>JANHMN010000010.1:31405484-31416046 GCA_030674055.1 Rhabdomys pumilio | reverse complement strand
GAGAGAGAGAGAGAGAGAGAGAGAGAGAGAGAGAGAGAGAGAAGAGGTATAATGTGTCATGATTAAAAACCCAGAAAGCTTGAAGCATCTCATAATCTTCTCTCCAATCTGCTGAGTATTTCCATTTTTTACTAAAAATATACCAATTTACTACTACAGTTTGCTGCATGTGTTATAGTTAAATGTTAATTTCAAGACGTCTACGTTTGTTAGATTCATTCTTGTAATTCTTCTTGTTTATTAGTCTCGCCAGGTAAAAAGGACAGAGCATCTCAGAAATGAGGAAGACAGTCAGGATCCAGTGCAGCGTCAAGGTTTGGCCGAGGTAACTTTACCTTTGTTGTTTTCTTTTCTGTTTCTGTTCTGGAAGAATGTTCTATCTCTTACAATTCCTATGGTCTCCCTCCACTCATCTCTCAGTTTATCACTTATTTTGATGAAAGCTCTTAATTATTTTTGTACTTTTCAAGATAAATTAGTACTATTTTAAAAGAAGTAATATTATACTATGCCAGTAGTATTTCATCAGAGTATATATTTTCTAGGAAAATGGGTAAAACATTTGAGAATTGAGTACAGACACAAAATTTAAAAAAAGAGTGGATTTTTAATTCTTTTTTCCCTTTGTTATTAATTACCATGGTATTACTTGACAGTGTGCTACAATAAGCCTCCCCATTTCCTCCTTGGATCAGAATACAGTAAACCTTCAGGTCACAAACACAATGCCTTTAGCCTGCAGGCCACTAGACCGGACACTGGCACCTGTGACAGGTAAGTTCAGGGAACTTCTGGTTGACTAGGGATTAACAAATGTGGCTCTAACTTAGTTTTTTTTAATTCTCCACTGTATCTGCAAGCCATTCTTGGTTTTTACTTTTCTAATGTGATTTCCCTGTCCCGAAATCAGCAATTATCAGGGGTTCATTCATGCCTGTCAACATGGAATGGGTGCCTATTATGGTCCTGTCTATCTTGGATTTTCTTCCTTTCTTTTGTTCTTGAAATCTGAAAGATAAAACTCTAAAATCGGTAATGCTCACCAAAGTAAGGTGAACTTATTTTTGGAATATGTGTTTATTCTGTATGCTGAAGATACATAGTTGAGACTCAAACTTGATTTTCTCATCCGCAAACAACTCAGTGTCAGATGTGGAGAACCTGCAACCTCTTCAGACCCTCTAGAAAACCCAGAGAAGCTATGGAATGTTCTGCAAAAGGTACAAGAATGAGGTGAGAAGCCCAGACCAACAGAGCCTTTTTCTCTATCCTCTCTAAAAATATGCCTACTATCTGTTTAACAAAGGGAAGAAAAGGCATCTGTAGGAATTCTTGCTCTTAACATAAATAAAACCGTGTTAGTACAGCTGGTGGTCAGTCTGTCCGTAGTACAGCGTGTTGACACTTTGTTTGTAACTGGCCATTTGAAATGACTACCTGCTAAAAATGGAATTAATTTGTTTCATTTTCTTCACTCCCAAATTTGTGAATTCAGCCCAGCAGGGCTGTGGACAGTCAGGGTTTTCTTGACTGTATGAATTCTAAGTATGAAGGCTTCTAAATTATCAATTAAAAAATTTCAAACTGAAAGCAATTAGGAAATATGAATGCTAATATAAAAAAATCTCTTGACATCAAATGTGGGTATGGCAACAGCACAATTACAGATGGTAATATGTAGTCAGGCCGTTGCTCGCCACTTGAATCCTTTAGAAAACAAGATCCTCAAATATTCTTTAAACATGTCAATCTCTCATAATACGTGACATCACTCAAATAAGAATAATTATCCCCAAGGCATTAGAGGGACAGCAAAGCCTGTCCAGGAAGCTGGATCTTTCTGACCTTTTCATTTATCTTTTGCAAAGATAAAGTCTAAAATTAACTGTTACATTCATTAATGGCCTCATTAATCCCCAAGATGAGCAGTTAATGTCCAGAGGCTAAATCTTGTCAAATGCACAGAGACATGTCTTTAAAAACAACAAAAAACCCACAATCTACCTTATCCAAAGCTCATTTCTATAAATTTTGACCCGTGGGAAAGATGACACCACAGTTTATAATGCTGCCCTACATTTTAAATCACAGAATTCAGGCATAAATTGAATAAAAATTCATTTAACACAAAGAAAAATCATCCTATTTAGATTTTATTTTAGATTTACAAAACACAAGGTGCATATGCTGCTGGTCATAATGGATTTCCCTCAAGCCTCACAATTGCTAAAAATACCAGATCAATCACCATGCCAGATCACATTATGAAGTGTGTGAACTAGTGCATTAAAAAACCATGTTAGCACCAACAAAGTTTATTGGGGTAGCTACATTCAAGACACACATGGTGGACCTTTAAATAACACTGTTAAAATACCAAATAAAATGTCAATGTCTGTCAGGTCTCTGGATTTTATAAATTGTTTAGACTGGAAACGTTGGGGTTTGGACATTGTTCTTTTCATAAGATGTAGAAAAGAAGAGACCATAAAGGAAAAGAACAATAAAGCATAACTCATTTTTGAAGTTCTCTCATGGAAAAACACACTCTGGATCATTACTCCCCTAATCAACAATTTCCTTCTTCCTCTCAGTCCTTCCGTTGTCGTCTGGTATTTGACTTTCTCCCTCTCCTCTCTCTGGGTGGTATTCTGAGCTTATACATACTACTCAGTAACCAGACTTTTTAAGTCACTTCAAAAGAGACCGTAAGGATTGCATGGCAGATTTTACACAGGCACGCATGCATGCACGCACACATGCATGTACACACTGAGAACAGGGTATTTTTTTTTTAACATGGACCACAGTTTTGCTCACCATTTTTATGGTCTTACAAATACACCATTGTGATCTGAATACAGAACATTATGGAGAGAAGGAAGGCTCTTCAAGCAGGAAGGTCACCAACTATTTACAGAGGAGTTCTGCTCACACCTCAATGGCATCTCCTTGCCCTCCTCCCTCTATCTTCTTCCTTGTATTAAGCGTCCCCCATCCCAGCCATTTCCCAAACAACAACATCTCTGTTTCAGCAACTTCTCTAGATTTCCCACACTTAATGCAACCCAGACCTCACCTTCAGCTCTCCTGAGGCCACTTTGGAAGCCAGCTCAATGACACAGCCAACAGCCATGCGTGCAGCCCCGGACGAGTGCAGCTCATTCCAAATGGTGTCACTGTCCACCTGAGCAAACAGTCAGCAGAGTCCAAAGAAGGAGAGAAAAGGAAAAGAGAAGAGAAGGGTGAGAAGGGGGTGGGGGAGGGGGACAAGAAAGAAAAAGCAAATCTGTGAGGAAGGGCTGGCAGGGTAACAGCCTGTGTACAATAACATTAGTCTTCCGTCCTGGCCAGCTGAAAAGGCCTTCTGGACATGGCTTTGCTTATACTTTTTCTCTGCACTGAGTTCTCCAATGGAAACACATTCCTGCCATGCCTCACTGCCATTCCCTGTTTAGATTTCTCATTACAAATAGCATTACATAGGCCAGATCTGGCTTAGGTACAGGCCTGCTAGAAACCAGGCACTGGCAGTAGGTAAAGCAAAAACCAAGAGCACTTAGTTATACATAAAAATCGGATTTGCAAGTGCTGCAGGGAGAGAATACTGTTCTGACTACAGGTTTATCGGGAGCCAAAGACAAGTTTTAGGCAGGTAGCAGTAGCTGGCCACGGGTAGGAAGTAGTAACCACAGCTGAGCCCCAAGAATGAAAGGGCTGTGTAGATCTCACACTTAAGATGTTAGCTAGGGTGAACCGTTAGGGGAACTTGGTTCACAATGGAGAGGCTTAGTTCTTCCAGGATGGAAGAGCCTATTTGGGATGGATGTTTAGAGCCTAGTTTCAGTGTAAATGGGCTTTCTTAAAATGCACAGCAGCTTCTGTCCTCAAGTACCTCCATGGAAGGATATCCTAGCACTCTTGAAATGTTGTCGGTTCTTTTCCAGACACGCAATAAGAACATACATATTGAGAATATTAAACATGCAGTGATCGTGGTTTTAATTGTAATATGTGTTGCTTATTTTATGTATAAAGCATTTCAAAACATTGAAAATCAGCACCAAATGATAGGCAGCTCTGAAGTCAGAGAGTGTGAGTCACCGGAAATGTTTAAGAAATGAGATTAAATGTTTGTGAACATAAATACCAAGCCTTTGTAAGTGGGCCAAAGAGAAGATATCCTGTATAAAACCAAGTTTTTGCTTAATAAAGTTGAGAATAAGCCAAAGGGCTAGTCACATGAAAAATTGAAATAAATGAAAATAAGGCATATTTACAAAACACTAATAGGTCTCCTGAGTAATGTCATTCATCTATTCTTTTATTCTGTAATCATTATTGACTTAAGTCATGGGAATGTATCAACAATACAACCAAAACCACAATCATATTGTTCTCAAAGAGTATTGGACACACAGTTATCCAATAAGGTGCTTGAGGTTCTGGCCTCAGCTGTGTCTCCAAGCTGTCAATGAGGAATTAAAAAAACATGAGAAGTATATAACCATACAAACAGATACACACACAGAAACCAAGGTCATCTAAACAGGATGGTTGTGAAGAGAGAAGCTTTTAAAGCCAATCTGTTAGGGGAGACATCCTGGTCTTATGTATTAAATGTGGATTACACTAGGTAGTCTGTTCTGCAGCTTTCTTATCCATGAAAATATCATGAGCATCATCTGATAGCTCAGGTTAAGTGGGCCTACTGTCCTTCCAGAGGATCTGAGTTTGGTTCCTGGTAACCACATGACATGCATTCACACAAACACACAAAGCTGTTGTAGGATGCTTTCAAAGGACCCTGCACTGTCTAAAAGCATTCAGCTGAGTCTGGAGTCATCCTTTTAGTTATAACAGCAACATCTATCTGCTCAAAAAAACAAGACCCTTCTAGATGAATGAAAGCACTCACTGACCCTCTTAGAGAAAAACAGCATCTTTCCCTGAGCTTATATAAGCAGGTATTTGAGATTCATGAGGCTAGGGTCTCAGCACTGCATGTTGAAAAATAAATCTTGGGATTGGCTTTGTGTTAAATAGTTTAATATATATATATATATATATATATATATATATATATATATATATATATCAATATCAATCACTACACACATTCTGGTGCCATAATACAGACTAGATGGGTGAGATTTTCGAATTGAGAAGTTAAATAAAGACATCTCATTAAATTTAAGAGGGCCAATATGGTGACTGAAACATCACATCGATTCTAAGTACCTTATTGATTAAATTTGGAATATAGTAAAACCATACTTATTTCTATATATTCTAAAGGCAGTTGATTAAGGCAGTTGAACATTTCCTTCTAAAAAGTTAAATATTCCACTGATTAGAATTATTAGCTGTTCTCTCATTTGAAAACAATGTTGGATTAACCACAAGACTAAAAAGACTTAGGTTACCATAGATAACACCTGCCTGTTAACACCCATTTTGCTTCCTGGAAGTATTTTGTATTGATGATAAATACTATGTATCTGTACCATTAATGTTAGTGCATAAAACAGTAGTAACGACAACTTAATTTCTATTTAGTTTATAATTTATGGGTATCATTGTAGTAAAGCTATGATTGCTGTTCTCAAAGCATGATCAATGGATTCTTGAGATTTATTACTTTTATCTAAAGTTTTGCTTACCTCCAAACACATTCATTTGGGGAAATCGATGGGATTTCTTACTCAATCATTTACTTATACTCAAGTATATAGGGCATTTATGTAAGAACTACTTGAACCTATGTTTTACGTATAGTTTATAATTAAGTGGTAAAAATAAGCAGTTTTACAGATGTAATCAGATCAGTGACTTCTAGATACATGAATAGGTTTCCTTTCCTCTGTGATTCAGTTGTAACAACAAATCACAGGCTGGATAATTTACATAGCACTAGTAGATTTACCACAGTTAGTTTTTTGCTTGCAGATAGCTTTCTGAAATATTCACTGCTTAGAAGGTTACTCATATTAGGAGAGGAATCTGTTTTTCTAGTTTCATTTAGAGTTAATTATTTTATAAAAGCTTATTAATCATTATTATGCATTTTGGATCCAACATGAATTTTGAAGGAGTTTTAGGCACACCAAGACTCTAAAGTATTTATTCTTCCTCTTTCTCATACTAAATAGAGAAACTGCTAACACTATTGTCCTTTATCAGTGCTAACACCAGGAGGGTCATTTCCACATGGGCACTGCGATTTCAACTACTACAGGAGTTTTTGATAGAAGATGGTTGAGTTCACCAACCAACGATGTATAAGAGATATTCAGGGCTAAAATGGATGCAAAAAGATCAAGAAGATTGAGATGTACACATGTGCAGGGATCTGAAGCAAATGCCATGTAATAATGACAGAAGAGGAAGTTAGACAGCCTGCCACTGTGTAGTCTGGTGCTCTAACTTGTGGAAGTTGAAACACCATGACAGAGTGAATGAAAAAAATGTAGGATGTAATAAAAAGTCCAGCAAGAGAGGAAAGAAATTGAGGCAGAGCAGAGAGACACTCTGGTGGACACATTAGCTATTTAGCAAGATCTCAATGGGATTATTAACACAGTCAAGGCAAATCCTTAAAAAACAGAATCATTGTATCTTAAAAACATGTTTGATTATTTTTCTTTCTATGCCTATGAACTTCTTTTTCATCCACCAACTCACTTACTGAATATGTGTTCGTGCATGTGTATGTGTGGTATGTGTGTATGTGTGCACTGTATGTATGTATTAGAGGTCACAAGTATGGAAGTCAAAAGGGAGATTGGGATTAATATGGATAAAATATATAAAGAGATAGACATACAGGAAAGTATTGGTGCCTATGCTTATGGCACCAATAAGCATATAAATTAAAATTTTTTTATGGTGTTTGTTTGTCCTATATTATCTATGTTAATGGGTTCTGTTCCTTGTTTCCCTAAATGATATGCAAGAATGGGCTCTTGTCCTCTAAGACTCTCTGACATCTAGCTCATGTCTTGGGCTGTGTATGGGACATTATGGGAGAAAGAAAGACTTAAAAGCTGTCCCTTTGGTCCTGAGAGGTGAGACAGAAGCAGGCCAAGAGTATAATGGAGGTTGTGAAGTAGGAAGCAACGTGGAAACAAGTGAGATGGGGAAATACATGCTCCAGGTAAGTTCACAGAGTGGTTATAGAGAAGACTCTGCATTAACACTTGGACACTTGCAGTGATGCCTTTACTGAACTTTGGGTACCAGTTGATGAGAAGCCTAGAGAGTAAGGCCAGAGGTCAACCGAGGGTCGGTCACACTGATGCATTTCTAAGGTGTGTTCCCTGTACAGTGGGAATGGAAGCTCTAATGCCCAGGATCAACTAAGGCAGTACTGTGAAAGAGTCTACCGGGTGGACTAATTACAACTTCTATCAAATAGAGTCAAATGATGATGACTCAGGAGACCTTAATGTGAGGCGAGGTAAAGATGCTGAGGTCCAGGATCCCTGCCAAACTTCCAGATTACAGAGAAATCAGAAATCAGATGTCAGTCACCAAGAACTTCAGCTTCAGATTCACGAGACTAGAAATAATCAGGTTGCTGGGGAAACCTGAGTGCTCAGAGAACAGTATGAGGATTCAAGGACCCGTTCAGGTCTCCAGGTATCTTCAGGCATCTGCATGTCACCTCTAGAGAAAAAAAAATCCAAGAGCCTGAGCTTCAGTAGGCTTAAATGGATCACAAGTGGGTCTTAATATGGAATTTTTATCTGAAAGGAGGGGTTAAAAGTAAAAGGGATAGCTATTACTCAGGAAAATCAGTGTAGCTGGAAGAAAAAGGGAGAGGTGTCCACTTGGCTCTGTTAAGACGCTATAAACAAGGCTCTGTATTGTTTTCCTTTTCAGCTTTGGTTATCTGTTTTGAGGCATCGTCTTGCTATCCATCTCAGTCTGGCCTAGAAATCATGATTCACCTGCTTCAGCCTCCTAAATGCGGGGTTTGGAGGTATTTACCGCAATTACCAGCTTTAGCTGTGTGATCTTATTATCAGTGTTATTTTTGCATTATTGCATACTGAGCCATGTGCTCAGCAATTGTTCTAACCCTGAGCTACACCCTCATCTATCTTATTTCTCAAAGGCAGACAATTACTTGCCTGGATCCCACGGGAATATATCTACCTAGGTTCTGAACAAAGCCTCTAAAGGCTATTCTATATATACACACCAGCAGTGTAATTATGTATTGCGGCTAAAAGAACAATCCTCAGAAACTATCCTCCCATATCCTCTGAAGTATTTACCAAGTTTTCTTTGTATATCATTTTAGTAAACAGTGTATTTTCACCTTTGACATACTCCCTTGGGTCAGATGTAATGTCAAGGTGTGGTCCAAAGTAAACTTTTACTTCCTTAAACTGCTTTTGGCAGGGTATTTTATTACAGCAATAGGGGGGAAAAAACCACAAAGACTTTTGCTGAAAAAGGGTAGAACTATGCTTTTCGGTGAGAGCTTTTTGACCTTGAACCAAGAACAAGATTTAGTCATCTGCTAGAGAGACACAGTGTCTGTCCTGGAGATGCAACTGTAAGGCAGAGAGAAAGATTATAAGGAAAACTATGGCTTAGTAGGTCAGAAGAATGTCCTTTGTGTTATGGTGACTGAAATACTTAAAGTAAAAATTATAATGGGCAAAATACTTACTCTTTTTAAGAAGAAAGGATGATGTAGAAAATACTGCTATCAGGTTTTAAGTGCACCCAGAACAGAAAGAGAGACCTATCCTTTCTATTCCTCTTTGAGCTGCAAAGCTAATGGCACCTGGAAGGACACAGAATCTCACCCACTCAATAGCTGTGGTAAGGCAATAAAGGAAAACTCGAAGATCAGGAGATGGATGGCAAGTCCTGCATTCACCCCAGTGTGCATGGCTTATGTCTGTCAGTACCCGTCAGTAAAGAACTAAACAACTACTTTAAGAAACAGCCACAAGCCAGGCATGGTGGCCCTCACCTTAAATCTACGCCCTTGGGAAGAGAAGACAGGAGGACTAGTGTGAGTTCAAGGCTACCAAGTAAAACTGAGCCTCAAAAATGGGGTGCTGATGGAACTCAGCAGTTAAGAGCACTGGCTGTTCTTCCATAGGACCTGCATTCAATTCCAGACACCCACATGGCAGCTCAAAACTGTTTGTACTTCAAGTCACAGGGGTTCTAATGTCCTCTTCTAAACTCCATGTAGCAGCATACCAGGAATGTGTATATAAAGGCAAAATATCTATCTATCTATCTATCTATCTATCTATCTATCTATCTATCTATATTATGTTTATAATAAAAATGAAGAAGTGAGCCTCAGAAATATAAAAAAATAAATAAAAATACATACATACATACATACGTACATACATACATAAGCAAACCCAGACACTTCCTAATACTACCCATATCTGAATGAGTAATGTGTCCCACTCTCTGACAGTCAGTTAAGAAAATGTGTGATTAGAGACCACAGAGCTACAGTAAACCTCTCCATGGAGCCTGGAGAGTTGAAAAAACTCATTCCCTCAGCCAAAGCAGAACAGCATCAAGCAAATACAGAATGGGAATCTAGTATGGACTATTTATATTTTCAGCAGTATTTTTACATTCTCCTCCTCTGAAGTTCTTTGGTTCCTGTTATTTGAAAGTAGAGATGGCTCTAGTCATGCTGGTGGTTTTCAGCTAACAGGTACCGAGAACTTTTTATGATCTTTCAAGTACATAAAGCTTCTACCTATTTTAGCTTGTAAATTTTTCAGCCATCGCTGATATATTACTATTATTAAACAGATTTGTAAACAAAGTACATAAAAGTGATTCCACTATTAATTATGAAAACAGCAATGAGGACTCAAGACACTGGATAGCTTAACCATATTGATCATTATATATGAATGCAAAAATAAAATCCAAAAAATAAGACATGACTTGTTAAAGCAGATTCTAATCATATTTGCAGAATCGAAAAAAAATCCCTAACTAAATACATTCTGTAATATCCATGTATTTTATGTTTAGAATAATTAGTGGAATATCTAATAGTCATAGGACAGTTCTGAAAGCAAACTGTTTGTGAACTACCTGAGGCTCTTGAAATAATTAGGAAAAGTATTGTCTTGAGGACTTCTAATTGTATATGTGTAGATGAAAGAAATCTAAATGGAATTCCCAAAGATCAGGGGAGACAAAGCCCCAACTAGATATTTCTTGTCACACTGTCAAGATTACCAAGATTTTTTCTTTTAAAAAGTCAAATGTTTTTGGCCATTTGAACCTGGCATATTTTGGTGTTTCCTATGTTGTTTATTTATCTATTTACTTATTTATTTATCTTTGTCATCATTATATAGCTGGGATTCTCAGCGAAGGTGATTTTATTTCTCCAGGCCATTTGTTGATCTCTTGAGACACACTTTTATTGTTATGTCTGAGGGGCATTTCTGCTACTAGACTCAGATGGGAGAAGGTGAGGAGGAAGTGGAATATCTAATAGCCATAAGACAGTTCTGAAAGCAAACTGTGAACTACCTGAGGCTCTTGAA
>JANHMN010000010.1:31331041-31405474 GCA_030674055.1 Rhabdomys pumilio | reverse complement strand
CCCCAACTAGATATTTCTTGTCACCAAATGAAACATTCAGTGCCAGGAAGTGGGTTACATCTACTTGGACTGTTGGCAAAAGGGGTCCCATAAAAAACCTAGCTATTGCCAGGGTTATTCATTCCTCTCTGCAAACCGATGGCAACACCTTATTTCTAAAGAAAATATCTACATAGCTCATCAAATACAGAGAGGTCAAGTATCCCAGACCAGGGACTACACAGTCTTTAGCCAAAGACATGGACACAGAACCAGGCTGCTGCATGACCACAGATACAGAGGACCCTGGAACACTAAAGTCTGAAAAAGAGGTTAAGCATACCTAAGAAGGTATAAGAAAGAACAAAACAATTCCAGAACATTGAATCAAAATAAGTATAATAGAATACCACAAAGCAATAAAATAACAAACAATGTACACTGCTCAGTAATAAATGTTAGTATTAATGATGTGGACTCTTCAATAAAGAGAAACAGATTAATGAACTGGATTGGAAAACAGGATCCATCTGTCTACGACCTTAATGAAACATGACCAATAATAGGCATAGCAATTTATTCTAAGAGGATGGAAAGGAATATTTCAACCAAGTGGAAATGCTTTAGATATCTCTCTGTAACTAGTATTCTGATACCAATGAGAGTAGAAGAGAAATCTATTCACTGGTAGACAGATAGTGCCTGGGAAACTTTGATCTCAAGTCCAGTTTGCATTCTTATTTTATATTCCAACAAACAAGTGAGCGACATTTTCCAGAAGCATATGTTGGTGGGTAGCTTGGGGCCATTTGCTTTTCAAAAGCACATGTTACATTTGGCAGGTGCAAACTTTTATGGTGAGATTGCTAAGGGCAAGATTCTATTTTTTTTTTCAGCTGTTTCTCCAGGTTATTCTGTTCCAGGCAGCAAGGTAAAATCATGCTTGACAATAAGCAATACAAACAGTGCTTTACGTAAATCAGTACACGAATCAATAAGTCAGTATCTGATAGTTGTGTGTATGTGTGTGTATGTATGTAACCATATTTTACCTTATAACTAAGAAACATCTAGGCATAGTTATTCTAATATTTGACAAAACTTCAGATAAAGATAACCAGAAGAGTTAAGAAAGGATACTTAAGTTACACTGAAGGAAAAGCCCATCAACAAGATATCTCAAGCCTAAATGCATGTGCATTAAACAAGAAACACTCAATTTCATAAAAGACACACTGCTCTATTTAAACCCACAGACAAACACAATGAGAGTGGGTAATTTCAATACCCCAATAGATATATCACCTGGGAATAAAACTAAATAGAGAGACTCTGGAGTTAAATGACATCATAAATTGAATAGATTTAACAGATATCCATACAATATTCTACTCAAACACTAAAGAATATGCATACGTGTCAGTAGCCCAGGGAGGTTTTTCCTAAATAGATTACATATTAGAACACAAAACAAGGCTCACTATAAAAAAATTGCAATCATATCATGCATTCTATCTAACCACCAAGGAATAAAGAAGGTATCGATAAAAGTAGAAATGAGAGAGAATAAAAAATCTCATCAAAGTTGAACAGCACACTACTGAAACAAAACTGGGCAAAAGAACAAATCAAGAAGAAAAATTTAAACTTCATAAAATTGACCTAAAATGAAAATACAACATGAATATAAAATGAAAACACAAATCTATGCGACACAGTGAAGGAAATCCTAAGAGGTAAGTATACGGCCATATGCGCCAGTATAGAAACTTGTAACAGATCTCAAATGAATAACTTAATGATACACATGAAGGCCTTAGAAAAAGAAAAAACACCAACAGCCCAAAGAGTAAGTAAGAGGAAAATTAAAATTGGCATTGAAATTAATAAAACAAATGAAAAATATTACGAAGAATTAATGAAACAAAGAATTGGTTATTTGAAAACATCACCAAGATTGATAACTCTTTGAATGAAAGAGGATTCAAATGAATAAAGTTAGAGATGAAAGGGAGCAATTACAATAGGCACTGAAGAAATGGAAAGAATCAAAAAACATACCTTAAAAAAGAAACTGATGAGTTTCTAGTTTTATATATAAATATTCTATCTATCTATCTATCTATCTATCTATCTATCTATCTATCTATCTATCTATCAAAAGCCTTTGACAAAACCAAACATCCATTCATGAATGATAAGAATCCTGATGCTTGGGGCATATATTTCCTGATGATATAATTGTGTTCATAAGTGACCCTGAAGACTGTACCACAAAATTCCAACACCTGACAAATGTATTCAGCAAACTGTCATTATACAAATTATTGTACAAACATAGGTGGTCTTTTTACATACAAATAGCAAAAGTGCCTAGAAAAAAGTCAAGGAAATAATATCATTCACAAGAGCCTCAAAAATATTTCTGAATAATTGTAACCAAGAAAGTAAAATCTGTGTATGATGGAAACTTTTAAGGCACAAAAACAGAAGGAAGGAAGAGAGGAAGGAGGGAAGGAGGGAGAGAAGGAAGTAAGGAAAGAAGGGAGAAGCTGAAGGAGACACCAGGAGATGGAAAGAACTCATGCTTATGGATTGGTAAGATGAATTTTGTGAAAATGGCAACCCTGCCAAACAGAATCTAGATTCGCTGCAATCTCCATCAAAATTCCAATGCAATTATTTACAGAAAAATTTTAAAAACCTTAAATTTTATATGAGAATACAAAAGACTCAAGATGGCTAAACAATCCTCAAAAACAGCAAGAGAAACGACAACAAAACAGCTGAGGGTAACACCATCCCAGATGTCAGATTGTACTTTGGAGTCATAGTAATATAAACAGCACAGTACCAACATAAAAATAGACAAAACTATCTAGGAAATAAAATTGATGATCCATAGATAAATCCACACTCCTACAGTCCACTGACTTTTTGATAAAGAGACCAACAATATGCAAATGGGAAAAGGTAGTATCTTCAACAAATTGTGCTGGTCAAACTGAAATTTTTGGTTGTGAGTCTAACCTTTAATGGCTGAGTATTCTTGGTCCTGTGAAAATTCGATGCCCCAGGGGAATACCAGGGCGGGGAGGCATGAGTGGGTGGGTGGGTGGGTAGGCATAGAAGCAGGGTGAGGGGGGATGAGATAAGGGATTTCTGGAGGGGAAACCAGAAAAAAAGATAGCATTTGAAGTGTAAATAAATAAAATATCCAAAAAAAAAAAAACCTCTGGAATGCAATGTAATATAAAAAAAGACAGAAATATTGTTATATTCATAATTGTATCTAAATATAAAAAGATGCACTCAATATGATGCAATATATATTCTAAATAAATATGTACTTAAAAGTTAAAAAAAAGAAGGCTGAAATTTGATCTTTAGCTTTGATTCTGTACAAATCTCATCCAAATGTATTAAAGAATGAATACACTGAACCTACATTTGAATCCTTGGCAAAGCAAAGTACTTTCTGAACAGAACCCCAGGACCCCAATAGTGAAGACATTAAGACCAAAAGTAAATTGAACTTCATCAAACTAATGTGTTTTTATGTAGCAAAGAACACCATCACTTGAGAGAAGAGGCAGCTTGCAGAAGTTGAAATAGATTTTACCAGTTAAGCATATGACAGGGAATTAATATCTAGAATATTAAATGACTTCAAAAACCTAAACATCAAGAAAGCAAAGAAGTCAATTAAAAATGGGACATAGAACAAAACATTCTTTAAAAGATGAAATACAAGCTAGGCGGTAGTGGTACACATCTTTAATCAGAGCAAACAGGTGGCAGAGACAGGCAGATTTGAATTGGAAGTCAGCCTGGTCTACAGAGTGAGTTTCAGGACAGCTAGGGCTATACAGAGAAACTCTGTATCAACAAACAAACAAACAACAAAAAACAAAACAAACAAACAAACAAACAAAACAAGAAAAAATTTTCAAGTTTATAACATGCTTAGGCATCATGGAAATGCAAATTATAACTATTTTGATACTTCATCTTACATCATTTAGAATAGTTAAGATTAAAACAACAACAACACCACCAACAAGACCCAAAAACCACACTCCCCACCAAAAAACATTAAATGTTTACTGTTGGTGGGAGATCAAACTGTTGCAGTCATTATGGAAATCAGTGTGGAAGTTCCTCAAGAAGCTAGAAATACAACTCCCAACTGATCCATCTATTCCACCTTTGGGGATGTACCCAAAGGCCTCAAAATCCTACATGCTTATCCATACTCACGGCTATTGTGTTCACGAGAGCCAGGAAACTAACAACAACAACAACAAAAGGCTAGATATTTAACTGATGAACGGATAACAAATGTGTGGTACATTCATACAATGGAATATTATGTAGCTATTACAAAAACGAAATTATGGAATTCCCAAATAAATGGGTGGAGCTGCAATCAATACTTCCTGTAAGGTAATTCAGACCTAGAAAGATAATCACGTTTTCTCTCATTTGTGGATGCTAGCTTTGAATCTTTAGATTTGTGTGTTTCATTTACAATACCCATAGCGGCCAAGACATTACGATGGGGGGATGGGGAGGGTCTTTCAGAGGAGAGAAGATTGAACTCACTGGAAGCATGGCTACAGAGGGGAAAAGAGAAGATAAGCTGTAGTGAAGTGGTTGGCCAGAGAGCTCCCCACAGAAGAGAGATGACAGTGAGAAAGCTACTTTCAACTTTTCTGATTGCTTTGTAAACATTTGCTTCTCACCATGACTTTTATTTGGAATGCAACTGTGATGGCTGATCTTGGTTGCAAACTTGATATTCCTGAGAATTGTCTCCGTGGCTTGTGGCCATGTCTGTTCGGGGTTTTCTTGATTTCTAGCTGATGTAGGAGAGCCCAACCCACTTTGGACAGAACCATGCAGCATCAATAATTATCAGGAAAGTGCCTCACAGTCATGCTCATAGGTCAACTTGATGGTAGCAAGTCCATAACTAAGATTCCCTGTCCCTAGGTGACTCTATAGTTTGTGTTAAGTTGACAAAAATTTAGGTAGTATGAATGGAAAGGCCAAAGTTTTCACTCGTTCTTAAAATTTTATTGTGAATTAAGACCATGAATTAGAATAAGAAAACCATGAATGAGATTTTTTTAATGACATGAAATTTCCCCAGTACTTCTTATCTTTAAGCATTTGTAATTGTCAAACCTTCTGGGAAACCACTTAGTGTCCTGGGTTTGTTCTTTGTCTTTTTTTTCATCCACTGTAAATTTGACAATATAAGAAGGGGTAACAAAATGAAATTGTGATAGGAAGGGCACAGAACAACCAGCGGAAGTTGACCGTCAGATTTGCTAGCACTTTCTTTGCTAAGTAGGCAATGTATAAGTCACTTACACAGTTGTGTTAGGGACGTACACTTGGCTAAATGAACAGTGTAGCATTCTTATAACATAAGAAATAATAAAAATATAAATCTCTTATCCCAAATCATTTATTCAAATCTAGAATATTAAGCATGTTATTTAGCTGGTGATAATTTTCTTGGTTGTCTGATTAATGTAGACATACTGGAGACAAACACACAAGCTGCCTAAAGAGGCTTCTATGTAAGTGGGTGTGTGTCCTAAGAATACCAGTGTTCAGATGACTGCTATAGTCAAGATGTGTCCAAATCTATCACTTACTGTAAGGTGAACACTCGAGGTGATGGTAAGTCATCTCAGATCTGAAGGAGTCTATGTTCTGTCTACAGTGGCTATTGAGTTCCAAATAATTTCTTTATTAAGGAAAAGATAGATTGGTATTTCATTAGTCGTCCTAGATGTTATACTACCAAGTGCAACATTTTAATCATTAATATTCATCAGGATTAACATTTTACAAGTTCCAGGCCAGAGTAAAACAAACCAAGCTGTCTTAAATATTTGTGTTGTTTATTTATATTCAGTTATCCATTGAATTATTTATTTTTCAGGGCTGGGGTTAGAACCCAGAGTATGTTCATGCTGGGCAAACCCTCTACCCAGCCCTTGGAATGCTATACTTTTACAGAATGTTTAACAGTTCTAAAGTGAAGAAGGGAAAAGACAGCTCTTATGAACTAACTGGGTTGCTTCCTGCATAGCCAAGATCAAAGCTTACCCAGGGAGACTCCCCAGGGTAGGGCATTAGGGGAGCTGACCTCCACGTTCAGGGGGGTGTGCTCAAGATTTCAGCTTCTACCTCAGGCAGCCACTAGAGAACTGTGTGTTGAATAGAAGAAAAGAATCACCAGGGTTTTTATTCTGTTCTCATTTCATCTACCTCATCCTTAGTGATTAGAAAGGATTGTCTTTTATAAAAGTATTGCAGCATAACAGATGGGAAATACAATATGACGAAATACAATGCCTTTCAGGATATAAAGATTTGAGAAGCCTGAATTTCACGGAGAAAAGATATTCTTTCCAAACTGAGCAAAGAAAGAATCTTATTTTAGTAAAATGGACACAAAGCCAAGGCAAAGGAAGAGGGCTATGAGAAATGCGTGCGAAATTGAAATATTTATATTTTTAAGTTAGCCCTAAGATGGCTACTTTTCTAAAGTACCTAAGAGAGGATGGCTCCTAACTCTGTGTCTGTCTAGCAACATTTGATGAATTTGTATCTAGAGGTTTCTAGACCCTCAGGATTTGACATTATCAGCTTCAAGCATACTTTTAAAGAGATAATTGCAGGGAATTCTCATATTTCTTTCTAGTGGTATCACTCCTAAGAACATCTTCCCACATAGATCAATCAGAACTTAGGTACTATATAGACACAAACGACATGCACCTCGGGGATCTACCCTTCCACTCTCAAGTCACTCAAACATTCGCAAGTTCATTAAATGGCTGAAACTCTAAGGAAAATGAAGACGATACCACCCCCATCATAATGTTGATATTAGCTTTGAATTCATCAGAGCACGAGGTATGTTCAGAAAGGGTGATGCAATGCAGGAGCCATAAGTACTTAGTAAACGTTAACTCAAAAAAAAAAAAAAAAAAAAAAAAGCTTCGGGTTTGGTTCTGACATTACTTTCTACTTAGCAGCACATCAAAGGACAAGAATCATCTGTGATGACGCTGGAAGCCAGAAACGACCTCCAATCAGAAAGCTCCATGTTTAAACAACATATGGATCTAGTTCAGCCGGAGTTTCCTGAATGAATGTGGGCCTTTGCAGGCCTTCCAAGCACACTGAACAGCGCTCCATCACTGGCAATGGAAACAAAGCTAATGGCCTGCAAAGCCGCACATGATAGAGATTAAGCTACCTGTCCTGAGTGGATGTGATGGTATTTAAACTGGGGAGGGAATGACTTAGAGGAAAAGGAATTTTAGGCACCGTCTCCTTTGTAGAATCTAAATGTGGCTTGTTGATTTCTTTTTGGAAATATTTCCAGAGATAAATATACTACGACTGTGCCCGTTAACAAAAGGGGTTTCCTGTGAGGTGGGCATAAATAATGTGGTACACGATTGTTGCTTCGACACCTTGAACATTTCATCCTGCAAACCGAGTAACGGAACTCATCTCCAGGTGCCAAGCAGTTCAGTGGACCGTTGCTTTTCTGCTGTGCTGCTAGGGCCATGGGCATGTCTGAATAATTGAGTTTAAGCTTAAATAATGATCAGATGCCCTTTGAAACCTACTGACAGACACCAGACTCAACAAAGAAGCAGAGGTTTTTCATCATAGAAAAGACTTTGCCTTTGGAGGCATGTTAAAGAACAGTTAGATACAAATGAAATTAAGCATCTTTTTTAAATTTTTTGCATTCTCTCAGGTAGTGTGATTCTTTTAAAACAGCTATCTACTGTGAGTCGAATATATCTACACAGAGCCTTTTTGGTTTGGTAATGTAGAAAGTAGATCTACTGTTTTTTAGATTGTTAGAGTAATTATAATTGCCTTAATATTTAAATATTTTTTATAAACTTTTGACTAGCTTATTCTATTTTTACTCTCTATATTTTGAATTTACTGGCAGCTACAAATCAGATAATTGTTTCTTTCTTTTTTCTTTCATTTTTAGTTAAAATATTACACTGTTTCATTTAAAGGATATTTGAGAAGCTTAATATTTTTCTATTCTGAACTCTTCACTCTTAGGGTTAGATTCAGAAACACTAATAGTTTTGTTTCTGGCCATGCAGACAGAAGGGGAGGGAATAGAGAGGTCACAGAAAGGAAAATCTAATTTATTGGCAGATCCAGTGGAGGATAATAAAGTCAAATGTGTCATCCTATAAATAGCTTTGGGCAGCATCTCACAAGTCAAGAGATAATGCTGGGGCATGTTCTAAGTGCTACGTTTTATCTATTTTAACACTGCGAAGTGAATGATGGATTACTGTTGCAAGAGAAGAAACTGGGCTTTAAAGAGATTAGACAACTTGAACATAAATAGTTAATAGAATAGCTGCGATTTTTCCCTAAGTCTGCCTTCATCATCATTGTTTGAATAGTGTCCTCCTCTTTGACACTGACCTCCCTAATGTGTCTGTATTTGGAGACAAGGTCTTTGAAAAGTTCCATAAGGTCGGATGTATTATAAAGGTGTAATGCAAAGTGACTGATATTTTTTAAAGAAAAGGGGACACTAGAACGAACACATATGAACAATCAAATGAGGAAAGAAGGCACAAGAAGACTGCTAACTGAAACACAAGGCAAGAGCCTTTAGAAAACTAGACCTGCCAACACTCTCATCTTGAATTTCCCATCCAATGAACAAATAACTTTCAGTGTAAGCCACCAGTCTCTAGTATTTTGTTATGACAACATTAGCTAGACTAACAAAAAGGTGAACTTTACACAAGCTTTATGCCTTTTTGTCCCATAGCATCCTTATTAGTAATATACCATGATACTTATTATAAACGCCCTAAGTCTGGATTGTGGTTGACTTATTATAATCATCCTATCTTCAGGACTTGGCACATACTGAAGACTTAATCAATTCCCTTAGAATAATCAACTGATTTCTGGTCAGGATTTCACCACAGCTGAAAATCTACAAAGAAATATTAAAAAAGAAATATCTCTTCTGTTTGGGTCCTGCAATACATTTGTGATTTAAGAGCTCCTTTATCTTCTGCAGTTAGTATAAGCCAGGACTTTGACTCTCAATTGACAATGCTTTGTGTTTCAATTTGTATGTCATGACACAGAGGCCTTTCACTAAACCACCTCTACCATACAGTACCTTCTTATCTGGATACTCTATGGCCATGCATCTCCCTTGCCTTCCATAAAATTACTCTTTCTAGTATCTATTTTAAAAGGAGGCATACTATCTAGAATATAAGTCAACTAGCTTCCCCACTGATGAGCTAGTGAAGTCTGATATCTGAACTCTGATGAAAAAAAAAATCTATAAAATCTTAATTTCAAATAAGGGCAATGGTCATACCATTTGTGAATTCCAGAGAAGACAACCATTCATGTCTCCTTTTGCTTTGTTAACAAAGAACTTAGGCCTAGAGAAGTTAAATGGTATACTGGCTTGTACCCTCTACAATCCTGACAATTAAAGTAGGGGCACTGCTTGGGCAGTAATTACCAAGAACACACGTGTTCATGCAGAACCAGTCCCTGGTCTCATCCAGTCCTGCTGAACTTGACTCTGCATTGTGAAGTTGGAGACACACTTTGGAAGCAGTGGTAACTCAAGACTTTGGATCCAAATTTAATAATTCACAAATCAAGGCCCCTATGCTCCTGTATCTTCCCTGGGATTTTTGAAACCAAAGCCTTCTGGCTCTTATTCTGGATAGGTTTTCCCATCGTGTCCTGATATTCATGGCAGATCATCTGCTGTGTCGGTAGTCAGGTCAGTCCTCAAGGGTCTAAACTCGCCAGTCCAAAGCACATGCACATCCATTTGAGCTCTCATCCATCCCTCTCCCCTTCTCCCAGAACTATACCCATTTCATGGGGATGGAATGGGGTGGAGGTGTTACTTCTACGGTAGACAGCAGCACTGCAGTCCACAGTCAGTTGCCATTACTAACTTATATCATCATATGTGATCTTCAGGACAGTCATGTAATGGGACTGTTGCATAGGTGAAGAAACTGAGGCTCAGATCATTAAACTAATAATCAGCAGAGCCTCTGCATTAGCAGCTTTTTGGAATAGCAGGTTGGAGGAACTCATCTTAAAATCATCCAACTATTCAGGAATCCTTCTGTAGTAAATTTGCTACACTGTGAGACCTCTCTAATTAGAAGTGACTGTCATTTGTTTCTTCCTGTAGGATGGTGCTGAGAGTCGTAACTCTGAACTAAGAAGCTTTTGTATTCCTCACTATCATCTTCAGGCATCTCTGCAACCTGTAATGATGTTTGTTCTGCCTTCCCACAAGATACAACGTAGAGACAATTTCAGTGTACATATCCATGTCATGTTGGATGCTCTGCTGAAACCCCAAGACTCTTGAAATGGAGTTGAGTTGGATTTATGATGACAACGGATGGAAAAACCACATAAGTTCTCACTTTTGTTCAACACTAACGGTGAAGACATGATTGACAGCCCATTCCCTTGGAATCACTTGTATGTTATAATGCCCCGACACCTTAGCTTCTTTAGTCATGGTGAGATGAAAACGAAACAGAGAAGCTATGAGGAAGACATGGAGGTTCCCAGTATGAACACAGAGATGATGAATGAATACTGACTGGTATTCCATATGGAAAGAAGGTGTGAACTACAGCCGACACCAGAAGACAAGGGACTGCTGAGAGCTCTAATGCTCAACCACAAACCACTCTCAGTAAGATTGGCTGCTTTCTGGAAGCTCCACTGACCCTGCATGTATAATTTCTAGTTACTCTTCATCGTCAGAAAAATATCCATTTGCTCTTTACTGGCTAGAAATAGAGGACAGAGTGTGTTTGCTTTGGCAACTGGGCTGATTCTTGACACTTGAAGGATCCTTACTTATGGATACTGGTGTACTCACAAATATGTTAAACAATATTTGAATTCTTCTAGGTTAATAGGGCCAGATCAGGAATCTGAAAATCTTTGTCATTTTTCAGTTTCAACAAAGTACTGACCAATCCTGTTAAGACTCAGTTTAAAGTAGAGCCAAGAAATACCATTTTATTGTTTTCTTACTGTTTTCATCTCATCTGACATATATATATGTTTCATAATATACTAATCCTGTATTCATCAGATGGTGAATGTTATAGCTCTATTTTTACAGAGGGCAGCTCAATATAATTAAGCTGACTCAGTAGGTGTATGGAATAGATTCCCTCTGTGTCATATCAGTGGTTTGGTCCAAGGCATAGATTTCCCAGTGTCCCAGTTAGGGTTGACACACTGTGTATAAAACATACAATTCCCTTTCACCCCAGCTGATGATGCATAGATTTAGTACTTCACAGGGGTTTTAATAAAGAAGAAAATGCTCTTGGCAAAAGAAGCAAATGTGCTTTTCTTGTGGCTTGGGGTATTTCATTTGGGAAGGGAGTGTTGACAGTCATATGAGGTTAAAATTATGGGTGAGCTGTGAGCACATAGTATTGGGTAAGGGCTAAAGATCAGGCTACCTCTATCCCAACACCCACATTTCTGTGAATCAAGTAAGTGGCCCCTCTGAACCTTAGTTTCCCATTCTATTGAACACTAAGTCTTGATTGCATCTTTAGGAATAGGTGGCTGCATCTATTTTGAGGAATAAATAGATTGAAATGAGTTATCATTGGAAGATTTATCTACATTGTGGTTATTTTCTTCTGTGAAGCTGTGAATTATTCCAGTGTTTCAAAAACTAATATGATCTGTTTCTTAGGCTTGCTTCTCTGTGGACTCACCTACTCTAAAACGTTATTTATCTCCTTGTTAATGGATAGTATCATCACCAAAATAAGTCCTCTGGGTACAATTCCAGCTAAAGCTAAAGATTATCAGTGTAATTAGACAGAATAGAATCCTAAATGACTTAGTCAAAAACTTTACTGATAATGTCTCAGTATAAAAGATGTTGAGAATAAAGACTGGCATCTGACAGCAGAAAGTATTCCTGAAATTCAGAAACCAGCATTTATGTTCCATAGAATATGTTCCCATAACATAAAAGTAGACATTAAAACTGAGAAGTCAGGAGCTCAGGTTGCTCAGTGGTTAAGAGCACTTGCTGCTTTTCCAGATGACCTAGGATCAGTCCCCAGCACTCATTTGGGTGGTTCCTAAATACCTGTAATTCCAGCGGTTATAAAATCACATGTTCCTCTGTTCTCCACAGAAACCACTTACATATATGGTGCACATACATGCAAGTAGGCACTCATACATATACATACATATTAATAAATCTATTTTTAAAGTTGAGATTTTATCCCTTGGACTATATAGTAACCTAGTGAAACCAACTCTTCAGTTGCCCTGGCTTTTACAGCTCAGATATAAATAAGAAGGGAACAGACAGAGACAAGTGACGTCAATGCATAAGAAAAAAATGTCATCTAAGAAACCACAAAATTACACATGTTATATGTACTACTTGCAAATGTTGGGACATCTGCATCAGACTTGAAAATGGGCAGATATTAGAGAACAGTGTATAACTTCAGCTTGACAATTTAAGTTAGAAGGTGTATACAAAGAGCATCCCCAGAGACTGGAAACCCAAATCACACTCTTGGACCGAGGGGTCACTCACACAGTCATCATACAGCCCAGTACTGCTTCTCAGTCCTAGATCTCCAAATGCCCAGGTAAATGTGTTTTCTTGCAGGAGCTTCCAGATAGCCCTGGCCAGATCTTTAGAGATCTTAGCACTTCAAAGTGTGCTCATTAGTCCTTCATACTGGCCTGGCACACAAAAAATCCAGAAAGTAAAAGGTAATCCAGTTACTTAGTGTTTTAGACAAATAACATCATCAACAACAAAACCCTAATACAGTTGATCATAATTTCACAGTGGAGATGGGAATGGTTCTCCCAGAAGTCTGGGTAGTTGTGGCCGTATCCCCACCTTCTGAGTTCTCATTGCTGTTACCCTATTTGCAGTAGAAGTCTGTATTCTCCAGACTCCTGTTTTGAGTCAGTCATACACACACACACACACACACACACACACACACACACACACACGCACGCACGCACGCACGCACGCATGCACGCACGCACATGCACACACATGCACACACACTTAAACTCGTATATACATTGTTTACATCCCCCCTCACTAGTTTTTAACTTCCATTAGGATTATTTTTCATTCTAGTTTTAGATTTTGTATTTTTGGTTGCAAGCCTAGCCTTTAACTGCTGAGCCATCTCTCCAGCCTTAGTTTTAGATTTTAAAAGAAAACAACCCCTTTTATGTTAATTAAAGCAAAAGCGTTGTTTCACTAAAACCTGGAAAAATACATCACAGAGATAAAGCGAATGAGGCTGGGTGCATCCTGAGTACCATGGCTGTAGACACAGAGACAGGGGAGATCATGATGCATTCCTATTACATACTGGATTTTAGTTTGTTTCAAGTTGTGTTTCTGACATTGAAATTGTTGAAGACAGAAGTATGACAATGGGAAACTATAAGTTTGATGTGTTCTCCTCCTAATGGCAATGCTGACTGGGCCCCAGCTGGCTACAGAGCAAGCTATGCCAGATTTCTCTGGATAGTTGTATTGGCTTTGTTTGATTTTAACTTTTCCTTGGCTCTACATTTGTCTTCAGGTTCAGAAGTGCAAAGCAGAGGCTTTCATGTTTAAATGTAATCAGCATGTTCTAGTTTTCTGAGGTTTATTTCATGGTTTTGCATACCCTCTTTCATTAGCTAATTAATTATTTGCTGCACATGAATGTTTTGGCAGTATGCATGCAAATGCACCATGTGCAAGCATTGGATGTCCTAGATCTGGACTTAGCAAATGGCTGTAAGCCAACAGTTGGGTGCTGGGAATTCAACCAAGTTCTCTGTAAGAACAGCCCCTGCTCTTAACCACAGAGCCATCTCTCCAGCAACACAGCATACTGTGTTGTAGTTTTTATAGATATTAAAGTTCATCACATCAAATTACCTGCAGCAACCCTAGAGTGTAAAGCTAAGTTTATTTTGGTCTCATACTTATAAAACTTCAACTTTTATTGCAAACACTAAGTAGTGTTCATACCCCATCACTTTTGTTGACTGTACAAATTAGCATAATCTACATAATACCAGATCAACTATCTGAATAATAATTTTTGCTACATTTTTTTTTAAGTTCAGGGCCATGTGAGCTTTTGATAGAACTTACATGTTGAGAGAAAAACTAAACAATTTCAGTAAGACAGTCTTATCAATTTCACTTTTTTCCAGATCATGTCGGTAGCCTGCTAGTATCATCTGTACCAAGTTTAAAATTAATAAAAATCTAAATACAATTAGGAACAGGGGACAGACATCGAAAAGGGATAAGACAAAACGTGACATGTCCTCTTGTGCTCGAGGGAAGGGGTCATGACTCTTGTAAATACTGCAGTGTAGGGAATGCATATAGTTAAAGCAACTCAAGCACTGATTACAAGTCAGCTTTGAGCACATTATTGTTAGGGGATGCACATTATCTTGATTACTACATGTGAGCAGCAGATGCCACCCTCTTTCTCTTTCTGCTGATGTCATAAAATGCATCGTGCTTGTGGAGGGTAATGGGGTGGGAATTACACATGGTGAGATAGATTTATGATAAAAGAAAGGGGTTCCTCAGTCAATATCAAAACCTGAGGAATATCCAAATGTTTGGCATGTTTAAGGATTAAGTGCTTCAGGGCATGGGGGAGTGGAAATTCTCTCCCAATTGACAACAGCTTGGTGCAATTGTCAGTAACATGGAGTGTCATTATGGCCGAAACAATTACAGCCTGACGGCTCCCCCACTACCCTGCATTCATACCTTTCCCTATACGCAACTCACATAAACATTCACTGCACAGTGCTTAGTGTTCTCGCAGATTTAGCTCCTGACTGTCTGTGTAAGTCCTATGCCCATCTTCCTCCTTTTCGACTTTGGAAGCCTACTCATCTGTACTCCCACAGATCTGGCCACCAAATCAACCAAAGATCAACCAAATTCGGCCATTATAGGCCCAGAGTAACTGAAAAGGTTGTTCTTGTTTCATTAGCCTTTGAAATCCTGGACCCCTGTTCTTTAGTCATCATCTGATGGCATGCATTAAACTTTCTAAAACATTAGTACTGTTTCAAGTAACAAATTCTAGATAATAGTGATAAATCCCCTTATTGGATGAACCTGTCTATGTTATTGTGTTTAACTGTATGTCCATACATTTGGTCACTAAATCATTCTTTGTAAGGGAAAAGAAGACTCAGAGGATCCCTGCAAATGGCTTGTAATGGAATTTTGTTCAGAGCTTTTAGGGAGAATAATGTAGTGAAATACCAATGCAGTGTGGTAAGTACAAACAATGAGGCTGGGGTGCAAAATGACAGATTTCGTTAGGGTTTCTGTTTGTGAGATATATATATATATATAAAGCCTAGCCTTTAACTGCTGAGCCATCTCTCCAGCCTTAGTTTTAGATTTTAAAAGAAAACAACCCCTTTTATGTTAATTAAAGCAAAAGCGTTGTTTCACTAAAAACTGGAAAAATACAACACAGAGATAAAGCGAATGAGGCCGGGTGATTGATATATATATATATATATATATATATATATATATATATATATCATATAAAAGGGAAGACCATACATATCAGCTCTAAGAGAAGACAAGAACATTTAAAATATTACATTCAAGCCTGTCTTTTGTACAGTGAATATTATTAGCATAACCTGAATGTCTGCAGGAAACCTCAGACCAATTGAAAGGTGCCTTCAACCCAATCACCCAAGACACACAATCATCTTTCTTCCATCTGCTCATTCCTGAGTAAAATAAAGTAAAATAAAATAAAATAAAATAAAATCAACATCTATAAATCCTTAAGTGTGTGACATCTAGGTGTCATCATATAGATCACAGGAAAACATAAAAGTTGATTATAAAGCTGGATTGGTGTTCCCAGAGTCAGAACCTTGCTGCTGGGCAAGAGGTCTCAGTTTAATCACACAATGCCTCATTTTCTGGCCCTCCAGGCCCAGATTCTGTCTATGCACTGTGCATGTCCTCACAAGGGCTAGGGATTCGCTCCGCCTATCCCCAGCCCATACTCTTCCCACCAGCGGCGTGAAGCTGCCCAGTGACCAGTTCTTTTTCTGCATCTTGGCACGGGGGCTGGTCTATTGTAGGATAAAAGTGGAATTCTCTGCTGTCTACGGGGTTTTCCCCAGGGAACAGAGCACGAAACCCAAACTTATATAAAATCATATCCTGTTTGCAAACATCATATTCCCTCCGCTTCTCACTAATCGGGTCCCATAAACCCCAGCGCAGCTTGAGAGCCCATTCCTCATCTAAACAAATGCCATAAGCTCCTTTATACTTTTACAACCATGTCAAAAAATAATATTGCCTGCCAATAGTGATGTGATTGGAGTTGCCTCCTCTGAGCCATAAAAGAAGCGCAGAATCTGTTATCAATTTCTCTAAGTGTACCGGGGGAATTATGGGTCGATTCAGTTCCAAGTTATAAATGACAACTCAAAAGCCACAGAAGCGTTTGAAGCTGAGAGCTGATGACGACATTATCATAAAAGCCTGCTCGTCCTTGCGTTTGTGGGTTTTTTTCCCCTATCAAGTGAAGAGGGGTAAAGTAAGGCTGAGAAATGACTTCAAGATTTCTTCACACAGCAGCAGGTCAGATGGGATGGCCAGGAAAACGATCACTATTTTTAGCCACATACCCCGAGGAGAGAGAACCAGCATGGTCCTGCTCTGGCTATTGTTGCCAGAGCCTCTTAATGCTCTGTTTCACTACACAGCATCCAACGCTCAGATTTGGTGAAACGCTTTTTCAAATGGTGGGTTTACTTGCAGTGGAAATACTTCATAGTTTGAAATGAGTCATGCCCTGGTAACTAAAGAAAATGAGACTCAAGCACAAAGAAGTTTGGAAACAGGACATTGTCCCTTATGACACTGTTCTGGGGATCGCATTTTACAGTGTCCTCAGTGCTGCTCACCACGAGCAGCTGGCTGACCAAGATTCCAACTATCACAAGCAATCCTAGAGGAAGCTCTAATAAGAAGCAGAGACTTTCTGATTTCATAACGTCCAAGATCATCTCAAAAGCCAATTAATTCATCAACGTTCGGTAGCTACACATTAAATCTAGAGACAATGAGGCTGTAGATTCGAAGCAATGATAATTTTCATTATGGACTGGAAATCGTGGAGTTTTTTATTTTTTAAACTGAAACAATGAATCTATCTTAGGTAATTTGAACCAGAGGAGTGTTTTAAGACAAAAACAATTACCAAGTGATTCCAAACCTCCACAGTGCAGCCATAATGCTAAAATGAGTTACTCCAAATTCATCCTGGCTGCATTTGTTTATGTCTGTGGTTGCTTGGAGGTGCAAATACAGGTTTATTGACATCCAAAGGACCTAGTGTTCTTTCTAGGGCTGTATCCAAACTAAAGATCTAAGGAAGGAAGATGACTCAGGTATGGTTAAGAATATGATTTGATTCTTTAATTAACAGCAAGAATTAATAATAATAACTGTAGGCCCAAAATAGCTCAGCAGGTAAAAACACATTTGAGCAGCACTGATGACCTAAATTCAATACCCAGAATTCATAGTGAAAGGAGAGAATTAACTGCCCAAAGTTAGTTCCTGACTCCCACAATCCTATCTAGAACGCTCCCTACTCCACATTCATACACATAATAGGAAAAATTTAAATATAGCTGTGTAAACACACAAAACTACTGAATCACATAGGTTTGTCACAGCATCATCAAGTTAAAACCTTAGTCCTGCTGTATGTGCGATAGCACGCACGTGCACGTGCACACACACACACACACACACACACACACACACACACCAGGACCTATCCAGACAACTGAGGAAAATTTGATAAGCATAGTGTCCTTCTCACACTCTCTCCAACTTTCTTCAGGGTTGGCAGGGTTACCTCAGACATGTCTCATCCTGCCAATGCCCATACTAACACTCATCAGCAGTACTGGCACTAACCCATCAGGGTTATATCTGGGATAAAAATAAAAAAGTACTCTGTGTCCCCTGCTGTGCTTCATGTTGGGGATACAGAACTAGCAGAAGCAGTTGGTATTCATTCTCTAGGTACTTTAAAGAACTTACTGAAGTCTTTCTAGCTGAAGATTAAGTTAACTTGGTATAGGTTTAGTGAGGGTGAATAGAGGCATTTTGGGACAGTAAGCCTCAGGTTCATCCCAGGTTATATTTTGGAGGGACATCTCAAGGATCCATCTTTAGTTAACTAATACGCCATGAATTAAATGTACATGAACAGGAGTACGTTTCATTGCACATGATTCGTTTGATAATTTCTTTCCCACCATAGTTTCTATGAAATAGCTTTGTTCCACTCTTTGACCCATTCGCAGGTAACCAATTTTTCCTCTTAAAAAAACAACCATTTGGATGTGACAGCATACTGGCAAAGGCAATGAAAGCCATTTCAAAAGTCATCTGTCCTCTGCCTTTTAGAATGATCCTGCAAGCTCCCAGCACTACAGGAATTTTGCTACAACTGGCCAGTACTAAAGTGAAGTGATAGCTGATTTGCATCAAGAATCAAAAGGCAAATTCACTGGTGAGCTGCGAAGAAGTGGGCCACTACGAGGCTAGAGGGGTAGACGATAGCCAGCAGGCATCTGTTACTGATGAAGTCCAAGGAAGAATTTGAAAAACCACCTCACAAAGCCCACATGTGAGTGCGCACATCAATACTTGGAGCCCTTCACCACTGACTGTGTGATTTTCAAAAATTCATGTCACTTCTCTGGAAATTCAATTTCACTCATCAACAATGATGCTAGCAATACTGTTTATGGACTCCAGAGATGAGTGTGATTAAGAGTACTGGCTGCTCTTCCTAAGGACCCTCGTTCAGTTCTCAGCACTACACGGTGGCTCACAACTGTGTGTAACTATAGTTCCAGGGGACCTGATGCCTTCTCCTGATCTTTAGGGCACCAGGCATGTGATATATAGACATACGTGCAGTGACAGCATCCATACACATTTTTTAAAATGACATTTACATTTTGCTTGCTTTCTAGGACTCAGTTATAATAATCTATTCAGTCCAATTGGATATTAGTTGGTGCTGGCGTTTTTATTTCCAGAGTGGTAGGATCAGGGAAGATGAGCCACTCCTAAGTTAGGCATCATTAAAATGATAAGATGAAAATCTTGAAATTTTTCTGTATTAAAATAACAAAGAATTGTCAAAAAAAACCATGATTTTTGTTCTCTCTTCAAAATCCACAAATTTTACATGATTTAAATGTCTTAGTCCTTGGAAATCTGATCTAGAGTTATGATGTCCAGACATGACTTGGCAGTCTGTGTTACAGAATGAAGGTTTGTTACTGGCAAGGGTTAACTTTAAATAGATGACAGGATATAGGGTTTGTTCTAATCCACAAAAATTTAGCCACTTTTCTTCATATGCTGCTGGATCTGAATAAATCTGTCCTAGAAATGTGATATAAATATTCTGGGTCAAAGGGCTTTGTTAATTAACTATTGAAGTCCAAAACCAAAACCAAACAAAACCCTCACATGGTTCACAATGTGTCCCATAATGCAAAGCATTTTGTGTGGATAGTTTGTTCTACTTTCATCAGCTAACTAATATATGTGCATAGCTGGTGAAATTCTATGGAAAATTGAGCTCCATTGCAAAATTACTTTAAAAATTTCTCCTAGGAACTTTTTTCTAGCCACACAAAAGCCTAAGAATGATGAACACAAGGAACAAATGTCTTAGCACACAACTCGAATGTCAAGGTCCACATGGCATAGTTCTCGTGATGTCATCATCTCAAAATTCTTAAATCTGGTTTGAACAAGTAACTTGACATTGAGTTCAGTGAATCACACAGCCCTTCTGAAAGATAATCCTCGACACAACTCCAGAGATAAAACAAGGAGAATTTTTGTAAGTTTATGTAACTTTAAAAGCAGCAAACAAATTATCCTTACCCCAAGTCCACCACAAGGTAACGAGGAAAAGAACTTTCGAGAATCATCACCTGCATAGTACAGAGACAAGAAACATAAATGCTATGAATGCATAGTTCTTATAGGTTGGGTGTTTATAAACATAATCTGCTATATGTACTTTTACTGGAAAAGTAATTAAAATTTAGACCAATCAGAGTTAATTTTCAGAATATACCATTTGTTTATACATAGGTACAAACTCAAAGCAAATGCAAACAAATAGGAAAAAACAAAAACAAACATAAAATTGGTCAACTCACAGAAACAAGTTTTGCTTGTGGTTCAGAAATTCTTGGATCATGACTCCTGAAGGGCCTTTTCAGTTCCAAGCGAAGACCCTGACCTGAGCATTGGCCAACACTTCTCCCTACTTCTTTCTCTTCAGAGATCCCCTGTATCCTCCTAAGATTACGGAGTACAGGACTCTCTGGTGTTCTCTTCCTGCCTACTATAAGAAGTAGTAGTGAGTTCTGGATATTGTAAGTACAGTGCTGGACCTACATTCTGTCTGCTGACCATGACCTCACCTGTAGCAGTTTGGAAAGGAACCTGCATTCCTCAGGAAGAAAAAAATCTTGTTTTGTTTTTGAGTCCAAATTTCATTATGTGATGCTCTTTGGCCTGTAACTGACTTGGTAACCCAAGCTGCCCTTGAACTCAGGGTAATCTTCCTGCGCCAGCCTCTCAAGTGCTGAACCACCACAACAAGCTCAGAAGAATTTTAAAACTTAATACAGCCATGCTGTTTGTTATCATTTTAAAAATTACAATATATGGAACGTAACCCAGTAAGTATATTTTTCAACATGATGGCTCAAGCCACAAGGTTTATGAAAAAATGTACTACCATTTAAAAAAAATTCAAATACAAAATACTTTTTAAATGTGTAGCCTTAAACTTTTTATTAATTAATTTACTATTTTATGAATATGTGTTTGGCAAGATTTTTGTAGGAGCCCATAGAAAGGCATCAGCTCCCTTGGAACTGGAGTTACAGCTGGTTATGAGACATCACATAGGTGCTGGGAATCTAAACTGCGTTCTCCACAAAAGTAGCCAGTGCTCTTAATCACTGACTCACTAGACCAGGAATTTAGCCTTAATTTATACCCTATAAATATGTATGTGTATTTACATATATGAGTATCTCAATATACCTAAGATATATGTAAACTGAAATGCTTCATAGGCCTCTCTGATACTAGCAAATGAAAAAGAAACGTAATACAATAAAAGAGAATAATATCATTTAGGGAATCTATTGATATAAATACAAATTATGTCAAATTTAACACATATGCTAAAATATTAATTGTGATTATTTCCTAGGATTAAGGCAGTGTGTTCATCATATTTAGTGGAGCCGGGTACAAACTACACTTCACCTATGTCCTGCTGATGAGCAGTAAAAGTCCAATTGGAATTGAAAACGAGTTTGTGATGAATTTCACATTATCTGTGGGCAAATCTAAAGAGATTATACTGTCACTGAAACAAGTTTATTTTAAAAACAATATATTTAATTGTTTGAAAACAATTTAATTGTTGACATTTTAATGTGATAACTGGCATGGAAAATGATAAAGAAAACTCATGAATAATGAAGACAACTAATTAGGTAGGCAGATTTCCCCCCTCAAAAGCAAAAATAAATAAATAAATAAATAAATAAAATTAAAAAAAAAAACGAGGGTCTAGCTCAATGACAGAGCACTTGCCTGGAATGTATAAAGTTGTGGGTTTAACATCATCCTGTTAAAACTTCAATACTGGCACCAGTGAAAGACATTTAAAAACAAACAAACAAGCAAACAAACAACAGAAAAAACAGAAATCTTGGGAACAAGAGAGATGGCTTGGTGGGTTGCAAAGCATGCTAACCTGTATTCAGGCCTCAGAAGGAGAGAACTGACTCTTGCAGTCTGTCCTCTGGCCACAGTTGCACACCATTGCACAAAATTACTGATGCATATAACCACGTGAGTACACACACAAATAAATCAAATATTTCTGCTTAATGCTGCAGAAGGGTAAAAATTTAATATTGTTATTCTTAATAATGCTATTCATGTGTATTTTTAATGTATGAACTCATTATTTATGAACAATTAAGAGAGGTAAAAATGTTGTAATGCAATAAAGTATTTCAAATAAGTAATCTAAAGTTTTATTAAGTTCTAAGGGAATAAAGGAAATAAATTTATTTAGTGATCTTTAAATCGTATTTAGTTATATAGCAATAAATATAAAGTAAGTAATTGATCATTTTAATTTAGTTATATGCAAGAAATGTTTGAATTACTTCATTTACTGAAATTGTTGTTTAAGAGCACTGTATTAATTTATCATTGAACTGAACTCTGACAAGAAACAAAGTAATAAAAACTGGCAATAGAATGACACGGGCATTACTGCTATATAAAAACTTCTACTAGAAAATATTGAAGATAATATTTCCAAACTATCATTGTACAAGGCCCAGAGTATCTAAAGAGATAAATGGGTAGTCATGTTATTATCTAATTATTTTGTAATCTACAGATGTCCTTCAAGATACAAAGACTGGGAGGTCTGGGCATACTAAATTTTTACTTAAATTCTTGCTTCTAATTTTAAAAAATTTTGAGTTAGAAGTGGCATCTCTCATCTTGTTGGGAAGGATCGGGGAAGTCCAAAAGTGACACAAGAGTAAATGGTATGGATAATTGGGACAGAGCTTCTTGAGTCTGTGTTTCTACAGACAGAGCCAGATCATTCTGGTCTATCGGAAACCAAAGCTTCAATAATTTAAATTCCACAAAGAGTCCAAAGCAACCTTTAAAAAGAACTTGGCAATCTACTATGATCTGGAACTGAAAGAGCTCAGCCGTACTTTTCAGCCTCCAGACAATCTCAGGGAGTTCGAAAATATTGCCAAAGTCGAGTATCGTGGCTGACCTCAAGGCTTTCAAGAATGCAGCATCCCTGCGCTACCTGCAATAGGATAACCCATATTGAAAGTGTTGCCTTTCAATATACCAAAAGGTATCTGTAATTCTTAAATAAAGCTGGTGTTCACCACATTCACACCTCACTTCACTAGTAAATGTCATTGTTCTCAAATGATGGAATGGTGATTGCTAGGGAAGACTGCACATATCATGTTCATTACTGTTCACATTCTGAACAATCCTAGTGTGTTCCAGTGAAGCCTTAAGGAAGGCTTCATTAAACTGCGGACACAGTAAGATGGAGACGGTTGAGCTCTATCTTCATCAAACTAAAAGATAAACATAGCTGCTTAAGTAACTGCATATGTAGGCGTCATAGAGTCATGACAATTAAAAGGTTTGGGACAGAGTTCCTGTGGTTAGTTAGATGGCATTATTCATGTTAAAATAAAAACAAAAAGAACAGATCTTAAAATATATAACAAAAGAGCACTTTATGTAAAGTATCTGTATGTTCAAAGCATGATTTCTCCCAAACAAACAAAGATCTGGGTATAGTGTTGGGCACAGGAAACACTGAGAAGAGAAGACCAAGGGTTCAAAACCAACTTGGACTTCATAGACAGACACTGTCTCAAAATAAAAAGACCCAAGAAAACTTATTCAAAGCATAGAGGTTTAAATTGATTCACTTGCACTTGTATATATATTAAACATAAATTTTATTGTACTAAATTTGCTTGCCACAACATATTTTGATTAAAACTGGCTTTTTGCCCTAAAAACTGAGGTACCTTTTTCTGTTCTCCTTTCTGCTTACTTCTCCTCAAGCTCTCAGACATATCCTGATCCACACATAGGCAGGGACACAGACTCACTAGTAAAGGCATTTATCTAGAGAGGCTTGTCACTCCTTTAAGAAGACTGCACATGAGCAAGAGTGGATAATTGCTGACCTCTCCTTCCTGCTTCCAGTGATGCCTACCTATGATGTGCCATATACATGCTCTGGACTACCTAGGACCAGTTGACATAAGTTATTTTGTAGTAATACTGAATTAGGTAAGAAGGTTTGATAACTTGAGAGTGAGTCAACAGAATTCTTCAAAGGAGAGAGGCACATTTAAAAATGTTTCTTCTAAGTTAAAACTGTAAAATACAATTATTTCAGCATGTTTCCAAGTTAGGTATTGTTACTCAATTATAAGAGCTTATGAATAAAATATAATTTTCTACTACTGTTCTGCTACTGACACCTCTTCAAAATATCTGTCGTTTCAATGTCCATATTAAATCTCTGCAGCTTAAATTTTATTTTAAAATCTGATAACATTTTGGGGAAAAATAACATTGAAACAAATTATAATCATAGTTCATCTACTTACACCATTTACTGTAATACTTAGTTTCTAGAATAATGGCACATATTTGATGGATTAGATTAAGACCCCTAGTTAGTTTTCAGTGTATGAACTCAGGAATAAGAAATGGAGAGAAAAAAAAGGAGAAGAGAGACTGTGAAAAGTTCTTATCACGTTTCTATATAAAAAAATAAGCAAACAAATTTGGTAACTCACATATTTCTGCATGTGAAAATATACCATCTGATTGCAGCTCAAATAAAGTGAATTTAAAAACAAGCATTAGATTCTCTGCAGTGTCATTTTCAAATGTAGAATCTGCATTGGCTTTTATTTTACACAACTCCTTCCAGGCAGCAACTGCTGGAAAAACTGATTTTTCTGTCACACTGCTTGCCAAGTATTTTGAGCTGACACCAGCATTGACTAATGGCAGTGCTGGAATGTGCTGTTCTCAGTAGAATGGAGGCCTGTACAGACCTAGGAGTGTCCTGGGGTCCAGCTTCTGTCCGTCCAGGGGGCTGGTGCCATACAATAGTGAATGATGTTCAGAATGAACAAGCTGTATTTCCTCCAGGCTGGCTTTTCGACCTTGAATTCGCTGAAAGAAAACAGCAGAAACCTATAGTCTTTCACTGACAACACTCAGAAGAAAATGAGACCTCACATCACATTTAAGATGATTAATAACTGGCTCAGATTCATCATGCAAGAATGTGACATAGATTTGCCTGGTAAAGAACCATAATAAAAATTGGAAAATGAGTGTATGCAGGATTCAGATAAACAGGCCCCCTGATGACATAAACTTATTCTTTTTCTGGCATAAAAATACTTATAACAAAGAAATTAGCATTTGAGTCTTCTGAATAAAAGTATCAGCTTTAGAAAAAACAAGGGTTACTGTTTATATAATAAGCAAATGTATTACCTTTTTATGTTACGCTGACCTGAAAAAGATGCTGAAACGAAGGATGCGGTTAATACCACCAAACTTAACTGCATTAGAATTTCACTACCAAACACATGGCAATTAGTCCATGTGTGTGACAGCTATACTCCAGAACAATATTTCTCAATGTGTATCCCTAGGGATATATACAACGCAGGGTCTGATTATTAACGGTTTGTACTGAGCCAACAATATTTAGAAACTTACAAGAAAATTTGACAGTAATTTTTTTTTGTTTTGAATCTAACAAAGCCTTATAAATCCCCAATTTCCAACTCACACTTAAAATATTTCAAGTATTTTATAAAAGTATTAGTTGGTGACAGATCTGCAATCAAACAAAAATAAATACCACTAATAACTTAAGACCATCTAGATTCACTTGACGGTTTATATTCATACTCCCAAGAGGGTCTCACTCATTCTAACAAAGAGCTGACCTTCGCAATTGTCAAAATTATGCATTAAATTAAATCTCAATTAGCCAGCATGTGCTGTTCCTGGCTACATTTCTCCAGTGCAGCCATGAACCAGATGATGGTTCTTCTGGTATATGATGTTAATTCACTCCCAATTTTGAAACCTGTTGGGCCTCCTAAAACTACAAGACAACACTAATGGCACACTTACAATACATGTGACCATAAGAAAGCAGTAAGTGAGTATAGAACACAGAACTTTTGTGAGATACAAAAAGAATCCACCCTCCCAAGTTGCAGAGGCAGAAAGAAACACCAGGTAACTTGGAAGAGCATCTCCGTGGGGACCAGGACAATTCTGTCATCAGCCTCCTGGGTGTAAGATGATGAGGCTGTGGGCAGGCCATTCAATGTTGATATGTGGTTCACTGAGAGGGCAGTCTGGAGAAATGGCTGCATAGTGACACACACGTTTTACTGTGCAGGAAGCAGAGCTGTGCTTGTCATTAAAATAAATGATCATGTCACAGTTAGGGAGGAGTGGCAGGGGCCAGAGAGTAAGAAATGATGGGAAGCAGAAGGCTCTCAAGACCACCTTTATGTCCCTAATAAACAAGCAAATACATCAGAAGTTTTCCTTATCATAACATTAATGTTCCATTGTTTTGACACTATTATTTAGCACTATGTAATACAATTCATAGAAACTAAGCCTAAACTTTAGAGTAATTATTCCTAAGATGAAAACTCGAATATGGAAGACTAAGGAAGATTTGATTATGATCTGACACTGCTCTCATCAGTTCACAAATATCTTACAAAAGTAGGTGAATGGCTAATAACCATGAGACTTGGAAATGCTCATGAGAGAACAAAATGACCAAATAATTAGAATAACAAGTAAAAGGTAAACCAAGAAAGAGGAAGTTGGAAGTCAAGGGCTGAAGGACAAATTTTAACTGGATTTTAGAGGGTGGAAAGTTCCCCCACTGAAATCCTGGTATTTCCATGGTTGAATAGTCTAAAACTAGAATGAGCAGAACTCAGAAAGCAGATGGACAGACAGTCCTAATAGAATTACAATGACCACTAAGAAAGCAAATGGCATCCTGTCCATAGACATATATCATATACACAGATTTAGCAAACCACCAACACATTCAACAATGTCAATATTTCTATTGTTTTTAGAGTATTGGATATTAAATCCAAGACTACATACCAGGCAAACACTCACCACCAAGTTTCATACACAACACTCCTTGCACATTATATTTTGAGACAGTCTTACATGTTGTCTAACATGGCCTTGAACTTGCAAAACTCTTGCCTCAGCCTGGACCTACAGGCAATACTAACAATGTCAATTCTATAGCTGATATTAAGACTCATGATTTGAATACTATACTATCCTAAACCTTTATCATGTTTTTCTCTCTCCTATTTAAAGTTTTTTAGGTCTAATTGCATCTTTTCCTCTGATATAAATTTAAACATCAGCAATAGTGTTTTTATAGCTAGTCACATACCTTTTCATTCTATAGACTCCATGCTTGCCTCAAATATTTTTCTTATTCTTCAATGACTCAATCTAGTTGAATTCCTAGTCATATCCCCTAAACAATCACCTCCTACAGGATTCAGGATACATGGTACTAGACAGTTACTCAAGTGATGACAGACTGTATGACATGTATCCCTTTGGGTAAGATTGGCAAAGAGGCAATAAGTATCCAATCTCACAGTTCAACAAGACTTATTTGAGTTTCCACTTCTATCTCTAGTTCTATTTTTGCTTCATTATTAAAATGCACCATTGTTTATAAGATTTCATTTTGATAACTCATTTGGCACAAATGTTGAATTGATTCTCTATCATTATCTATCTGTCTGTCTATCATCTATCTATCTATCTATCTATCATCTATCTATCTATCATCTATCTATTTATCTATCTATCTTTGAAAATTAATTTTATTCAATATGAAAAAGTAAGCATTTTTTGTATTGTTTCTTTGTTTTCTTATTGAAGACAGGAGCTCAATCTGGCTCCCAAAGTCATCATCCTCCTGACTCAGCTTCATGAGTTCTGGGAATACAGGGATGTTCCATAACACCCTCCAGGAAGAGTTGATTTTTTTGACAATCCCTTTTGATTCTCCTGATGCTAGAGAGAAAGATGTAATAGAAGCTAGCCTATGACAAATGTCTCATCTTTACAAGAACCTTGAGAAAGATTAGTTTCATAACTTAGTAGACAGCTGAGCTAAGAGTCCCCAAGTCGCAACTGTATTCTTTCTTAACACTGTTTGTGCAGTTCCAGTTGACCCCTCACCCGGTGCCACCATGCTTTATATTAGTCACATTCAACTTTCCTCTTATACTGATCGCAAATTCTTCTTTCTCATTGGAATTTAGTCTTTCGCTTGTTTAGACTTAAATAGATATTTTTATCTTGTCCTTTCTCTTTCTGCTTCTCATGTGCCCTTTATTCTTCATTTCTCCTCCAAGATGCTCCCATGAGTCAAAGGTCAAAAGCATAATGAGTCACAAAATGGGACAAAGTGTTCTGTTCAACTTAATGTAGGGAGATGATGAGTTCCATTCTCAGAGCTGATTGGTCCGAAGAATGGCTATGGGAACTCATCTGTGATATGTGGACCCAAAAAACTTTTAAAAATTCTGAGCATATTGGGACATTTAATACCTCCTCTATGGTATGGAAACAAAGGCCTTGGATCTTTGCCTATATAGGGCAAGGAATGAGTGCTTAAAGCTCTTGTTTTACTAATAGGAAACACCATGAGGTGGTCTTGTGTTCATTGTTCCAATACCATTCTTTGTGTCTTGCTTTCAATCAGTGTCCACTGAAAATCAGAAAGGATCTAATGCCTAATGAGTATCTACTCTACGATTATGAGTATGATCAGATTCAACACAGTTCCAAGACAGAGTCTATTCAAATTGGAAGTTTGACTAAAGTCATGTAAAATTACCATATCATTGAGTCTTACAATGCACCATGGTTCTTTCCTAAAGAAACAGTCTTTCTGAAATAAAGCCCCTTAATGCAACGTGATTATAGAAAGAATGTCTGAACATGATCTACAAAGTCATACTGTGACAGGATAAAACGCGGCCTGCCCACACCCACCCACACACGGAGAGAGCACACACGGTATAGATTCATAGATTTTTTTGTTTCTGCCAAGGAGCAGAGAAAAAAGGAAACAGTTCTATTCCTTCCTCTCCCGTGTTCAAAGCCTGGATGGAGGCCAGTGTCCTAATCAGTTCTCATTGGCCCTGGAGGAATCAGAACCTTTTGTAAAATATAATAAAGGGCATAAAATCATGATAAAATGCATGAAAAAGCAGTGCCTTTGGTTAGGGAACTAGGAATAATTTGGCAGAACAGATGGATTGCATTGGTTTGGTATTATTGAGTACATGAAAGGGCTCATTCTGTGGCGGTTCCAAACTAAGAGAAAATGTCCAACTTCAATTTGACAAGTCAAAGTACCTGCCTCCCGTGGGGGAGGGAACTCCGTTTTCTTTAATCATTTTCAAAGTAGTGACATATTAGGCAAAATTATCTACTGAAAGGTCTCAATTTCTAAGAAGATTTCCTCCGTTATGTGTAAGTAGAAGGATGTGTTTATATGCTCCCCACCATCCCCCACCACAAAAAAATTCACAGAGCAGCAAACAGTCATTGTTTGTGGGGATATAAGTAATTTATTAATACCAAGGTTTCCTTCTCCAGCATCCATAACATTAAATAGCTAGAACATGGTCCATTGATTATTCTTGATACACATTTTTCTCTGAATACAAAAAGAAATGTGGTCTCGTTACTTGTGCACAGGTTACCTATTGCAGTTACTGGGCTGCAGTCAATTGTTTAACCATTACATTAAAATGAGTGTTGTTTCATGCCGTTCACCTCCTTAGCCCCTTTTATGTAGCTCTCCTGCATCACCTGTACCCCTCAGAATTTTGCTTAGGATGAGGAGTGAGGTAGGAAAGCAATTCAGCAAGGCAGCCTTGCAGGTTTGTGCTTCTTTCTACTGGTCACATGGAAACAAAGTGGATTGCATTTGGGAGTCATTTGGGAGCCCTGAATTTCGGCCCTCACTCTCCCATGTCATGACAATAGCTACCCATAAGACATCTCCACAAGTCTTTCCTTTTTCATATATAAAAATAAAGGTTTGAGTAAACTATTTTGAAGTTTACATTCAGCCTTAAGTGATAGGATTCTGGGCAAAAACAGTAAAACGCGTGCATTTAAAACTTAAAACACATTCCACTGTTATTTATGAATTTGCTTTAGGGAAGAAAATGCAACTTCAATGTATTACAGTTTTTGAGGCAAGAGAAGAGACTTGGGAGTATTTTCAACAGGGTTTCAAGTGAAGCCAATGTTTATGGGTATGATCACAACTAAGAAAACACAAAAGTTTTCATAGCTGGTGAGGTGGTGTAGTGGGTAGTGCTTGTTATGAGGCCTGACACCCTGAATCCCACTTGGGAGATAGAGAGAATTTACTCACTAAGATCATCCCAGACTTCCTCACTTAACAACACAAAATTATAATAAATAAATACATTTTAAAAAGTGTCTTTACAAAGAATATGCATTCCTAGAAGGTTAGGGGTTCAAATAATATCTTTCCCCACAGGAGTTTGATGTTGTTGTTTGTTTGCTTGTTTGTGTTGTTGTTGTTGTTGTTTTAGGTGGGGAGCCTGGAGATTGGATTCATTACATGAGCATAGGGTTTCCTTCTGTCCCTTTTCCCCAGCCTGTACTTCTGGGTAACAACCCTTTTGTGTCTCCAGTAATTTTTTGAAACTGTAACTCTTTTATTCCTGAATATATGAACAATCTCCCTCATTCTGTTTACCTTCTTAAAGTTATGTTAGAAACTGAGTTACTGTTGCAGTCATTCTTGACATGGGCTGATGGGCTGATCTCAGGGTATGATGGAAAAGTTTAAGGGGTTTGGGTGCTTGGGTGTCAGAGCTTCCAATGAGCTGTATCTGGGTACCAGACAGTTAGAATTATCCAGTGTATGTTAAAGAACAAACTACTCCATGAACCACATGCCAGAGAGAGCAATGTGTTCTTCCCAGATACTGCGAGTAACCAACATTTGGGATGGTGAAATATGAAAGATAGGAAATACTTTGCTGTCTTCAAAATACTATGTGCCTCTAATGTGTCTTCATATTATGTAATTCAGTAATTATAATTCAATTAAAATATTTTAAATTTTCTAAAATCCAGAGAACCTGGAAACCCCATTTTACTATAAAAGTCTTCAGAATTAATAAACACATACAGTATATGTTTTTAATTTTTATTTTCATCAATTTCAAAACATTATGTTCACCTGAAAATAAGGGCAGGGGAGCCCAAGACACAATCTCTAACTTTAACTGCTCAATATTCATAATTATATAAAATGAATTTCATCTTATAATTACTTTTTAATTATAAAGAAAATTTGGCTTAAACACTGCTTTTTATTAGTAATCATGCATACAACAAACTTTTTATCAATGAATAATTTGTGTTGCTTTACATTGAAAAATTTTAAAGGCTAAAAGCTGTGTAGTTGTTGAGTGTTTAAAATGAGACTCAGTGCTGTTGTTCCAGAATCCCTGCCTCAATTTCCAGGCACATGCAGAAAGAATAATTTTCTGTCTCCCATTTTTCCATACTAATAATGATAGTTTTGCAGAAGTTTTAAAATTCTAAAACACGAAAGCTCCTGTTATAGTCTGCAGGTGCCTTTCGTGCTTGTCTGAGTCCAGACACACAAATACTTCTTGAAACAGGGGTCCCCACACCTCTAGCTTACGCACCGCACCTAACTCATTTGCACCCTTTCCAAACCACCATATTCTTTAGAGACAATTCACAAACCTCCTGCTTTGAGGTTACACTGTGGTTGGGTTCCAAGGCACAAACATGCTTTAAAAAATGTGATGTGATATGATGTGTGTGTGTGTGTGTGTGTGTGTGTGTGTGTGTGTGTGTGTGCACGCGCGCGCACGTGCACGCACGTAGGTATGTAACATCTAGTTACAGTAGTCTATAAAACAGATGTTTAATTGGATTTCCATTAACCAGTAGTATTTAGTGTTTTTGCAGTCTTGATGCAAAAAAAAAAAAAAAAAAAAAAAAAAAAAAAAAAAAAAAAAACTATGCATTTCAAAAGTTTCCCACAGAAAAATATATTTCCTTATGTGGGTTTAAATAGAGTATTTTAAATTCAGCTTTGTATGCAGGAAAATGTGTGTTAGCGGTCCTGTCCCCACGTTACTGAGGAGTCTTGTGCTTTTTCCTCTAAACTTGGTCTCTGCTTGAGCAGTCCCAGAAGGAGCAACAGTAGCTTGGTTGTGTCCCAGAATTGTTTGGTAATTACTTTGTGTTGGCACTTGAATAAAAGAGTTAAAATATTTTAGCACAGTGTGTTGCTTAGGGTTTGTTCTTATGAATTAAGCGAAACAAAGTTATTCAATATTAGTCACAAAGAGTCAATGCAAATTCCACATAATGTGCAATCCAACAAAAGCATTATAAAATGTTATTATTCTCAAAACAAATGTGAGAGCAAGCAAATGTCTGTGGGTGGCTTGGTGGGGCAGGGAGTTAGGGAAGCTTCTGGAAAAACAACTACAAGTGCATTTCTAACAGATGATGGGTTAATCTGAACTTTTTTTTCCCACTGAAGAGTACATTCTTCCCTTCAGGAGTGCACATACTTTGCAAGCTAGGCTACCTAATTAAAGAGGTTATTTCTCAAGAGGACTCTAAATGACCCCTATGGATCCATTTTTCATGGTGACCCAAAATGTTGCTGGCTTTGTTTTTTTTGTTCCCAAGAGAGTCACCAGCTTAAGTATGAATGATTCAATAGGGGAAAATATTAAATGGTACTGGCATGGAGGAGTGCTAACCACCTCAATTTTTAAAAGCAATGTGCCACATCCTGCCAAGAGGTTAACCCATATAACCACCATGTTCTGGTATAATAAGGACTAATGTTTTCTCTGGCGCTAATCAGGACTGCTCAGCAGAGCCAAATCGCACCACAGCTCACAGACTAACAGCAGTGTGTTTACTAAAACATCCTCAGGAGTTAAATCTACTTATGAGCCAAGAATGTACATCTCAGACAAAATCCACAGCAATTCTGATTTCCTACAATATCAAAGCTGGAAGCAATCTGAGCAAGTACTCTACCCAACACCTTCATGTAGACATGAAAGTCCCAATCACCAGCAAGGTTAAATGATGTAAAGTGCACAGATAATTAAAGGCAGAATCAAGGTTAAATATAATAGTGAACCATCACTTTTGTGGACTCTATTTTGGTTAATTAAAAAAAAAAAGCAAACAAACACTTGCTTTGTAGCTCACTCTATTATTTTGGAAAGAAATAATCCGTTTAATGTTTTAAAATGATGCTTTTTCTCAGATATCATTGTTACTTCATAAGTATAAAATGACCTGGTCTGTTGGGTAAAGAAAGCTGACTTCATCTGCCTGTCAGCAGTATAGAGTGTCCTTGTCTTTTGTCCAGGGTTAATTGCAACTTCAATACAAAATGGAACCAGAATAAGAACAGGAAGGAGGGAAGGTTATTCAACATAAGGTCTGGGATATTTTCTCTTCATTCTAACACGTAGCATCTCTGTTCTTTTTCTTGCTCATTGAGCCCTCTGACGCTGTCAGAACATTTGGGACTGTTGACCACAGTCTTGTTCCCTTTCCCCCTCTAAGCCTAATCAACAAGAATCTTCTTAACAATCACTGCAATGTCAAATCAGTGACTTAAAGCCTTTTAAGACTGTGATTCTGTGTGCATTTGTATGAATATCTGATCAGTGTTAGTTAATCCAAGATGAGTCTTTTCTCCTTAGTGTCCTCCTAACAGCTGTCTAAAAACCACAAATGCTTGATAAATACCAATGAACAGGTATATCACTGTCATCAAGACATGATGACCCTCACAGGATCACATTGCAAGCACACAGTTTTAACCTTTAACCTAGGCCTACAGAATAAGAAACACTGGGGTTGGAGCAGTCTGTATTTAAACATCCACTGGAGTATTTCAGCATAAACTAGCAATGAAAATTTCTTTTTTCTGTAAACTCAGGTTGATTTCTAACCATGAATATTTGCAGTGACCTGGAGAGAAAATTTAGTGTCCAAAGTGCAAATTTGTACAATTTGAAGAGATGTGCTGACATAGCCTGAATGTATCTTTTTTTTCCACTTGGTTGTTCTTTTCTATGAAGGTGAATATATTCTGTCTCTTTGGAACGATTGAGTGAGAAGACATTGTCATGAGAGGACATTGTTCAGATTGCTGAGGAAACAGAGATAACCTCCTAGTAGACCTAGAACTCAGTCCTTGGGAAAACAACTATACTTCCTCTTGTTCACATGGTTAGCACCAGGAAAAGGAGCTCAGGTGTCCTGGACACTTTAGAAATAATGCACTTAGCTAAATATGTAGTGTACTTTATTAACTAGCCACACCCAGCAGGACTGCAACTCAACTTGCTCTGTTGGAGTGAGTAAGTTAACCCTGCCAGGCAGATTTCATTACTGTCTTTGATCTCATTAGAAGGTTCAGGAGCAATGACTTGAAACCTTTTAGGGTAGGAAGCCTCTTTGCTTTTCAACTATCCCAAGGTCATACATGCCACCCCCTTACAAAATGGTAATGTTTTATTGCTTTCTTTTTTAGTTTTTGTTTTATAGAATTCAAATTTTCAAAACAGTTTAGTATGAGCTGGAAAGCTTAGAGTCATTGCAAAAAGTGTTTTATAATATACTGATACACTCATATTAAGAATTAGCTTGTAAAAATACTTTAAAGAAATCTAGGAGCATATACATTGTCGCAAGTGTATTTAGGAAAGGAGTTGCTCTGGGGAGTTCTGGATATGTGTATAGATGCTACTATGTTTAAATGGATCAAATTTCTTTGAAATAATCTGTTTTTTTTTTTACTTAATATTTTATTTTCTTCTCTATTTTCTAGTAACATAAATTGGGAAGAGATGATAAGAGGTCATGAAACTATTCCATTCCCTTTGAGTCTATTATTTTTATTATACATACAAGGAAAGTCTCTATGAAAAAAACATTGCATTTATTTACTTTAAGATTTCTTGAAAAAATTATTTTGAATATTTCCAAAAATATCATCCAAAGCAGATGTTAGATTCTGAAGTGTATAAAAGTGAATGTTTAAAAAATGGTTTTAGAAACTAGGTTGAAATCTGTCAAATCAAAGAGCAATTACTTTCATCTGGGCAATTGTTTCTTCACGTAAATACCCATGGCTGCAACATACTTTAATTTAAAAAAGAGTGTGGTCTATGTGCGTTATTGAGATGTTTTGATAAGACATCTGTGCTTCGTGTACATTGAGAGCTAATCCAAGCCATGCAGGCACAGGGAGACAGTGTGTATTGGTTTCCTTTATGTTGCTGTGATAAAACGCTCTAACTAAAAGCAACTTAGGGGAAGAATGGGTTTATTTGACTAGCAGTTCCAGAAGGGTAGAGTCCATCATGGCGATGGTGGTGGGAATCACAGCAACAGTTGAGGAAAGTGTGGCAGTCACAGCAAGCAGCCCAGTGAGCACATTTTCATTCATACACAGGAAGCAGAGGAAAACAAACAAACAAAAAAAGGACAAAGCTATAAACTTTGAAAGCTTTCCCTTGTGAGGTACTTCCTTCAGCAAGGTTCCACCTATAAAACACTGTATGACATCCTCAGAGACACCAACTGGAGATCAAGTGTTCAAATCCATGAGGCTATGGGAACATACTCATTAAAATCACCACACTGAGCCAGGAGGATCAATAGTTTGGGGTAGACTGTTTCAAAAACACCAAGCAAACAAAGACTTAATCCCCTGTCCCTACCTTTCAATTGCTTTATTTGTTAGTTTGAGAGTTATCTGTTACTGAAAGGCTCTTGCGTGTATAATGTGTCTGGGACCAAACTCACCTGCCCATTCCTATCAACTTAATGCTTGTGGTGCTTCTTTCTGAAGTTTGTATCAAATCAGCCAGGGTTGTATAAACCTAATTTGTGTGGTTTGAAATAATACAGTTATAGATTTTAGGGATGGAAAATGATGCCTGGTCAGAAAAGAATGATTACAATTCTTGAAAACTTTAACATCAGTGGGAAGAATACAACATTCCATTCATTCCCACATTCCTCTTCCTTTTACAAATAGACTTTGTAAAAGGTGACAAATTTCAGGAACATCACTACCCAACAATGCATTGAAGTCTGTGATCAGTCAGTGCCAGTGCAACTGGAAAGAAGCCAGCTGCTACAGGACCTGACAAAGACCTGCATCACAGAAAATGTAAACAACAATGCCTCAGATCACGAAGGACCAAGGCATTGACAAGCAGGAAAATACCTTCAGCAGGGGCAAAGGTGAGGCAGGGAGGCTCACGGGAGAAAAATTCATTGGTCCATTAAGAATTACATCTCCCCTTTCTCCTATTTCATGCGCTCCATAAGGGATATTTGCAAAAAAAAAAAAAAAAAAAAAAGACTGGTTTGATGCCCTGATGCCCTCATGTCCCATTTTCCCAAACCATAAAACATTTAAAGATAACTAACTCTGAAATTAACCAGAGACTATGAAAGCCCTTTGCCAAGTAATGTAGAGGGCAAGGATAAGAGATGAAGAGTCCTTTACACAGGAAAGGAGGAATTTGTGCTGCTCGTTTTCCTTCACCTCGGGCTTCTTAGGGGAAGGATACATTTAACCAAAAGTAGAAACTTTAAATATGAGAGATGTTTGGTAATTCCATCGTAGACATACAAGCTAGTGACACCAACCCCGTCCTCAGTGCTCTGGTGTGTTACAGCCTCACCTGCTAATGAGCTGTCAGACATTAACAATGCTGGGATGTTAAAAGGGTTAATAATTCTTTTAAAGCGCAGGATAAATTGTTGATCTAATTAAGCTTAAAATTGAACGATGATGGTAACTTTGGACTTTCAAAGAAAAAGGATCAGGCAACTTTAAGTCACAGTACCAATCATAGGCAACTGTACTTGACCTTGGGAGCATTATGTCTGTTGCAGAATATCTATTCATGCATTTATATATCTACATATATGTCTACTTACGTATCTACCTGTCTTGTTGTTAGTTGTTGTCATCCATGCTAGAGATCAGCCACTAGGCAGAGGCTCTAACACTAAGTTATGTCTGCAGCCCTCTTTTTGCTTTTAGAATTATAAGGCAGGTTTTCATCTAAGTTAACCTGCCTGGCTTTGAATTCATTCAGTAACCAAAGCGATCCTTAAATTTGTGATTCTCCTGCCTCAGGCCCTGGATTAGGTAAGATCTAGCTACAGATTTACTTAACTAATTTGAAACTGAATGTTAATTTTGGTGAAATTAAAATACAATTGTGAGTTTCCAAAGATGTGCTTAGAATTGATGTCATCAATATACAAACTATGAGTGACTAACATAATCAACACTGAAAATCATTATCTTAGGATTCACACACTAAGCAGACAGCCAGGTACAATTCATAAAACTTGAAACAGATAACACTGTGATTCACGCTGAAGAGATGGTTCAGTGATGAACTTAAAGTGTTGTTCTCCATGCGAGTACTGGCATACACATAAATAAAATTAATAATAAAATTAATTAATAAATAAACAAATTTATTTATTATCAATAATAAATAAATTAATAAAATTAATAATTAATAATAATTAAATAAAATCATAATAAAACTTAAAGTAATTGTTATTTTATTGAAGTATAGATATTTTAATATGTTCTTAATAGATCATTGCTCTCAAACCATAGTTACAATTAAATGCTATTTATCTTCCTAGACGCCAACCCCAGAAAATAAGAACTGTACTGAATTTCCTTCATGGACCCACATAAAAGCACAACCACCAAAATTCAACATGCTAGAATGCCCGTCTGTAAGGAGAGGGATGCTATCCATCTTGTGAGATTTATACTGCCAGCATTTGCAACATGTCTAGAAAACAATACAGACACAGCACAAAGCTTCTTAATCAAGAAATGCTGAAATCAACGTAGAAAATATATGAAGAATATTTCTTATTTCAAAAATATTTCAAACTCATTTGAAGAATGCTACTAGGTTTTAGACAAAACGGAATGTAGAATAAATAAACCAAACAGGTGTTACACATTTATTCCAGATTTTGTAAATTTGATAGGTATCCTTCCGAAATGTTATCAGTTTTCATTTTAACCTGGAGAGCCTAAAGAAACAAGCATTTTAAGCGGGGATAGGGCTCACCGGGAGTCTAAAAACATGAGCCCAGAGGAAACCGATAAAATAAAAATATTGAAACATATCACAGAGTTATAAAGGTATCAATTAGTCACGTCAATAAAAGGGAAAGACTTGTTCCAGTGAGAACTGTCAGTCTTTATTCCTGCTCATTTCATAAGTGGAATGCTCTGCTCCCGAGTTGTAAGTAGAGTTCAGAACAATAATTGCAAGTATTTAACACTATGCAAAGAGCTTCTCAGATTAACTTGATTTTCGATGCTAATTTGCAATAATGATGCCATACTGCACAGACTATAAAGGTATGGTAAAATACACTCAATGTTTGAGCATATACACTGGAACTATGATGAAACAGCTACTCTGGCCATTAAACTCTGAGAATCTACTGTGCATCCAGCCCAGAGACAAATGGAAGTTCGGAGCCACTTGTGTCCTTGGCACATCATCAATCACGAAGTTTTCCCTGAATGGTTAACATTTTTTCTACTACCACTCAGATGAATACTAGCCTCTTTAGATGATTTATTTAAGTAAGTAAAAGAGTGTGGCCAATTCAGGATTACCTCACATTTATTTAGCAGCCCGGTTTCTTGCAGCCGTGACCAGATGCTCTGTATTCGCCCAGCGTGCTCAGGGTGGGTGGTGGAATTGCCACAGATACACTGGTGTTTCAGCATCAGAGGGTCATAGGCAATTCCTTTGAGACAAAAAAGATACAATCAAAAGCTGAGATAACACAAGGTATTGCTATGCATTAGAAGATAAAATAATTAGTCTTAGGTAGTTTTCAGAACCATGGGATAGCTATTTAACCCTGTGTGTCTGTAAAAAAAAAAATCTACTCATAGATTAAATAGTACTTAAGCATTAGTTCAATAAATTTGTAAAGTGGTATATTGTACATAGATAGAAATACATATATTTAATACATACACAAGTCTTATTAGAATTTCAAATAATTTTAATAATTGCAAACACTTTGAGGCAGATCATTCATTTCAATATGGGTTCTAATTTTGTCAGTGAAGTCAGAAATTAAGCACTTTTTAAAGCCCTCTAATTACTTTTGATAAAACTGAAGTTTTACTTTAGGATTATTTGTTAGAATAAACTGGGGTAGTTTCCCAAGTCTTCCTTAGTCAGTTCAGCAATTCCATCAAAGTTGCCTAGTAAGTTTCTTTGCTTCCTGTGTTTCTATTACAATATTTGCTATTATACAAGAAATATGCCTCGTGGGAGTAGATGAAGTTCTGAGCATGTGGATGTTGCGGGTGAGATCATAGCGGAGTCAAGGATGCTAATGATTTAGACTCATAAGAATAACAAGGCTTTCCCCAAGTCAGGCTTAGCAGGATAGTAACATCTTCTGACCTAACATGTACGTTATAAAAGAGTTGCCTGTAGCCAAAACTAGTTTATGCAAAAACTATCAACTACAGCTTCAATGTTGACTATAACCTGAAACCTAAGACTTTCTTGTGGCCTGGCCAGAAGCTTTCCTATCCTCATCTCTCCCTCTACATTTTAATTGGTAATGCCAGTGGGGAGCAGATGAATTCCTGAGTGAATGTGTGTTATTGACATGAGCACAGCCAGGGCAAGGGTCCCGTTACAATTGACCCATGGACCATCAAGGAATGGCTCAAGGATTGGCATTGACAAAGGGTTGGCTAAAACCCATTAGCTAAAACCAGTGTGTGCAGACAGAATAGCTGCATATTCCTCATCATGGATGTGACTTTGTAGAACTATCAATCCTATCCTTCCCCAGGAAGACTACATCCTGAGACTGCTCCCTGATGAGACTTCCTTCACAGATCAGTTAGCCAAGTTCTCATTCAGCTGCATACAGTAAACCTGCCTCCTCATTCAATTCTATGTAACAAAAATGCTGAGTTTCTGAGCTTCTAGTGCATCCCTCTCAGAGCACATAGCCTACCCAATCCCAGTTTACCTACCTACATGTGCGTCTGTGTTTCTGTCTTTTCTTCATTCCCCCATAGAACCTAGTTAGGTCAAGTCCAAAGCTATGCAAGTCAAATGGAATTCCAAGCCATGCAATGCCAAGTGTGGATTGTACGTAAGACTCCTGTAGAATTTCTTTTAAAATGAGTATCAATTATGATGCCTTTACTACAGATTTTATAGATAATAAATTTTAGCATCAGGAGTTGCTTATATGTGATGCTTTAGTTATACCCTATGATGGGAAAACTTTTACAAAGATTGATTGAAAAAAAGTTATTAGTGGAACATAATGTAGGATTTTGGCTGGGCAAGGGATAATGTAATTTACAAAACTGTGGTTTATAGGAATTAATTAGCCAATCAAATAACTTCCAATAAATGACCACTCAAGCACATTTTTCTAGCTGATGTGGGATCAATCAAGTGCCTGTGACAAGAAATTAAAGAACAATAATAAAAGCTACTTAGTAACTTATAAACACCAGCCATTGATCTGGTACCATAAGCTGACTTAAACAAATTTCATTTTCCCTTTGACCTACATTATTATGTTAGAGAAATGTTACTGAAGATGGGAAGTTTTTTTCCCTAGAGTGCACTAAAATCATGCAGAAGAATGACATCTGCATTTTGAAACCATGTGGTAAAAATTATGTCTGTCAGAAAATATTGTATAACTGTTCCAAATAATATCCATTCTTAAGACTCACTGGCTTCAAAACCCATCCCTATGCCTGCTCCTGATCTCGAGCTTCTCTCAGCCTGGCTCTCTCTTCCTAGCTGCACACACACACACTTATCTATTTCAACGCTGAAATTTCCTCTTGAATGTCTAGATCTTGGTTTTCCTAAATGCTAATGCCTCTAATTCTTGATCTTAAACAACACTTGGTGCTCTTCATTTTGACAGGGGACTTCAAGAGCCTTGATTGCTAACACCAGAAACCTTGCTGTCCCCTTGATATTTCCTAGACTCCAAAGGTATATCTGTTTTTCTTCCCAAACAGATCTTGAATCACTCATTTCTTATCTCCTTGGTGTAAACCATACATGATCCTAAGGACTATACTCTCTAATCTGGACTCCCAAGATAGCCGGGAACCAGCTACTTGATTTTCCTGATGTTTCCTTTGCCACAGCACACTAGCTACTTTGTTTACAAACTTCCCCTCACTTCTGAGAGTGACATTCCATGAGTGCAGCACAGATAAGTCCCTTCTCTCCTCTGTAGTTTTCTTTGCACATGCCTCCCATAGGTTTCTGATTCTACAAAAAGGCTTTTCTTGCATTCCTCAATAAGGTCATAACCTGCCAGCTTGAGATCTTTCTACATTGTGTCATGTCTGTGCCTTAAGTCCTTCCTCAGCTTCCAACCTCCAACTCTCAGCTGGGTCATTACATTTCATTCTTCAAGGCTCAGGTTTGATGTCTCCTTCCCCCAAAGCCAATGCTGAGATCTCTAAACTAGGTCTCTTGTACCAGTGTGTCTGACTTCTTAGCTTCTCTGTAATCTTAGGGCTCCATCAGGGTGCTGATAAAGATTACTAATTGCACATTTTTCTTAATACTATCTTTTCTTCATTATATGATAAGATATATAGAAGCCCTGACTATAGTTGCATTATTTAATTTTGAATTCTCAGCTTCGACAGTCATGTTTGGAATACATCATCCCCCCAACCCCCCCCCCACACACACACCCCTAGAGTGTGCTAAACTAAACGAGAGAAAAGTACAGGTGAGTAGACTCAAGAAGTGGGTTGGCATTTCTGAGATTTGGGCTTCCTTGATGACTTCAGTCACTAGATCTGCTTGGAGTTGTGGTGCTTGTGTGGCCATCACTAATACACTGCCCTTTGTTTTCTACATCTTGTCTTTCCAAAAGAAAACATTTTTTGCTGCATTTTCTATTTATATAAAACATTCTGCATGGTTTCACTGTTTTCATTTTATACATCTTATACAAAATTCAACACAAATGAATATTCTTAAGTAGGCCAAAAAGAAGATGCTTAAAAAGGTCAGAAAAGAGGCGAGCAGCAAGGAGGAGTAACTCCCAGAACACAAGGTCCACAGGTGCGCCCTCATGATTTGTCTTTATCAACGTGATTTATAACTTGCATTGCATAGTTGGAGCTGCTTAATAAATTATCAACTTCTGTTACAGGTTACAAAAAATGATAAAAAAAAAATATAGAAATAAAAAGTACAGTATCTGCCACATTCAAATGTATTCTTTATGAGTACAAAATGCAATCATTGTGTTTCTGAACTATTTCTACTTTTTACATAAATTTAAATTCATTCAGAGAGTAAGTTTCTCCATTTTAATTTTTTACAACATACACTATCAATAAAAACTAAAATTACAAAACAAGATGTAGCACCACAAATCTATTGCCTGGTATCTGGAGATTCTAACACAAATGCCAGGAACTCTTGGAAAGACATTTGAATTTAAGGGGAAATAAATTAGATCTGGAGCCCCAAACCTCTACTGATTCATCCTAATGATGTATCAATGAGGTGCTAACAGGTAGATTGTAAGGTGAGACACCTCCCGATCCTCCATCCCTTTCCTCCTTTTCTTTCCCTTCTGAAACTGGGACTTACAGGGAGGGAAAGCAGCATGCTCTTCCTGAGAACCATATGGAATTCTCCTTTTGTTTCACACTTTCTGCCTCATTGGTTACAACTTGTAATATAAGCCCAGGGACCCATCTTTCTCATGAAAAATGATTATGTAAAATAGTCATAAAAACCTTTACCTGTACTTTAAAGCTTAGTATTAAATTTTCTACAGCACAGATAACACACACATACACACACACACACACATGCACACACACATATATGCACACATATACACACATACACATAGCCAGACATATACATACACTCAAATACACAAAGAAATACAATACATACACAGACATATCCAAACACAGATGCATAAATATATGCATAGAAACACACAAAGATGAAACACATACACATGTCCAGAGATACACAAATATACAGACACAGACACATAGACACCCACACACAATACACATATGCAGAGATACACACACAGACCCACACACAGACACACACACACACACACACACACACACACACACACACACACACACTTCCTGAAAAGTTTGATGCTTTAGACAAGCTTGGACTTTGTATTTTCTGTGGATTCCAGCTTATTAAATGAGATGATGTAGTCGTAAAGTCAAGTATATTGTCTTTCCTGTTCTCGATCATTATGGCTGTTCAGCCCAGAGCATCTGTTCATATCGACAGAAATGGACTCATTCTAGTAAGACTCAGTTTAGTTTTGCTGAGTCCTCAGGGTAAAGGAAAAAAAAATGAGTCTAGAGTCTTAGACAAAAACTATTAATCTTCATCCCTAATTTCTAGCATTCAATTTTTTTATTTCACTCATGGTATCTACCTATAATCACACTTTCTCAGTACATCTGCTAAAAGCATTAATACATATAATTTCTTAAAAAGTTCCTAGGGCCAAGAATATTATACAGCATCTCTGCTCAAAACCGTGTATTTGAATATTATTTTCCAATGTGTTTTATACCCTGGAAGCCTCCCTTTATTACATTTTCACTTATGATCTAGTAATAAAAAGAAGACAGTCCCAAAGTAGTTACATGAAATGTATTTTTAAACTACACATGATAGTGATGGCAAGAAGCTGAGAAGTCAGAGATCTCTTTAAGATAATAGTAAAAGCATTTTAAAAGGACAAAATGACTTGTAAATGGTAGGATGACTACACTGGTAGAAAGGACCTTGGGGATTCTTCTATTCTCACAAGCTCTTTCTCCATATACTTAATCTACTATGAACTGAAGACCTCGTGGAATAGGACTGAATGTTTTCCTTGTTCTTATTCCTGAAGAAAGCAATAGACAGACTGTGTACACATTTTTTTTTCCTTAGGTGGGTATTGTATGTCAAGATGATTTAAACAAACTACACACACAGGCAAATGCACTCCATCGCCTATCAGAGACATCTGCATCACTAGGGATCTGAAACCATTTTCCTAAGGGCACACAGAGAGAATCTATTTTTGAAACAAGTGTCCTTTCTGACATGCATTCAGTCAGACACACTGTAGTTGCTGTGATCCTTTCTATTCATAACCCCAGTCTATCCATAAGGCTTATCGGCTGACTTCCCCATTCCCACCACACTCTTTAGAATCTGTTCTCCATCACACTTGTTATCTTTTCTTCAGAACACGTAAACCAAATACAAGGTTATCTAATTTAAATTTTTTAGATTGTAATTTTGTGTCTGTGAGTGTTTTGTCTGCATATATCTAGGTGCATCATATATGTGCTTGGTATCCATAGAGATGAGAAGGCATTGGCCTCCAGTAGCTGGAGTGTGAATGGTTGAGGGCCATTGTATGGGTACTGGGAAACAAACTTTGGTCTTCTGCAAGAGTTCAAGAGCTAAAAGTGCTCTTAATTATGACGCTATCACTCTAGCCATGTAATATTTATTCATCTGTAAAATTTAATGTGTCAAGTGAGCAAATAATGTAGTATTCAAAACAATCAGAGAAATTAGTGAATGTTGCCATTTTGCTGGTTAAAAACATTTTTATGACTTATAACTTGTGCTTTTATCTTCACTAAAATGACATTGTCAAAGTACCAGGATTGAAGAATTTCCACCACTGTCTGGCAGTGGCCATGAAGTCTAATCTTCATTCAACCTACACCCTTCAGTCAAGGTAGGGCACAGGTGGAGGGTGAGATTAACAGGCCTCAGGCCCTAGAGAGATTTACATACTAATGAAGTACCTAAAGGCCAGAGGGTGGAGTCAATTAAGCATACTTCCCCAGCCCCTTCCCCCTCTCTCTCCCTGCTATTTAACTCAGGACTGCCCTGGGTTTTACAGGGGGTGTATCCAGATACATCCACCATCTGCCATGACAATAAAGCCTGTAAAAACCCATGGACTTCCTCTTGTCGTTGGGACTGCACTGTGAGAAACTGTGGAGCCACAGCAGCCCGCCTAACTTCCAGCTTGGAGAAACCCAGAGCGTTCCCAGCCAATTACCCACAGCCTGGTGGGAGGAACTCAGTGCTTCTCCAGCCACACCCACATATCACCAGCTTCAAACTAACTGCACATGCCCTACCGTCTTCCTAATGACTCCCACACTAACAGGCTTTTGTGCAGGAGTGAGAATCCATGTGGGTGCTGGGACCAAAGGCTGGTACTTTGGAAGAGCAACAAGTGCTCTTAACCTGAGCCATCTCTCCAGTCCCTAATGACTATTTTTGTACAATCTTACACAACCCATATCTACTTACTCTCTTCTCTTCCACATGTTAGTTGGTTCATTTGTTTACTATACTCTATACGTTTGACTCAGGTACCTAAGTGTTGTCAACAGTGAGAAGAGAAAAATCACCGCTTCTCTTACAGAATATCCCTTAGAATATTGTCCCCAAATCAACAGTATTTAAAAATTTTAGCAGAAAACAATCCAGTGTCTTATAAGCGACTATACTGAATCTTTTGGATTTAGTTGGGAAATAATGTTTTCTTGAATGAAATAGTCTCTTAACAACTATTGAAACTTCAAGGATACACTGGAGTCAGCGCTGACTTTAAAACATCTTTTATTCATATAAAGGCAGCAGAAAGGAGAGAAATAGACTTTTCTTATACTAAAATGTCTGTGCACGTTTGTTTTTACAAGTTGCACTATTCAGTGAACACTAATTAAATATTCTAATTACAATTTATTAGCATGGATTAGGTCTGGTAACCTATGGACAAAGGAAGGAGTGCTGTCAGTTACACTGAATAGCAGGGGAGAAAGTGCAAACATAATATGAGGGCTTTGTTTTAGTGACTATGCTCAGTGTGAACCCACAGCAATTATCCTCTAGTGGGTGTACTCTGTGAGCCATGGCTGAGCCTGGTTTGTAGCTGAGCAGTAGACATGGTTTTAGCAGTGAAAATGTATTTCCCTTTCCCAAATTATCTGAACCTCAAATACTAAACACCATTCCCAATCTTTAAGTATAGTTGAAAAGTTCCTGTGATTTTAATACTACTACCTGTTTTCAGACAGGACATAAAACCCTATGAGGTTGTGGCAGCCTGGCTTTATCAGAAACCTTTCCTCACCACTGTGGTGATAGGAACTCGCATTCTCCTCAGGGATGTCCTAACCCAGGTTGTCTACAGGCCACCATGTGTGGCTGTTTGGTCTTTGTGACTGGATCTCAGCAGGTCACCTTCGCAACTGGTTACATGAAGACACTTTCTCCATGGAACGATTTTCCCTTGTTTATGTTTTTGCTTTTGTTTGTTCGTTTTGCTTTACTTTTACTTTGTAAGAAGGAAGCTATGAGTAAGTCATCCTGTGAAAGTAAGTACTTACAAAAACCTGAGTGGTGACACTTATAAATGATGAGTCCAGATCAGGGGCCTCTGGACCTTGAGATTGAAGTACATGCTGGCTTCAGTAACAGGGGCTTACCTTCCACTCTCATGGACCAGAAGGTGCCACGTGAGCTTCCAAAGGAGGGAAGTAACAGCAGTCCCATCCAGCTATGAGGGTATGAACCACAACGGTGGCTAGCATGACATAATAACCCATAAAAGTGTACATTGTTGGCAGTAACCAGTAGCTCTCGAATTGTACTTATGTTCAGCTGACCAAGAGATAAATTGTACCTGCCAATGGAAACCTAGTCAACTACTCAGGACTATTGAAGTCATGGATCTTGGAGGGAAACCAACAACCTCTACCACTAAACCAGCAAAATCCCTAACAACATTCTAAATATTTGTCCTTAAACTCACAGGTAAATATAGTCTTTACCCACCATAAAACACACACAAACAAACAAGCAGCAGAAACAACAACAAAAAAACAGATGCTTTTCTTTGCAACAGATGGAGACTTACTACAGAAAATTACAACCAATCAAAATGAAGAGTTGTGGAGCACATTCTCAATGGACACATCCAAAATACAAACCACACAACTAAAGCTCAGGGGTCACTGTAGGAGACTGGGCAGAAAGATTGTAAGATCTAGAGAGGTGAGCAGGTTGCTGTGAGATTGTGTCTCCTGTGAATTTCAGAGGCTGTATCAATAAAGTCTCACCAGCCTGACTGCCTAAACATGAGCTGAACAAAGATAATAACAGTAGACGTTATCATGGATGGAGGAAGCCCCAGAAGCCTCAGTCCTATACAAAGAGCTTTAGGCAATTAAGGGATGCTGAGAGTGGGACAACTAGTCTCAGATCCCTTGTCTCACAGAAGAGCACACCAAATGACTACCCTATACCAAATGGTCAGCCGTGAAAACTTATGTACATAGGAATATGTATGTATATATGTATATACGTGTGTGACTATGTGTGTGTGTGTGTGTGTGAGTGCGTGTGTGTGTGTACAGAGAAAGTTATATACCCACCTGTGAGTGTATCATGAGAATGAGTATTACTTTTATATATACATGTATCTATGTATATGTACCTATAATATCTATATATGCATATGTATATTTCCTTGGGGTCAGGGATAAGGCTATTGTACAAAATACTTACTTAAATAATTTTTTATTAAACATTATCTTTTCCATAATCAAACCCTGACGCTATTGCTGATGCCAAGAAGTGCTTCCAGAAAGGAGCCTAGTATGGCTGTCTTCTGAGGAGAGGCTCCACTAGCATCTGACTAAGACAGATGCAGATACTCAGAGCCAACCACCAGACTGAGCCTGGGGACTAAGGACTGAAGGAGCTGAAGGGGATTGCAACCCCATAGGAAGATTAACAACTTTAACTAACCAGACCCCCCCAGAGCTCCCAAGGACTAAGCCACCAGCTACATATGTAGCAGAGGATTGCTTTATCTGGCATCAATGGGAGGGGAGGCCCCTGGTCTGTGGAGGATTGATACCCCTGCATAGGGGATGTTAGAGGGGTGAGACAGGAGTAGGTGGGGGAGAAACCTCTTAGAAACAAAGGGTAGGGGATAGAACAGAAGTTTGTGGAGGGGAGACCCTCCACAGGAATGAAAACAACATTTGAAATGTAAATAGATAAAATAACCATTAATTAAGAAAATACTAAAGAGAAAAAAGTGTAAGTTTGAAGATGCAATCTCTTTTAATTTTAAAGACAATAATTAGGCTCTTCTTTACTGAAGAATACATAGTGTACTACCCACCATTCTTAAGCAGAATAATTACAAAATAACTTCCCATTTTAGTGTATTCAATCTAAACTACAAAATTCATAATTCTTTACTCTGCAAATTTTAATCGCTGACTGAACTAAAGCTAATTGAATGCCAATTAAACACAAATCTCTGTTTTGTAAAAGAGAAATTTGTATTATCTATTAATTTAATAAGAAATCTTCTCACCAGATCCATTAAACATAAATGGGTCTTAAATTTATTACATATTAATTATTACAATATATGCCCCGATAAATATTAACCTTGTGACATGATGGGGCAGAACACAGTGTTCTGAAGTGGTCTGGGCTTCAGTTGGAATGATCAGGTTACAGCTATGTCATGTTCATGATCATAGTGTCATGGGTGTAGTCCCGTTGTCATCTGGACTTTTCTAGAAGTTGCACACCCAGGTCATTTGGACACATTGTTTTCTCTAATTTATAGACCCTCTCTATGATTCCAGGATCTCGTTTCACTGAGAGTGAAGAAACGTGTGAAATTAGAGGAAGATTAGTGCATTAAGAAAGGACCACTTCTCTGAATTAGTGGCAGAAGTGCTGTCCGTGGTATTACAAGAGGAGCCAATAGTGCCCAGACCGACACAAATGAAACGAGCAGTTAAGTACACTTTCCCATCAAGGTGATTTCTTCAGTCAATGAAATTACAGTGGGACAGTTATCACTATGTAGACTATTAAGGAGAAATACAAGCCACTTTCATGAAAAAGGTCTTCAGGGTCTAATTACTAAGGTCCCTACTTTTGCTAGATTTAGAAGCATTGTTACTTCTCTGTGGTTAAGAGAACTCTTTACTCTTGCTGAGAACCTGGGTTTGGCTCTCAGTAACCACATGCTCATAAATATTTGTAACTTCAGTTACAGAAGTATCTAGCCTCTGTAGGCACTATTCATGCATGTGGTACACATATAAATAACTATGGAAAATAATGTATTACTGTATATATTTGGAGTCCTGGTTTTGAGAAAAATTTTGCTAAATCTGAGGAAAGCACAGTCATGATCGATCCAAAGGGATTCCACAGACACTGGGTTGTGGATGCAGACATGTGGGATCTCTAGGTAGATTTTCAGTAATTCAGGAAGTAGACGATCTTGCCAGAGGCCCGGCTGACTTAAAGAAGGAAACATGCCCAAACTGTAACAATGAATTTGAGATGTTACTGTCTTGTGGCATAACTGGTTATCAAATTAGCTCTTACATACACCCTTGAACTATGTCTATAACTAGTTCATTAGCCTGGCCAGTCTATTAATTTATTTTTAAAGTAAAATATGGTAAATAATATCAAGGGCTGAGGTCATAATTTCCAAAAAGACATTTTAACAGTTTCAAGCTCAGAGATCAGCATGAGGTCATAGATGCCAAAAATCCACGCTCTAAATCCTGAAAAACGATTTAAAAATGATCACAGAACCCACTGGAGCCTTAGAGAAACACAGGTATAAATTCTTCCCTGTTATATCCATGCCATGACTCTCTTAGGGCTTTAATACCTTTTATTTGCTTAGCCACAGTGTGAGAGCCAAGGTATGATACGTGGACCCCATTTTTTGGCATGCATTTCAGACCCGGCCTTGTTCTGCACTTACAATTATATACTTATTTTTGCTGTAGCCAGGCTCTTAAATATCAAAAAAGGAAAATGAAGACATTGCTCTGAAAAGCCCACCCAGAGATACATAATAAATGGACATGCAACCAGCGTATATGGTCTCAAGCAAGGTTTGCCTTGGTACCCTTGACTCTTCTGAGTCATTTGTGTGGGAAGTCAGGAGAAAACACTGAAGAAAAAATAACAAGAAATCAATGAGAGAAAGATACTCTTTGGAGCCAAATGCAGAAGCCAAGCATCATAAATTTCCTTGTGGCCAAGCTTGGAGAAGGTAAGAGTCTGAAGGACATTGCTGAAGAATGTGGTAGGGATTTTTCTTTCCAAGGGGGATCCATGCACCTGTTGATGTATTTTCCAGGCCCTTGAATGATAACAATTTATGAGGCCATTAATACTAAGCCCAAGATTTATCAGATGTGCCGTTTGTCTTGGGGCCAACATAACCTCATAAAATTTGGGTTGCGTCGGGTTAAAATGGAGCATTCTGCTATCGGAGTTATGCAGAGCATTTAAATCGGCTAATCCTACAAGAAGTACACATTTCTCCTGCCTATTAAAGGGTCTTTAGGGATTCCTACCAGTGGCAGAGGCAGGCTGGCGGGGACAGTCTGCTGCTGGGTGAGGTGACATAGAGGTTGCAGGAGAAGAATGGGTCCTGGAGAGGAGGCCATGTTTCTCCAATCCATCGATGCCAACTGCAGTCAGTCGAGCCTGGTGCACCGAGAGTGCACGCGTGTGTGAGGACTCCAGCAAGGAAGGCTGCCAAGAAAAGGGTAAAAGAGGAAGAAATGTAAGCCCAGCCCTGAGGAAGACACTGAGAGCAACATATCAACAAATTAAGTTCATCAGGTCAGAGACATAAATAGTGGGGGTCAGGGAGCGGGGGGGGGGCTGCGGGGGAAGGAAAAGAAAAAATAGGGGGTGGGGTATGGGGAGGGTTCGCTATGTAGTCAACATCAATAAATGCATTCAGCCGGTGTTTACAAACTGACAGCCATCCCTGCCGCCTAGCTAGGAAGGACAATGCGCTGGCAGGATGAGCTGGTTCAAACTGACAGTCTAACTGATTGAAGGAAATAGATCTTTAGCCCCAAGAACAGAGCGCACTCAATTGTTTTCTTTAATACCAAAGTTTTGACCACAGTTCTAGAAGGAACTCACGAAATAGGAAGGACTATCCATTACACTGCTTTTAAACTACTTAGGAGGTGTTTGATTCTGAACACTCTGCCTTACATCTCCATCACTGGTACTGTGCGTGAAATCTATGAGCACTTCTGAAATTGTCAGTTAACTGACTATGTTTTGACACCTTTCAGGTTTCATACAACGGTGTAGGATGAGAGAGTTTTGTCACAGTCTGAAGAGAAGACTATCAACGCTGTAAAATCAAGAGTGTCATTTATAGACACTTGGTTGTATCCTTGGTATTTAACATTACTTTTTAATTTTTTGTCTGAACCTATCAAGTTATTCATTCAGAAGACCAACTTTTAGATGCTTCTGGATGACTCATTAGATTATTCTTCGGTGTCCAAGAAGGACAATCTGCAAAGCACAGATGGGCAGCTCATTCACTCATCAAACGTACAGTGGCCACATCATCTCCTCAGTGGCAGGGAATTCATAAGTTTCCTGCTGTTTTTAAATGTATCTTTCCAAAGAGACATGGACACACAGATTAAAGTGGAATAAACCTCGACTCAACTACCCACCATGCTGACGAAAACAACCAAAAATTTAATGAAGTTTTTAAAACACAAGCCTATGTTGTACACATTTGACAATATGTGCACTCTTCTGCTTTGATTTCTTATTTTAGAACACAATATAAATAAATGCCACCTCCTCTCAGCAAAGGCCTGCCTTCAGCTTCCTGTTGCTCTAGGTGTCTCCTAGCGCACAGTGTAAGTCATGCACTTTGTGAATTCCCAGAAGGAAACGTGGTATAGCTTAACTGCGAAACTACTCACAGGGAAAGTTCACAGCAGCTGTGTTTTGTGCAGTGTGTAATCTTACCAAATTGTGATTTTGTATATGATCCGAATTAATGATACTTATAAATATATTATACATGTTATATATATATATATGTATATATATACATATATATGTTAAATAGTGATGAGTAATTATAACTGTTTATAGATTAAAATGTGTGCAAAAATTTCTTGATTTAGAAAAACGTAAGAAAATTTAAATATGTAAGATTAACTTTAAACGGGTTCTGGTTAGGTCTGAAGGTGTAGTTCTCTTGACATACCGCTTACCTACCATTCTAAGCCTCTAGGGTCAATTTCCAGACCACACAAATGGGGTACAGTGGATCCAGTCCCAGGAAATAAAAGCAGACATCTCTGGGGGGTCAAGGTCATCCTTGGTATATAGCAAAGGCAAGGTCAGTCTGAGATACATGAGATCCAGCCTCAAATATTAGGTTATAGTTAATGTATATAATGGTGCTTCTGGTTTGCTCTATAGGATAATCAATGCATCTATGAGTTGAATAGCATCTGTTATATATCCTGTCTTTGGCTGGGATGGCTTGCTTCAGTGATAGAGTTCGAAATGTCATAGTTTTAATACCTTTTCCAGAGTCTAATTCTCCTGCTTTCTTGAATGTCACCATATACAATGGGCCGAGGGTACAGCTGTGAAAACATAGACTGTCCTCTCCTATGAAATTAAAATTCTGGTGGAGACCAAGATATAATATGAACTTTAAAGGTTTTCAAGTAAGTATCTAAAACGCATGAGTAAATACTGACCTGAATGTTTCCTAAGAACTCTAATCTATTTATGTCTCTTTTAAAAAATAATATTAAAATTGAATTTTAGACCTCTACCAGACTTGCTATATGGTCATAAGAATTATATTTACCTTTTAATTCTGATTAAGGAATTAAAATTTAAGATGTCTTTTGGGTTCCTGCTTTATGAGTCCTGGCACTGTGTCCATTTTGTCTAATAGATTTGTTTTTCCTGAGAATTCTTGTTTCTGCCTTTCTGTAACATGTCCTTACACATGACTACGAGGCTCTATGACCATCTTAAACATGCTTCAAACTTTACAGAGAATATTTTTGTCCAGTTCCATTAAATGTCATTCCTCTTTCTGCTCAAGTCTCATCACATTTGGATTTTCTTTGTCCTCTCTCCTGTCAAATATAGATATAGATATAGATATAGATATAGATATAGATATAGATATAGATATAGATAGAGATAGAGATAGAGATAGAGATAGAGATAGATAGAGATAGAGATAGAGATAGAGATAGATAGATATAGATATAGATATAGATATAGATATAGATATAGATATAGATGATATAGATATAGATATAGATATAGATATAGATATAGATATAGATATAGATATAGATATAGATAGATATAGCTATATATATATATATATATATATATCCAAGTTAATGGCTTACAGTCGCTGTTTCTTAAGCTCATGATAGATGTTGAGCACTGTGCTAGTGTGTAAAGCTATATAACATAATTACTAATATAAGGACTACCGTATGAGGAAAAATCAAGGTGCTTTGAAACTGTTAGGAATATAAAGAAGCAGATGACACTGATAAGAAAGGTTCCAGAAACTTTCATCTTAAGAAAGCTTATTTCAAGTTAAAAATGTGAAGGATATGGGAGAAAAATGGGAAAAGCTTTGTGTGAAGCCCATGAATGCACATGTGTGCATGCGCCCGCTTGTGTGTGTATTTGGTTGGGCATGCAAGCGCATGTAATCCACTCCATACACTACCACTGGACTTTGAAAGTGAACATTGGACATAGCACTTGTCATAATGTATTTTCTGCCACATTTTATGTCATGGAGTTACTAAATGCTAAAATGTTATTGTGGGTTGAGAATATATAATAAATATTTGGAAGTCAAAGGCCATGCTTTTCTTTCAGGAACATATTGGTATTTCAGATAATGGGGGAAGAGCTATTGTAAGTACTCTTTTTGGATAAAACTGCCCATTATCTTTCTTCTTACACATTTATGCTTTCTGTGGGCTTTAGAGAAACTCTAAAAAAACTTTAAAGACTGGAGAAACTCTAAATAAATCATTAAAGATTAGTAGTTTGCTAACTTACAACTGGTCTTATACATACAAGTATATGTACTTTTATGTGTGAATACAAAACTTTCTAACCAACTAATATTAGCCAACATACCCAATGTCCATAATTATGAATATGCAGTGCAGTTAAGATGCAAATTGCTTACTTGATAATAGTTATTTATCACATGTATTCACCTGTGTCTGATACACACCAGAAGATCTACATGCTGTTACATAGCAAAGTGAATTAACCATCATTCCTGATTTATCAGACTGGTACCCTAAACCTCTTGCCTCTAGCAAGTTATACAAAGATATGACCTTTGCCTGGTATTAATTCCCAGGCAATTTTTCTATACACAGTAGACATGAATATGTTAGTTATTTAAAGTAATAAAAAAGTACATAGCCATCTTTATTTTTTTTATTTTTTTCATAAACATCTTTAAAATCTCACAATAGCTGCAGTATAAGACAAGAAATAATGTGATATAGACAATTATAAAATAAAATATAGCATCTGGATATCTGAAATTATTAAGAAATGGAGTCCATGTCAAATAGTTTCCAAAGAAAATACTTTAAAATTAGTTCTTAATTCAAGACTTTTTAAATTGGTACTTTTATGTGTTTTCCAAATTTTCTGCCTATCACATACATTAAATTTTTAGTTAATAAAAATGCTTGTTGATTGTTCTTTCAGGTGTTTCATTAGGGCAGATCTGAATCACCAGATAAACATGGTCAACTATGTTCAAACAAAATAGGACTGTAAGAAGAGAAAAGGTGGCTCACTTTAAGAAATTATACTTAATTTTATAATTAAGTACTTTTATAATGAATCATGGCTTCTAGTGTACAGGAAAGACTGTGACAATCAAGAAAGCAACCATTGATTATGGCATTGTCCATTGATAAAAAGCTCATTTCTGGTTCTCTGCTCCTCCCAGACAGCCGCATCTTCTTGTGCAGTGCCAGCCTCGTCCTGTAGACAAAATGTTGAAGGCCAGAGTGAGCGGATTTGGCCATACTGGGCACCTGATTACCAGGGCTGCCTTCTGCTCTGCTTCTGGCAAAGTGGAGATCATTGCCATCAACGACCCCTTCCTTGACCTCAACGACATGGTCTACATGTTCCAGTATGAGTCCACCCATGGCAACTTCAACAGCATAGTCAAGATTGAGAATGGGAAGCTTGTCATTAACAGGAAGTCCATCACCATCTTCCAGGAGTGAGATCCTGCTAACAACAAATGGGGTGATGCTGGTGCTGAGTGTGTCGTGGAGTCTACTGGCGTCTTCACCACCATGGAGAAGGCTGGGTCCCACTTGAAGGGTGGGGCCAAAAGGGTCATCATCTCCGCCCCTTCTGCTGATGCAGCATGTTTGTAATGGGTGTGAACCACAATAAATATGACAACTCACTCAAGATTGTCAGCAATTCATCCTGCACCACAAACTGTTTAGCACCCCTGGCCAAGGTCATCCATGACAACTTTGGCATCGTGGAAGTGTTCATGACCATGGTCCATGCCATCACTGCCACTCAGAAGACTGTGGATGGCTCCTCTGAAAAGCTGTGGCATGATGGCCAAGGAGCTGCCTAGAACATCATCCCTGCATCCACTGGTGCTGCCGAGGCTGTGGGAAAGGTCATCCCAGAGCTGAACGGGAAGCTCACTGGTATGGCCTTCCATGTTCCTACCCCCAATGTATTCATTGTCTATCTGACATGCCACCTGGAGAAACCTGCCAAGTATGATCACATCAAGGAGGTGGTGAAGCAGGCATCTGAGGTCCCACTGAAGGGCATCCTGGGCTACACTAAAGACCAAGTTGCCTGCTGCGACTTCAACAGCAACTCCTACTCCACCTTTGATGCTGGGGCTGGCATTGCTTTCAATGACAACTTTGTAAAGCTCATTTTCTGGTATGACAATGAATACAACTACAGCAACAGGGTCATGGACCCCATGACTTACATGGCCTCCAAGGGTTAAGAATCCCTGGACCACCCACCCCAGCAAGGAAACTGAGAGCAAGAGAGAGGCCCTCAGTTGCTGAGGAGTCCCTGTCCCAACTTGGTCCCCAAACACTGAGCATGTCCTCACAATTTCTACCCTAGATCTCCATAGTAACAGAGGGGCCTAGGGAGCCCTCCTTACTCTCTTGAATACCACCAATAAAAGTTCACTGTCTTCCCCCGCCCCAAAGTTCAATTCTGTGGGTAGAGAAATCACACTGAATTGTTTTTCTGCTGGCTAAATATAGTTGAAATCTTTCATGAACTTTTTAAAATTTAAAAATTAATAGAAGGAGAACTTCATTTGTCGTTTTATGTCGCATTTGGGAGAAAAAAAATAATACATTTCCAAACAGTTCAGGTTCTATAGATTTTTAAAACTATATATGTAGCAAAATTGGCATTTCACTTTTTAGCACTGGTAGGAAATGTGTCATTCTCCTTAAGCATCATACGCATGCCCCCTTAGAAGCACTTTTGTGGGGAAAAATAAACACCTTATACAGGCTTTACAAGGTCCATTGTCCTTTTCAGGCTATTTAATTTGATATGTAAGGTAGGATCATCACCTACCCTTCCCATTGATAGAACCTCTAAGATTACTTTCAGGGAAGTTGTCATGTATTTGTTTCATAAAGCCTTCCATATTGCCTAGTGAACATTGATGCCTGTGGATCCCTTGGCAACAGGTACTGTGTGTTAATAGATGTGTAGGGAGACTTCAAGACTCTGTTTCACAGCTGGTGTCTTTTGTTTTTGTTGTTCTGCTTTTGTTGTTGCTCTTTGCTATTCTATGAAATCTGTTTATGACTTCTGGATTTTCTCTCTCATCTCCGTGGCTGCATCATTATTTGTCATGTGAGTGGCCATCTATAGGCTATTACCAACGTTATAGCTTTAGCTACCACAAATAATAAAATTTATAATGTCTGACCTGTGAAACCATCAGAGTCTTTTGAATTTGTTTCACAAAAGAGAAAACTTAAAAGGAAAAGTGGTAACAAGAGATGCAATCCTGGGAATAATTATTGGGGGAAAAAAGTCTTCCTGGTTTCCACTTTAAATTCTAGTTCTAAAAGCACTTCTCAAAAGAACACCACCTTCCATTTTTAGTGTTGAGTAAATTGAATTTCCTTTTTTGGCTCACCATGTTTTAGATTTCAGAAATATTCCTTTTATAACAAATTAGAATTGCAAAGATCCCTAAGGTTATCATAAAAGATGTGAGGTGTATTTACATACTTAAAGCCTTTGCATTGTTCAGGATGGGCAAATAAATCTTGGTTAGTTTTAGACTTTTGTAAAGTTAAACATGTACGTTAATAATCTGCACATCATTACTCAATAAATAGATGCAACACACAGACTTTAAAGAAGAAACAAAACTTTAAGAGGTAAAAGAAGAAACAATCTGAAAATAGAGAGAAAATAAAATGTTGAAATAGTAAACATAACACATAAAGTGAGACGCTAGAGAAAAGTCCCCAACTCACAAAGAGCACAAATCACTTGAATGTACCTAGTTCCTAGGGAAATTATAGAGGCAGCCAAACTGCTTTGGCTGAACCATATTAAAGGCAAAAGTTCTACAAATGAATAGAAAACAAACAAAAACATAAAACAGAAGCAAGATCCTTACGCAGCCATTTTTTTTTCTATAAAAAGGACAAAATAGATGTAAGGAAGAACGTATCAGAAACGAGAGAATGATGTCTATAAAACAGTATAAATGCTTCATTAACAAAATTGTAAACTTCCAGGAGCCCAATAAAATGAACTCAAAATTATAAGACAAATGGGCAGAGATGCTAGAATCAACTGCAAAATCCACATGCAGAATTTTATGGCAAGCTTCTCACAAAATAAAGCCAAAGAAGACTTAAACAAGATTGCTCACTAAACTGGAGTTGCTTCATTTTTTTCAACCAGTAAACATATTCCTTGAAGCACAGAGCACATGAATCAAAACCAAATTGCTGTGATCACCACAATAACGTGCCCACAAACTTCTGATTATTATCTGCAATGAATTCTATTCAGCCTCAAAAAGTAAGAGAATTCTGGTATAACCATAGGACTGGGCCATAAAAAGTATGATAAGTGAAGCCAGTAAGGCACAAAGTGCAGACATCGTGTGATTTCACTTGTATGAATACATGGACACCAGATATACCTCGGAGGTGTCTTACAAATTTTCAGGTGAGCAAGAAATGTTGGTGAAGTCCATGAAGAAAAAATAATTTGAACTTTTTTAGCATTATAAACAAAAAATAACTGAATGTGGTTAAGCATAGAGGCACAAGTGTTTTAAATTTGAGAAAAAAGTTGAGATTTCCATTCTTAATAAAGGTATCTCTAATCTTCCATTTATTATCAGACAGAAAAGCAAAAATCAGAGGTAGGTATAAATACTTGCATAACAAAGTATAAAGAAAACTTTAGTGTCTATGACACAATTACTAAAAGCAAAGAAGAGAAAAATAGACACATATTCTTAATAGGAAAGTGCTAGAGGATGAAAGGTACACAGAAACAACCTCACAGCTAGACAAGAAATCACAAATTTAAATTATCACGAGAAACTGTCTTACACTCCACAGTGATCATAAATGGAGAAGTTGAATATTACTAATTGTTACTGAAAGAATAGGGCAAGATGAACTCATGGGTGTCTGTGCGAGAAAAATTGTTTTAAATATTTTAAGGCCAATTTTCTAACAGATATCCAAGTGAAGCTAGAATGTAAACTACAGTAAAAATGAGTGAAAAAAGTAACTAGAAAGAAATTAGAAAGTAAATATGAACAACAATGTAATAAAAATAGAAAGAAATTTATGTTTGTGGAAGAAGACAGAAAATCCACAGGAGAAGCAATGGAAAGGGTGTATGTGTATGTATGTGTATGATACTTATCCATATGATATATATGCATATGATGTATATGTATATATGTGATATATATATATATATATAAATACATATTCATATATATATATATATATATTCCACTTGTGAATACATTTCAGTAAACTAAATTTTTCATTAGTGTTTTATATAAATGAGTGCCTTCATGACTGTCTGTGCATAACCTGTGAGCAGTGCCTGAGGAGGCCAGGACAAGTTATTGGATTCCTATGACCTGGAATTACAGATGGTTGTAAACTGCCAGGTGGATACTGGGAATATCCCAGGTCCTCTGGGAGAACAGCCAGTGCTCTCAATTGCAGATCCATAGTTTTATCCCAAATTTTAAGTGGTTAAAAGAATGTATTCATCTACCCCTCTTCTGTGAACCAAAGCAAGGGGCTTATAGCTGTATAATGAGTTGACTGATCAAGGAAGAACACGGAAATCAATGGCACAACAGGGACAGTTGAGATAATATTATTATTTTGACAACACTGCGTAATCACCTTCAGAGCTAGGGAATATGGAGTCTCTCTGTTGCAGAGTTAAAAATGAAAGAAAGTTCCAGAAAACTCTACCAGCATGGTAGTATGAAACCTCACTTACAGAGTTACAGCCTAAGTAAATAAGAAGTCTAAACCCTCTCCTAACAAACCACAATGTTGGTGTAGTTAGAAAACATTTTAGAACAAACAGAAATTACAGACATGCCCTGGATTACTGTATTATCTAGCTGGAATACAGACACACCCTTAATACTTTAATCCCTAACAATGAAGGTAAGGTTAGTTTGTAGAGGGAAGCAAGCCATTTTTGAAAGTAATATCGAATTGAGGGGCAGACAGAGTGGAGGAATCGGTGACCATACTTTACTGTATCTATATTACATGTACCTATCTACAGCATACTTGCCTGAGCTGCTAGAATGTCTTCACTTTTCAATATATGTTGATTGAAACAGGGAATCCCTCTAATTTAAATGTACAAAGTGGCCATAATTACTGATATTAGCATAAAATCCTACAGAGATATTACACTGTGGTCCCATGCTGGTAAGCGACAACACTAAATCACAAGCCAATATTGCAAGGCATGCCTTCAAAAGAAAGATGTTGACTAAGGCCATCTGCCAACATGGTAGAAATATCTGTTCTAATAGAATTGAAAATTTAAGCATCAAAACACACACACACACACACACACACACACACACACACACACACACACACGGAGAAGGGAATTAAGGCTCAGGTATTATTGTGGGAGAGTGAAAAGACGATAGAAAGCAGCAGAAAGAAAGTCAGCTACAATAAAGTAGCTACACACGTGAACTCACAGACGATGTTAGAGCATCAAATATCACAGACAATGTTACAGCACAAAAGACCTGGGGAAATGCAAGCTAAACAAAATCCCAGGATGGGAGGCAGGGTGGGCATATAATCCTACCCCTAGGGAAGGAGCTAATGGTAATTGATGGACACTAGAAAGAGAAGATTAATTTTCTTTAGGCGTGTGAGCCCTGGTAGGTTTAATGTATGCTAGTAGATAGCCACACAACTACCCAATACTAATGGGACTAGATAGGTTTATATAAAAAAAAGTGAGGACATAAAGTTGGGTGGTTATGGAAGATCTGGAAGGACATGGGGAGAGGAATGCAAGATAATATAATGCATAAAATTCTCAACTAATAAAAGAATATTCTAGGAGGTGATCTAGATCTAAGAGAATATGAATAAAACCATGCATGATTGTGCAAAGAACAAGGAGAAAAGTTAGAAAAGAACAAGACAAAATTTGGAATATGTTCAATAATTATACATTTTAAATTGCCATGGTATATTTTTCCTTTTGGATATACCCTGATCATTCCATAGCCTTCTTAGAACAGACACAATTTTAGCCATATTGCTATGGGAATGTAATGAACTGAATAATTCAGTGATACTTGAGTCCACAGTAATGATAACAGAATTAGGAGCTGTTAACACTCTCTACTGGAAGGAAGGAGAGATTCACAGGTTCCTTATTGAGATTTCAGTTATTAATCTTTCTTTGCCCCTAGCTTCAAACAGTCTTGGAAGGTAAAAAAGTATAGAAGAAGTGAGAATGTAACCATAAAGGGAAACTCTGGGTTCTATGAATCCCTCCTCCCTGATGAGGTCATATTTTGTGATGATGAAGCTGTTTTAAGGTCACTTACAATCCTCTGTTTCCTTCCATACTCTGTTAGTAAGTCCAGTACTCACTGCATTGTCAAGTAGGGCTTTCCTGTAATCCTTAATTCAAGAGTGGTTAGTGTGTTACTTGAAATGAATAAATGTTTTTTCCACACTTCTGTGGAAAATGTTAACACAGCACAGTTAAAACGAATCATTTGAAAACAACAACAGACTAAATAAAATAGAAGGAAGAATATCAGATATCGAAAACAGATCTTCTGAAAACTAACGTTTGACACAGATAGAATTAAAGAAAGAAGAAAAATGCATTAAAGATTTTTGGGACACCATCGAATGAACAAATGTCTGCAACACTGGTATCTCTTAAGGTGAGAGAAAAAAGAGACATAGAAACCTACTCAAAAATAATACAGACTGTTTTTTATTATAGGAAAAACTTGAACATTCAGATAAAGGAAGCTTATAGAACCACAAATAGACAAGGCCAGAAGCACTCTGGCCTCAGTATGTTATATGTAAACTTCCAAAAGAGATAGAATTTGAAAACGTGAACAAAACTAGTACCAAGTCACATTTAGCCCCAAACCCATGTGAATAATACATGATTGTTCATCAGAAACCCCACAGGCTAGGATAACATGGAATTGTGTATCTACAGTTCTGAAAGACAACTTTGAAATTGTCTGACAAAACAAAGAAATTGACTGACAACTTTGATATTTCACCAAGCAAAGATATCCTTCAGAATCAAAGGAATCATGAAAATCTTCCAAAATGATCTAACACTGTGAGAGAAGAAAAGGTCATGAAACCACTAGACCATTCTTCCCAAAGACACTCAAGGAACTCCTACTTCTAAAAGCAAAAGTAAACACCATTATGAAACTATGTAAATACATAGATCCCACTAGATTATTATATTCACATAGAGATAGAAAGGAAACAAACCATTATACCATCAAACTCCAAAGATGAATATAAAGGAAAGATACAAACTAACAATATTTAAAGTGCCTGGAAGGAAACAAATGAAATGACAGGTTTCCACTCAAATATTTTAACAACATTTGATATAAATGGACTTAATTCTCCAATTCAAATGTATAGACTGAGCTGATTATGTTGATATGTGTTTGTAATTTCTAAACCTAGAGAGCAAGGAGAAAGATAATGAGTTCAAGGCCAGCCTAAACTATCTAATAAGAATCTGTCTCAAATAAACAAATACTATTGCCGCTCCACACAATCCAAATAAAACAACAACCACAAACAAAAAAGATACTTGCTACATGAATAGAAATTATGACCCAACAATATGCTATCTACGAGAAATTAATCTCATCTGGAGAGATGACACTAGCACACAGAAACTGCAAGGATGTGAAATTATATTTAAAATAATAATTTACTAACAAACAAGAAAAGCTATAAAGACACCTGACAAAACGAATTTTACTAGACAATGCTTTCCAGTGGCAGAACACCCAGAACAAAATTCAGTAAAGGGACATTATGATTAATTCAAACTATAGATCAAATGGACTTAAATATTTAAAGATTATCCCATCCACCTGTTGCAGAATACATATTTTTAATCAACACTTGAAACTTCCTCTTGAATAGACCACATATGAGGCTGCAAAAGAAGTCTTAACAACAGTCAAAAAATAAAATCATATTATGTATCTCTTCTGATCACAGTGGAAGAAAACCAAGATTCAACAAAGGACAATGTAGAAAGTATGAAAACACAAGACCGCTAAAAACACAATTTTGAATAATTTTGGGGTTACTTAGGAAATCAGAAGGAAAACTAAGACATTTTTTAAAACAAATAAGCTTAGGAACATTGCCCTACTAAATTGTGTGGGTATACAAATCAGTACTGTGAATGGTGTTGTATAAATGAGTATATGCTACAGAAAAATTGTCAAAAACCAAATAATGATGCACTTTAAAAACAGAAAACTAGAACAAACATAAAGTTATATACGGGAAGAACTAATGCAAATTAGAGTTAAAAACAAATAAATTAACATAAAGGATCATTAGTGCAAGGAATTATTATTTCTTTTGATAACGAAATAGGTTAAACTTTTAGTGAGAGATATCCAAATAAACAAAAGTCAAGGTGAAAAATTTGACAGTAACTGCCATATGCTAAGTAATGTTGGCATTATTTTTGAAAATCTATATACGAACACATTGGAAAATGTAGATTAGATAGCAAAGTTTTGAATAAATCAAAGAAATTGAAATTGAACAAAGAGGATGCAGAATGCTGGAAACAATCACATAAATGTAAACTGATTGGATCACCAATAAACAGTTTTATAAAACTTAGTAATGTAGAAAGATATCATTCAGTGTTCAAAAAACCAGTAGTTTTTCTATGTACCACTAGTGTTTTAAGGAAAAAATTTTAAAATCCATCCCATTCATAAAAGTCATATATACAAAAGCCCAGAACTAGGAATGAAGTCAAATACATAAGTGAAAAACTTTTGTAACAACAACAACATAGCAGCAATAGGACAAATGACAAAGATGTTATTGAGAGGCACAAAGGCATCCCTTCTTCTTAGGTAGGAATGATTAACATTGTGAACAGACAACCAAATAACTCTTAAAAATTGGGTACAGAGCCAAACAAAGAATTCTCAACTGAGGAAATTCGAATGCCAAGAAGCAACTAACGAAATATTTAACATCCTTAGTCATCCGGGAAATGCAAATCAAAACAACCCTGAGATACCACCTCACACCAGTCAGAGTGGCTAAGATCAAAAACTCAGGTGATAGCAGATGCTGGTGAGGATGTGGAGAAAGAAGAACACTCCGCCATTGGTGGGACTGCAAGCCAGTACAAGCACTCTGGAAATCAGTCTGGCAGTTCCTCAGAAACCTGAGGACCTAGCAATACCACTCCTGGGCACATACCCAGAAGATGGTCCAATTCATAGCAAGAACATATGCTCCACTATGTTCATAATAGCCTTATTTATAACAGCCAGAAGCTGGGAAGAACCCAGATGTCCTTCAACAAAGGAATGGATAGAGAAAATGTGGTACATTTACAAAATGGAATATTACTCAGCTATTAAAACAATGAATGTGAGAAATTCTTAGGCAAATGGATGGAACTAAAAAACATCATCCTGAATGAGGCAGCACAATCACAAAATAACCCACATGGTCCGCACTCACTGATAATTGAATATTAACTCAAAAGCTCGCAATACCAAATGTACAACTCACAGACAACATGAAGCTCGTGAAGAAGAAAGACCAAAGTGTGGGTGCTTCAGTCCTTCTTAGAAGGAGTAACAAAATACTCATGGGAGCAAATATGGAGACAAAGCATGGGACAGAAACTGAAGGAGGGGTCTACTGGAGACTGTTCCAACTGAGTATCCATCCCATGTGCAGTCACCAAAGGTAGACACTGATGTGGATGCCAGAAAGTGCATGGTGACAGGAGCCTGATATAGCTGTCTCCTTAGAGGTCTGCCAGAAGCTGACATATACAGAGGTGAATGCTCACAGCTAACCACTGAATTGATCATGGTGTTCCCAATGGAGGAGTGAGAGAGAAGGCTGAAGGAGCTGAAAGGGTTTGTGGCCCCATGGGGAGAGCAACAATACCAACCAACCTGAGCTCCCAGGGTCTAAATCACCAGCCTTGGAACACATAGGGAGGGACTCATGGCTCCAGCTGTATATGTAGGCAAGGATGGCATTGTTGGGCATAGGTGGGAGAGGAAGACATTGCTTCAGTGAAGCCTGGATGCCCCAGTGTGGGGGAAATTGTGAGTGGGGTGGTGGGAGTGGGTGGGTGGGTGAGGGCACATTCTCATAGCAGTAGGAGGAGGGGGGATAGAATGGGGGTTCCTGGGTGGGTAGGGAAATGGAGAAGGAAATGACATCTGAAATATAAATAAAATATTCAATAAAAAATGTTTATATCACTCCCAAGTCATCTACAGATTCACTGCAGTCCCCATCAAGGCTCTAATGATATGTGTCACAGAAATACAAAAACTCATATGGAAGCAAAAAAAAAAAAAAACCAACCAAACAAACAAACAAAAAAACCAACAAACAACCAGAACTTAAATAGCTAGTGCAGTCTTGAGCAAAACCCATAAAAACTAGAAGCATCATTATACTTGATTTTAAGACATATAACAATGTCAAATCAACGTAATACTAATATAATAATTGAAACGGGGGTCAATGGAACAAATGAGGAAATCCAAGAAAAAAATATTGGATTTCTATATAAGAAAAGTTAACTCTCCTTCCAGTCTGCACCCAAGCACTGAGCAGATTCTGGGCTTCAGCTGTATACCCAATCTCACAAAACCCAAAGGAGGCAGGGCTCCCAGAAACTCTAACCCAGGCAGTATCTTAGGTAAGGAGACAGCAACACTGCCCCAAACAGGGAGTAACTGGGTCCCACTGGGACACAGGAATTCACTTCTGGCCTGTGGTACTGGTTCCTTCAGGTCTGCACCTGAGCACTGAGCAGATCTTGGGCCACCAAGTTCTGACACAACCAAGATAATAGGAAAGACAGGCTCCAGTCAGAGACAGCACAGGTAGCACTAAAGAGATCCAGTTGGCAAGACTCAGGCACAAGAACATAAGCATCAGCAACCCAGGGTACTTGGCATCATCGGAACCTAGTTCTCCCACATTAGAAAGTCCTGAATTCCCCACATCAGCAGGAAAGCAAGATTCAGATTTAAAATCACTTCTAATGATGATGATAGAGGACTTTAAGAAGGACATAAATAACACTCTCAAAGAAACTGAGGAGAACACAGGTAAACAAGTAGAAGCTCTTAAAGAGGAAACACAAAAATTCCCTAAAGAAGTACAAGAAAATACAACCAAACAGACAAAGTAATTGAACAAAACCATCCAGGACATAAAAATGAAAGTAGAAACAATAAAGAAATCACAAAGGGAGGCTACCCTGGAGATAGAAAACCTAGGGAAAAAATTAGGAGTCATGGACGCAAGCATCACTAACAGAATACAAGAGATAGAAGAGAGAATCTCAGGGGCAGAAGATACCATAGAAAATATTGACACAACTGTCCAAATACAAAGTGCAAAAAGTTCTTAACCAAAAATATCCAGGAAATCCAGGACAAAATGAGAAGAACAAACCTAAGGATAATAGGTATAGAAGAGAGTGAAGATTCCCAACTTAAAGGGTCAATAAATATCTTCAATAAAATTATAGAAGAAAACTTCCCTAATCTACCCATAAACATACAAGAAGCCTACAGAATGCCAAATAGACCAGACCAGAAAAGAAATACCACCATCACAAATAATAAAAAAACTAAATGAACAAAACAAAGAAAGAATATTAAAAGCAGGAAGAAAAAAGGCCAAGTAACACATAAAAGCAGACCTATCAGAATTATGCCAAATTTCTCACCAGATACTATAAAAGCCAGAAGATCCAGAAGATCCAGGACAGATGTCATACAGACCCTAAGTGAACACAAATGCCAGCCCAGGCTACTATACCCAGCAAAACTCTCAATTACCATAGATGGAGAAACCAAGATATTCCATGACAAAACCAAATTTACACAATATCTTTTCACAAATCCAGCACTACAAAGGATAATAGCGGGAAAGCTCCAATACAAGGAGGGAAATGATACCCTAAAAAGAGCAAGAAAGTAATCCTCTTCTAACAAATTCAAAAGAAGATAGCCACACAAAGATAATTCCAACTCTAATAACAAAAATAACAGGAAGCAACAATCACTGTTCCTTAATATCTCTTAACATCAATGGACTCAATTCTGCAATTAAAGACATAGGACCAGATACGTAAACAGGTCCCAGTATTTTGCTGCATACATTAAACCCACATCAGTGACAAAGACAGAAACTACCTCAGAGTAAAAGGATAAAAAACAATTCTCCAAGGAAATGGTCCGAAGAAACAATCTGCAGTATCGAATAAAATTGCCTTTCAACTTAAAGCTAACAAAAAGGATAAGGAAGAACACTTTATACTCATCAAAGGAAAAGTCAATCAATATGATCTCTCAATTCTGAACATTTATGTGCCAAATGAAAGAGCACCCACTTTCATAAAAGAAATCTTACTAAAGCTCAAAGCACACATTGCACCTCACACAATAATAGTGGGAGACTTCAACACCCCAGTCTCAGTAGTGGACAGATCATGGAAACAGAAACTAAACAGAGATACAGTGAAACTAACAGAAGGTATGAACCAAATGGATTTAACAGATATCTATACATCTCATATATATACCTTTTTCTCATCACCTCATGGTACCTTCTCCAAAATAGACCTCAACAGATACAAGAAAATTGAAATAATCCCATGCATCCTATCAGATCACCATGCACTAAGGCTGGTCTTCAATAACAACAAAAACAATGGAAAGCCCACATTCACATGGTAACTGAACAACACTCTACTCTATAATAATGTGATCAGGAAAGGAATAAAGAAAGAAATTAAAGACTTTTTAGAATTTATTGAAAATGAAGACACATCATACCAAAATTATGGGACATGATGAAAGCAGTGCTAAGAGGAAAACTCATAGTTCTAAGTGCTTACGAAAAGAAACTGGAGAGAGCATACACTAGCAGCTTGACAACACACCTGAAAGCTATAGAACAAAAAGAAGCAAACACACCAAAGAGGATTAGACAGCAGGAAATAATCAAACTCAGGGCTGAAATTAACCAAGTAGAAACAAAAAAAGTATACAAAGAATCAATAAAACCAGCAGCTGGTTCTTTGAGAAAATCAACAAAATAGATAAACCCTTAGCCAGACTAATCAGAGGGCAGAGAGACAGTATCCAAATTAATAAAATCAGAACTGAAAAGGGTGACATAACAACAGAAACCAAGGCAATTCAAAAAAATCATCAGATCCTACTACAAAGCCTATACTCAAAACTGAAAACTCTGGATGAAATGGACAATTTTCTAGACAAATATCAATTACCAATATTAAATCAGGAGTAGATAAACCATCTAAACAGTTCCATAACCCCTATAGAAATAGCAGCAGTCATTAAAAGTCTCCCCACCAAAAAAGCCCAGGACAAGATGGTTTTAGTGCAGAATTCTATTAGACCTTCAAGGAAAAAAATCTAAAACCAATTCTCTTCAAACTATTCCACAAAAGAGAAAGAAAAGGAACACTACCCAATTCATTCTATGAGGTCACAGTTATGCTCATACTTAATCCACACCAAGACCCACCAAAGAAAAAACTTCAAACCAATCTCCCTTATGAATATCGATGCAAAAATACTCAATAAAATACTAGCAAACTGAATCCAAGAACACATCAAAATAATTATCCATCACGATCAAATAGGCTTTATCCCAGGAATGCAGGGATGGTTCAATATACAGAATTCCATCAACATAATCTACTGTATAAACAAACTCAAAGAAAAAAAAAACACATGATCATATCACTAGATGCTGAGAAGGGGGTGAGAAACACTCCTTCATGATAAAAAGTCTTGGAAAGATCAGGAATCCACGGCCCATACCTAAACATAGTAAAAGCAATATGCAGCAAGCCAGTAGCCAAAATCAAATTAAATGGAAAGAAACTGGAAGCAATCCCACTAAAATCAGGGACTAGACAAGGCTGCCCACTCTCTCCCTACCTACTCAATATAGTACTGGAAGTCCTAGCCAGAGCAATTAGACAACAAAAGGAGGTCAAAGGGATACAAATTGGAAAGGAAGAAGTCAAATTTTCACTATTTGCAAATGATATGATAGTATACATAAGTGACCCCAAAACTTTCACCAGAGAACTCCTAAACCTGATAAACAACTTTAGCAAAGTGGCTGGATATAAAATTAACTCAAAAAAATCATTAGCCTTCCTCTACTCAAAAGATAAACAGGCTGAGAAAAAAATTAGGAAAATGACACCCTTCACACTAGTCACAAATAATATAAAATATCTTGGTGTGAATCTACCCAAGCAAATGAAAGATCTGTATGACAAGAACTTCAAGTCTCTGAAGAAAGAAATCGAAGAAGATCTCAGAAGTTGGAAAGATCTTCCATGCTCATAGACTGGCAGGAGTAATGTAGTAAAAATTGTTATCTTGCCGAGAGCAATCTACAGATTTAATGCAATTCCCATCAAAATTCTCATTCAACTCTTCACAGAGATAGAAAGAACAATTCTCAAATTCATTTCAAATAACAAAAAAACTAGGATAGTAAAAACTATTTTCAATAATAAAAGAACTGGGGGAATCACATCCCTGACTTCAAGCTGTACTACAATGCAATAGTGATAAAAACTTCATGGTATTGGTACAGAGACAGGCAGGAGGATCAGTGGAATCAAATAGAAGTCTCAGAAATGAACCCTCATACCTATGGTCACTTGATCTTTGACAAAGGAGCTAAAACCATCCAGTGGAAAAAAGATAGCATTTTCAAAAAGTGGTGCTAGTTCAACTGGAGGGCAGCATGTAGGAGAATGAAAATTGATCCATACTTATCTCCTTGTACAAAGCTCAAATCCAAATGGATCAAGGACCTCCACATAAGACCAGCTATACTGAAACTAATAGAAGAGAAAATGGGGGAAAAGCCTCGAACACATGGGCACAGGGGGAAAGTTCCTCAACAGAAGACCAATGGCTTATGCCTAAAGATCAAGAATTGACAAATGGGACCTCATAAAACTACAAAGCTTCTGTAAAGCAAAGGACACCATCAATAGGACAAAGAGGTAACCAACAGACTGGGAAAAAATCCTTACCAATCCTACATCCAACAGAGGGCTAAATATCCAATATATACAAAGAACTCAATAAATTAGACTCCAGACAACCAAATAACCCTATTAAAAATGATGTACAGAGCTAAAAAAAAGAATTCTCAACTGAGGAAATTTTAATGGCCGAGAAGCACCTTCAGAAATCCTCAACATCCTTAGTCATCAAGGAAATGCAAATCAAAACAACACTGAGATTCCACCTCACATTAGCCAGAGTAGCTAAGATCAAAAACTCAGGTAATAGCAGATGCTGGTGAGGATGTGGAGAAAGAGGAACACTCCTCCATTGTTGGTGGGATTGTAAGCTGGTACAACCACTCTGGAAATCAGTCTGATGGTTCCTCAGAAAATTGAGCATAGTATAACCTGAGGACCCACTTATACCACTCCTGGTCACATACCCAGAAGATGTTTCAACATACAACAGGAACACATGCTCCACTATGTTCTTAGCAGCCTTATTTATAATAGCCAGGAGATGGAAAGAACCCAGATGTCCCTCAACAGAGGAATGGATACAGAAAATGTGTTACATTTGCACAATGGAGTACTACTCAGCTATTAAAAACAATGAATTAGAGAAATTCTTATGCAAATGGATAGAAAATATCATTCTGAGTGAGGTAATTCAATCACAAAAGAACACACATGGTCTGCACTCACTGATAATTGAATATTAGCCCAAAAGCTCACAATACCTAAGATACAATGTGTAGACCACATGAAGCTCAAGAAGAAGAAGGAAGACCAAAGTGTGGGTGTTTTGGGTCTTTTTAGAAGGAGTATCAAAATACTTATCCAGAGTTCCCAGGGTCTAAATCTCCAGCCTGGGAACACAACGCAAGGGACTCATGACTCCACCTATTTAGGTAGTTGAGGATGGCCTTGTCAGGCATCAGTGGAAGAGGAATGCCTTGGTCCCTGAAAGTGTGGATTCCCTAGTGTTGTGGATTGGAGAGCAGGAATGTGGGAATGGGTAGATGGTGGGAGCACACCTTTATAGAATTAGGAGGAGGAGGAATAGAATAAGGGGTTTTGAGGGGGAATGGGAGAGGGGATAACATTGAAAGGTAAATAAATAAAATATACAATAATAAAAAAACAGATAATGGGTCTGATAATTGTAGTCAAGCAGTCGAGACATTTTGTCAACAATTTATTATGGGGATTTTTTATAATCTTCAAGGACCAAGTATTGTTGAAGAGACTCATGGAACTTTAAAAAGATTGGTGAGACAAACTGTTTCTTAGACAAAGAATGATGCTGACCTGTGAGCTTGCTGAGTTCCCTGACAAGGGTGACTGGGGAGCTGTATTGGACATATGTTCCTGACCCACATTTGCTTGACTATATCCAGATGGGACAAGCTGCCTTGCCTCAAGGTTTTAGACCTTGTGGGATAGAGAATCAAAAAGAGAAATTATAATGTCTCTTGTATTCCTCTTAAAGGTGACCAACTATTAGGACTCAATCATGTACTGGTCTAGAAATCAATCCAGTATTGGAAATAATAGTCTACTTTTGGAAGACTGGGTCTAGACTCTGTCAGAGACATATTTGGAAGTTAGCTGTAGCTCACTATGATGTTAGAATAGCAAGAGATGAAGTTGGGACAGGATCTGGATTTCAAACAAGGGTTAGTGCATGTTTTAAGGCTCTTTTAATTGTCAAGCTAAAATTTGTTTTGTCTCTTCTACAGTGTTTATTGTAAGTTGCATTGACTGTATAATTTCCAATTGTGTTAATGTGTTGAAACCTGTCATGTCTGTTATGAGGGTCTATTAACCAGCTTTTGTCTTAGTGCCCTGAGTATTAGAAAACCTTGATTTGCTAAAAAAATATCTTGGAAGTGCTGGAAGAAATTAGTTAGGCTTTAAGTAGAAGCAAGAGGGTAGCGGGTTTGATTATTGCTGGTATAACAGCTTTAATTTCATTAATTGGTAGCACCACTGCTTCCTCAATAGCTTTGACACAAGGAGTTAAGACACAAGGAGTTAAGACAACTATTTTTGTTAACCATTTAGCAAAAAAAATGTTACTAATGTATTGCGTATACAAAAGAATTTATATAGGTATCTGGAACAATGGATGATGCTCTATAACCCATTCAAATTATCTGAAGGAGGTTCAGGGTTCAAAAGTTAGGAACCATCCCAAGTGTCATAACAAATATCACTGGAGTAGTGTTACTTTTGAAATTCACAATGATTATCAGTATAATTAGAAACAAAGTTTAAAGACACCTGTAGAATATTTGGCATAATCCTAACACCTCTTTAAGAGAGGAATGGACATAAATGATGTACAACAGAATAGCATTAATCCAAAAGAATTTTATTCTGCCATTTGCTGAGCAGTAGATGGAGCTGGAATCGCTATATTGCTCTCAGAAGCAACAGATCAGTAACTCTTCTTATCTATAAAACCAAAGGAACAAGGAAAAGACCACAGACATTAGCCATCATCAAAGTTAAAAGCTTTTCTGCTTCAAAAGGTACCAACAGGTAAGGGAAATGGTAACCCAGAAGTCAGAGACAATGTGCAAATCACATGACACTGAATTCCTATCTAGAATGCAGACTAGACTTTCAGCATTAGAGGATTGCTGGAAATTGATACAATTTAAACATGAGGTAAGTTTTGAAAAAGATTCTGTTTTACAGATGTGCACAAGAAAAGATGCTCACCATTAACGGCCACTAGATGTTTCTAAAGCAAAACCCCCAACAGGAGGAAGGAAAACATGAACCAAAGCATATTTCCACACAAAATTTACACCTGAGTGTTCACAGTGGCACAATTCATGACAGTGTAAAGTTAAAACAACCCGAATGTCTATCAATTCATGAATTGATAAATAACCACTAAACAGAATGTTTCTGTGCACCCATGAGAAAGAAAGAATCATGGATGTATGGCTCAGCATAGATGGACGTTGAAATTGTAAAAAGAAAAGAAGACCGTTATAAGACAGCAAAAATCATACTGAGGGCATGGCTCAGCCAGTACACACATAAAAGCTGTACATGATGAAACTTGTCCAGGACTCTAGTTCTGTGGGAGAGTTTACAGGCCAATCCCCAGAGTTTGCTGACCATCCATTCCAGCCAATCAGTGTGCTTGGACTCAATGACAGACCCTGTCTCTAAATGTAACATGGAACATTGCAGAGAACACACACACACACACACACACACACACACACACACACACACACCACATATACATGACTCCATTCTCATGTAAAGTACATTCCTTTGTGGAAACAAAGGTAGATAAGAGTTGTTTGGGCTGTATGCTGGGATGATGTATTACCTATTACTCATAAGTAGCAGAGTAAAATTTTTCTTAAATTGATTATGCAAGTGACTACATCATATGTTGACTGTACTAAAATAAGTCAGCTGTTTACAATAACTCAAGAGTGGTACAGTAGTGAATCTGTTTTGGGTATAGTATAAAAATGTTTCTCTGCCAATAACTTAAAATTTATTTTAAAATGTTTCCTTTCGATCTCATTTTGTTTTCTCATATTTTGTGTAGATAGTAATATATCTTTATAGTTTGCAAATATAAATTTCTGTGTTTACATATCTATAAAATTATGCAATTACATGTAAAATTGTAAAACATATTTGCTATGGTAAAACATTGCATGTTAGTTGAAAGACAAAATGTCCTTTGGTGTGAAGCACAGACCCACTTTTCCTAATATGTTAGTTAGGGTTCCTATTTCTATGATAAAATACCATAACCAAAAGCAGCTCATAGAGGTAAGGATTTTCTCTTAGAATTCTCAGGTTATACTCTATCATGGAGAGAAGTCAAGATAGAAACTTAGAGGTAGGAACTGATTCAGGGGCCATGGAGAAAAGCTGCTTATTGGTGAGTCAAGAAAATGTACCACAGCCTGGCCCATAGGCCAATTTAGTGGGGGCATTCCAACTTTCCTAAAACACTCTAACTTTTTTCAAGTTGACATAAAATGAGGTAACATCCCTAAGAAGAGAGGGATGTCCCACTGCAGAACACAGCAAGTATGTAGTGAGTCCCAATAGACAAGTATAACACACAGTGCAAGGGACACTGACCAGCACATGGTAAGCACCAGTTAGAGTGTATTCATGAAATTCTGCCAACTTCCTGCAAATACCGAGTTGTGGTTTTTACGGCAGAGGTCAGACTGAGGTGGATCAAATAGTTCTTTTGTATGCTCATTGGTCAGTTGACTGAAGTAATTGTTCTCTTTTAGTTCTTGTTCAAAATAAATGTCTTTGTCTAGCATGTTTACTATGACAGCAAAGAGGACACAGTTGTGGATACACACACATACACAAGGAGAGAGAGAGAGAGAGAGAGAGAGAGAGAGAGAGAGAGAGAGAGAG
>JANHMN010000010.1:31315783-31331031 GCA_030674055.1 Rhabdomys pumilio | reverse complement strand
GAGAGAGAGAGAGAGAGAGAGAGAGAGAGAGAGAGAGAGAGAGAGAGCACAAAAGTGAAATTTTGTATAGCCAATGCCCTCAGGTTGAACAATACTCTCAGGCTGAAATCACTTAGAACCTATAGTAGACAACTCAAGGTAAGTTAATGGACTAAAGAACATTCCAGAGCTTCCAGCTACAGCATCTCCACAGGAACCATCGGAAATGAGTTCAGTGGTGGCCAGTGTTTGTAAGTATGCACAGAAGGGTAATGAGTGGTATCCTAGCAGTGAAATATGCCTGCTGTGAGCTGAAACCTAGCTAACCAGTGTGCCTCCATACAACAGTGTTGGTAAAATTTACTCTCAGTCACACCTAGTTCATAAGCAACTACCTCACACTAGTAAATATGTCTAGATACAAGAGTTTCATGGGGGCAAATATATCTAATTTGCTTTTCATTATGCATTTAAAGACCTGTAAATAGGTAGTTGCTTTACCAATGTTTAAGATCCAACACTTTGGAAGTCCCCTGGAAAATGACCTCTTCCAGTCAAGGGAAGCTTTGCAACACTACTGCGCACAAAAGAAACCACAGTCAAACTTTGAAATTAAGTGAGTAGTCCACAATGAATAGCTTCTATCACAATAGTAGAGGGTTTTAATAAATCCAAGTTATATTTTCCCCCTCAATTATTTCTCAGTTCTATGTTTGCATAGTTGCTTGTAGAAAAAAAAATGTTCAAGAAAGCAGACTGAAGTTATTTTAATTATGTAACAGCCCAGAGGAAGATGAAATTGTACAATGGCCTAGACGAACATCTTCTGTCTGGTTGGTAGCCAATGGATGGAGAAGGCTGAACAATAGAGCTGGCCTAGAAATAATGTCCTGGAGATAAAGGGGAAAGCAAAGTCTGGCTTGAGGATGATGAATCTCCGGAGTGTTTCCTTTATTCCTCCCTTAGATAATCGGAGTCCAGATATAAAATAAATCATAATGAGAGAGAAGACAAGCAATATAAATCATGGCTTCGTGGGACACATGGGTTGGATAGATTTATATTGAATAGATCTTCACAGCCTAGGATTTCTGGAAGAATTCTAGTGGATTTAAACTCCTAAAATTGTATGCAAATTGTGAGAGTATGCACCAGTGAATTTTCTTGGTAGAGAGTACAGAACTTTCATCACATAAATAATGGATTTTAAAGGCAATATCCTGAGTTAAAGTTCTAAGAAAAATTGAATCACTGGCTGTAGTAAGAAGCCACTAATTACAACTTTTAGTTTTGTCTGTTGATCTAACAGTTTTGAGACAGATAGTAGCTTGTATTGGATTTTTGGAAGATTTGGGGGTTTAGACACAGTTGGGTCAAAAGAGAAGAATTAACACTCTCATACCCTTCTAGTCTGAGAAAGCATTCAATTGAACATAAGTTAGGGGGCTCACCTATATTTTATCACTGGTTTCTGAATGCAACTATTTGTGTGTGAATTACCAAACATAAAGAAACTCAAAAATATATTTGCCTCTTATTGCTATTTATACTTTCTCCCCCTGAACATATACATCAAGGCAACACATCTCACTTCTCTTGCTAGTGATCTATAAACCACTTGCAGACAGCACACACTGGAATGTTAGACCCACACATTCATCAAATAGAATATTGTCTGACTTAATGTACTCCACCATCTTCTGAAAAGGCAACAATTTCTTCACAAAATCGACAGCTTTTTCAAGAAGCCCCAAGTTTAGCTCACAAGATAGTAAGAGTAACTTAGACACCTTTGTATGTGAAAATTGCTAATATAGTTCACACTCAGATATTGAACAACAATACTCTGATGCACTAGTTAACATGGGTGCAGCCATCTTGAAACACTTTATTTGAAAGAAAGTCTTTATTTACTATTTGCTCAAATTTAAGTGTCTCAGGGTAAGAAGTTTGTAATTTGAAAAAAAATGTCAATATTGCTTGACTTTAGTGGGATTAATTGGATGGTCCAATTTCTACACTACGGATCTATGTTAGAAACTAGGCAATAACAACAGTGAATGAAGCAGACACATTGCTCCTCTGTAGGAGTTAATAGTCCAGTTAGGAAGATGAATGTTCCATGAGAACAAATGAGCAGTACAGCAAAGGGAGGCAGACTGACATAATTTAAAAGTCATCAAGGAAAGCTCCAAGGAAAAAGACTATGATGGAGAAATATGAGACAAAAGATAAGGATGAGAATGTGGATTATCAATGAGCTGAGGAAAGAAGCTATTGCAGAGGACATCACATGATGGCTCTGGGAGTCCCGGCATCCTAAGTAGCACAGAACGCGTGAAGGTCAGTCAGCAACCCCATGGCTCCTGCTGCCCAGGCTTCTTCTTATTGCTTACTTCCTGTGGGATAGACCTAATCTGAATGCCAAGAACAGCTTCCCAGTGTTAGGGTCTGGAGACTGGTTATTACATGGAGTGGACGAGAGGAGATCTGCAGTTTGAGCCAATCTTGCTAGTAGAATAGTAAGTCACACTGTGGAGCCATAATTTGTATTTGCTAGGTATTCTTCAGAGAATATTGGCTTTTGTGCAAAAAGACTTATCTGAAAAGTACTGTTATTTAAACTTGAGTAAGAGTCTTAATGTTTCCATATAAAATAATAAATGCATCAGTAATAATATATTATTCTTTATGATATCAAATGATACCAAAATATTGTGCTAAAGCACAGTTTAAATCAAGTATGGGCAATAAAAATCTTAAGCGTACAAATTCTGTTGTTCATAACCATCAATATCTTTTTTTATCCATTTCACCCTACCTTCACAAGTTACACAGGAGTTACTACCCACTGGTCTGGCATTGTAGACTGATGTTGCCAAACCATGCCAAACTGACTTCTATGTCAGGGGATTGAACTTGCATAGTAAGTCTTTGTTTCAAGTGCTTTACCTCTTGAGCCATCTTACTTGCCATTGTATAGAAGTTTGAACTTTCAGCCTGATAGAAGAGAACTCACTGGCATGTTGGAAACAGCCAAAGAACTTGGCTACATTTACATTTCAGTAGGACTTGGTGTGCCTCAGGTTAGTTGAATTAGGATGTGAAAACCAGCTGTATGTAAAACTGACCCATGGAATGATGGGGGCCATGCTCCCTCTACGCAGCCACCTGACCGCTACAACTACTGAGAATTTACATGGATATGTAAGAATGGGATTGTGTTTGGTTTGTTGCTAAAGGAGAAAGGAGAAATTCTAATGAGAAATAGGGGGTGAGATGATAAAAGTTAGAGAATGAGGAACAGCAAAGAAGCCTGACCTCTGTGAAGGCCCAATGAACCATCAAACACATCATGCCTTGGACATAATGTGGAATAGCTTCTCAGGTGCTATGTTTGTTTTTAATAAAAATTTAAGCACATATGCTGTTCTTTTGGAAAAATGGAACATAACATGAAGGAGGGCGTCATTTTTATTTTTACTGTTAGAAAATATCTGTGTGAGAGAGAGAGCCCAGGGCTGCTTGGCACTTAGGGATACAGCATTCTGAGAACCTGAGAGGGGTCCCACATGGCTCTGTCCCATTGAGCCCCAGGTGCTGGTGGCTCTCTAGTGGGTACAGATTTGTTCTGCATGCATTAGACTTCTTTAGAGAATATTCAACCGTAGCCAAGAGCACTGAATCAACCTCTCATTCTTCCTTACTCTAAGGGAACACTGTGAAAATGGGAGATGGGCAGTCAGTTCTAACACAAACTCATGTGAAATCACCACAAACTCTGATGGTTGGGAATAAAGCCAGAGAGACAGGGAGATGGTGAGGAGTCACCACCTCCCCCGTCAGCCAGGTGGTGCAGAACATGGGAACAAGAGGGGTGCAGGAGACTACAGAGAAGGACTCAGCATTTCCCAAGGGATGGAAGTGCTTCCCATGGGGGCAGTGAGGAGCTAGGCGATTGAGAAGTAAGGCATTCATCTTCCCTAACCCGCAGGTGTCTTGCTTTCTCGCTTTCTGAATTTGCAGATTTCCCAAAACAGTACATATGGCACAGACTTTTTTTTTTTTTGGTCAAAACTCAGATAAGTCAATCCATTTAAAATATTTAACATAGTGTGAGGCACATACTAAACTCCCAGTCATACTAACATTATTCCTATGCCTTTCAAGCTAAAACAAAATGTTATATTTAGGAAGTCTTATTATTACTCAAAACTTTAAAATTCAGTATAAAACTTAGGGTTGTTACTTTAAAATTCACGCTTATTTGCATTTTCAAATGCGCACATATGTACAATTGTAATCTTTATGTTTGACTAGTAAAGCAATAAATACATTCTTTGCGTGGCATTTTCTTTCTTCTCTGTACTCCTTGTTATGTACATTCATCTGTGTTCCTGGGTAGAGGCAGAATGTATGAAATTCTGCTTTGCCTAACTTATGGATGAGCTTTTGATACAGTTTGAACTCTGAGATGTGAATGTCAACTGTATGCTAGTTGAGGGGACTTTTAACAGAAACTCTGTCCCAAGGTAGCTGGAAGATGATGAACGAAGAGTTGGAATGATGATACTTGAGCTTTAAACTCATTTATTATTTTAGAAAATGTTAGTATTGGTTATAAAATGCTCATTGAATAGATACTATTTAAAATTTTTACCACTCAGAAAACTTATTTACTAATGTGAAATCGACTTGTTAAGATAGTGAGCAGTTCACCATCTCAAAAGTGACAAGGTTCAGCATCGGTTATTTTTGTTTAAAAGTTTGTTTAATACCCACAGTGTTTCTGAATCACATACTATGTACTTTTTGTATCTCTGGCAACCTACAGCAAAATCTAAGGATGCTAAAACTGCTTTTACAGCATGATACAGTATTTGACTGTAAGCTAGGCAAATTCTCCTGAATATATAAATTATTTCTATGGTACTTATGATATCTAATATGGAAAGAATTATGACATCAAATTCCTTATGTAATAGTGTTAAGAAATTGTTTATTCATGTTCATTACAAATGCAATTATCTTTAATACTTTTGATTGGAAGTTGTTTAAATGCATAGTGAGAAATGCAAGGATATGGAGGATGGAATATATATATATATATATATATATATATATATATATAATATATATATAATGTTTATTGCTGTGTTTGTATAAAGAGATACAGAAAAAAGATAAATTGAAAATACATGTGTGACTAGAGCTTTATTGTTATCTGGTGACCATACTAATGAGGAACTCTGGGAGGATACCAGCTGCCTCTCTCAACAATCTACCCTTCACTGTCCCTTCACCAGGATCTTACTCACCAGCACCCTTCATGGAGCAGCCCACCAAGCAGTCATGCATTTGTATTCCTGTCTGCATGCTTGGGTTATAGACCTGACATGACTTCCATTCCCTAAGCAAGCTCTGGTTTGCTTGAGTTTCTTCCAGGCTACACCCAATACTTTATTCTGTGAGGCATTGGAACAATATTTCTGCAGTTTCTTGGGCAGAGGGCCCTCATGAACAGTTGTGTTGCTTCTGTAAAAATCTACAATCTTAGGGTTACCCTTACTATTTCCTAAGTCTGTTTTTAAACTAATGTTAAAACATGCTAGTAGGAAAAAATCCATAGGCTGCAGAAATGTCTTTCATTTAAAATCCAGTCTCCAGCTTCAGCTGGCTTTTCAAGGCAGTTAGGCAATCTATGTGTCCCTAGTCCCTTTCCTCCACCTTTCTCCTTAACAGCCTTTCCACATTGCATCATTGTCTATAAACCCTTAACCCCACTCAGCAAATGACCTCACCTTCTACTTCACAAAGGAAATAGGGGCCAACTGACAGCAACTCCCTTAACTTCCTGCCGTCTCCTTTATGCTCTTATCAGCAACCACATCCATCCTTACCTCTTGTTCTCATTTTTCAGTTGAAGTGATCTCTCTCTCTTCTTAGTCATCACTAATCCCACCACCTGTGATCTGGATCCCACCCCTCCTACTTCCCAAGGGAGGTGCTTCATCAATCACATTTGCTCCTGTATCCTCAGCCTCATGTGGTACAGCAGTTCCGTCCCTAAACATGCAAGAATGTTCTCATTTCTTTCAACTCAAACACACACACGTACACATGCACGCACACACAAGCACACATACATGCACACACAAACACACATACACACATGCATGTACATACATACACACACATGCACACACACACATGCACACGCACACGCACACACACAGAGCTTTTCTTTCCCTGTGTTCACGTCAATTGCTTGTGAAACGTTCTCTATTCTTTCTCAGCTAAACTTAAATCCTTTTCTTCTTATTTAAAAGGTATTGTGTTCTCATTTTAGCACGAGTTTAATTTTCAAGGAAAAAAGAGCAAATGTACACAAAATTAGTGTCATAAGGATGACACTTGTTAGTAGTATATGTGTTAGTGTTTTGATTTGTGTCTTTACAAAAAACATGGGGTATCTTACTGCAAAAAGTGTTTGAACCTTGGATTTTTCACATAATAGAGACTAACATTTTCTAGCCATTAGCATATGCTTGTTATTTTTCAATATTTTAATAGTTAATAATAAAATATATTTGTAAAATTTAAATACTTCACTAAACTTTCAGGCTTTCTTATTGATTCTTCTCTATAAAAAATTTACCAGCATGTTTTCTAAAGTTAATTCCATACGTGTTACCTTCCACTTTCTTCTCTGCACAGGAAAGCATAGCTTCTGGTGCTTCTAAGAACGTCTTTGCTGTAGCTTTCTCTAATTAAAGTTAGCAGTGATCTTATAAAAGCTTTGTCTCTGTTTCTTCTGTTTGTTTTGTCCTATTAATCTTGTTTGTTTCATCTTACTTATTTTATTATTTCTTAGACGATTGTTTTCTAGACAGACAGAAAAAAGTAGGATCAGATGAGATGGGAAGTAAGGAGAAACTGAGGAGAGCAGGGGAAGGAGAACTGTAACCAGAATATGTTGTACGGGGGGAAAATCTATTTTCAATAAAAGCAAAAAAACAAACTTCCCAGTGACCTCTTTCCCAAGACTATAGGTATTCTCCTGTGTTTGTCTAGCTCATGCTGTCCAGATATTTGGCATGTCTAGTGATTCCCAAAGCCATGTTTCTATCATCTAGTTCCGCCTTCTTAGCCCCTGTCAGCTCTTCCTCTCAGGCTTTGAGCTGTCATTAGCTCCCCACAAACTCCACGGTCACTCTGGCTGGGCATTATTTTTGTGCTTTTCTCCTTTGGGGTAACAATATCTCATGTTTTAGTCACATCCTGCTGGTTCCCAAGCTGCCTACTCAGCCTACATGAGCTGCTCCCTGGGGCTTCTCTGCCTGTCAGTCAAGAGTATGAATTGTTTTCCTTTTGTAACTCAGCATAGCATCCTAAACCTTCTCTTTCGTGGCCTGACCCTCTGTCTGTTAACCGAGGGCTGACTTGATCTTCTTATTACAGATTTTCTGCCTCAGCACTGTTGATATTCTAAACTAATTCTTTGCATGGGGCTCTGGATTATACTGTATTACAGAATGCAGAGCCGTATCTCTCACCAGTACCCACTAGATGCCAGTAGCAACCCACCTCAGTGTGATAATTGAAGGTGGCTCAGGCTATTGCTAAATGTTCCCTGGGGACAAAGTCTTAAGGACTACCTTGTTACATCCGAGTTTTGCCTCAGTAGGGCCTGTGAGTTCATGATTTCTGTCCAGCATCCAATCTTCTATATTGCAATAAATTATTACAAATAAGGAAATGGGCAAACACAAAGTAAATTTAAATAGAAACCTTATAAGTATTCAGTTTTTACTACAAACTGTTATTAGTTAGTTTGAAGCAGTGTCTCCCTATGCTATGTGGACCTCCCACCTCTTCCTCTAAGTGTTAGGATTATAGGCCATGGTCAACTTGAGCTAATCTATTTATTACTCGTAGGTCTGCAATAGACAGGAGGTTGTTAACATAAGAGAGCTTACGAACTGAATGAGGCAAGCAATCGCCATGCTTGGAAACGTATTTAGTCAAATAAAATATTTTCTGTGGTAATATGGAAATTGCATTTGAAGGAAAGGAAACTACAAATGAAAAACCTTCTGAAGGGACAGACATTTTATCACATGCAAAAACACATGATCTGGATGTTGAGTCCACGAGAGAGTGCTGGCTTGTGTCATCCAGAAATACTAGAGAAAGAGTTTCTAATGTAGATCAAACTCTAACACAGTGGTTCTCAACACTCCTAATGCCGTGGCCCTTTAATAGTGCCTCATGCTGTGGTGACCCCAACCATAAAATTATTTTGTTGCTACTTCAAAACTGTAATTTTCCTACTGTTGTGAATTGTAATGTAAACATCTGCGTTTTCCGATGGTCTTAGATGACCCCTGTGAAAGGGTCATTTAACCTCCCAAAGTGTCAAATGTTGAGAAACAATGCTCTAAGTGTTCAGTTATGCAAGGCAACCTGGAAATTGATGACATAATTCCTCTCAGTTTTAAGATGACTCCAGCTACGAAGGATGTTCATGTTCTGCTCCAGTAAAATGCATCACAGTGTATAATGTACTAAAGTATTTTCACTAGTTAAATTCTGTTTGTATGCATAGAACAAATAATCTTTGGCTTATAAGTATCCAAATAATCACCGGAAATAACATGCACACACTTAAATGAGCAGTGGGTGGGTGGACTCAGGTTGAGTGGGATGGGGGTCAGGCTTTTATACCACAAGTGACATCTGACAGTGTCTAGAGGTATGTTTATTTTCCACAAGGATGGGACCTGGGGAAAGTCTGTTACTGTGATCTCATAGGCAGAGGGCAGGGGCGCTGCTGAAATACTACCATACACAGGATAGCTCCATAAGGTTATTAATGGGCTGACATTCTGGAATGCCAATAGAGGCAAGGTTTGGCAGCTCTCTAACCCATGTTTATAGATCCCCAGTACAAATCAGTATGTTAAAAGATCCCAGTGCCCCTGGTTCAATCAATCAATCCCCATTAAGTATCTTTAAACACAACATCTCCCTGGATTCTTTTACCATGAACCTTGATAATATATTAAAAATACTAGAGAGATAAGAAAAATAAAGAACACATTACAAATAATCTTATGTGTCCCTTTCTATTGTTTAATATGACTACTGGAAATTTAAAATAACACATGTGCCTTACATATTTCTGTTAGACATTTTATACAATAAAACAAAGTATTTCATTGCCTAATCTCATATGAAATAATATCCCTTTTACCCTCTAACCTTTGGTATTATATGATTTTCCTTTCTATATTAGTGATTAAAGTCAAGTTTAACTTTTCATCAAGAAATGGAATCACTGGTGTATGTGCGTATTTTAAACAACCCTCCCCATTTTATCTTTACTTCAAATCCTTTTCATCTGTGGCAGGATTGAGGCACAATCTGGCCTCTTCCCTCTACTCAATGATTCTTGAGAACACAGGCAGTAATGTCACACCAACTCTACAAATCATATTGTCACAATATTCAGCACTGAAAGGAATGGGCTGTCAAAGTTAAAGGAGAAGAGCATGCCCCTTGAAAATTCCCACTGGCTGCTTATAGATTGGCTCATCAATGTGGCTGTTTCTGACAGTTGAGGAAATTTCAGACATACGAGTTAAGTTAACTAGCTAGAAACAGTTCTTAAGGTCTGGAGAGGAACAGGAAGAATGCTGGTACTTGGAGGCGCACAAGGAGACTTCCACTTCCAGCTTATCTAAGCAAGTACAGCCTGGGATCAATGAACTGTGGAGGAAGAAGTGAGTGCAGTGGCACTCTTCTGTTTCCCCAATGCCCACTCAGCCACTCCTTGTTATGGTGGTCAGGTTGTAGATGGAACCTAGGCATCACTGGGTCCTGATCACAGCAAGTTCAGTAACCTAGGCATCACTGGCACCTGGTCACAAGTACTGTGACCTAGGCATCACTGAGTCTTATCACAGCAAGTACCTAGGTATCATTGGGTCTTGATCACAAGGTACCTAGGCATCACTGGCTCCTGATCACAGCACGTTCAGTAACCTAGGCATCACTGAGTTCTAGTTACAGTAAGTGCAGTTACCTATACATCAATGGCTCCTGATCACAGTAGGTGCACTGACCTGGCAATCACTGGGTCCTGATCACAGCAAGTGCAGTGACCTCAGCATCATTGTCTCCTGATCACAGTGAGTGCAGTGACCTGGGATCACTGGGTTCTAGTCACAACCAGTTCAGTGACCAGGGCATCACTAGGTCCTGATCACAGAAAGGGTACTATTGCACCTCTGAGGCATGGCAGATGGCACTAGGACAGTGAAGCAGGGATGCTGTCTGTGTTACATCTTTGTTCTCCATCTCCCCTCCTCTTCCAGTCCTGGAGTGGCAGGAATGACACATTCCGGAGGCAGGACAAGGTCAGGGCTTGGCCTAGGACCCAGTTTGGGAGCACACAAAAGGAAGTGGCTAAAATTAGTAAGGGACTGAATGTGTGCTGTGTCGTAGAAAAACTGGAGAAGAAAAGCAGCCCCAGAGCACACTGGCTTTGTTCTTCTGGAGCAGGAATGTGCCATGCCTATGGCACTGGAGGAAGGGACTTGGGACACATCCCTGTTTCCTTCCCTTTTGTTTTTAGACGTTTTATTCCATCTCCCTCTATTATTTTTCTCTTCAACTACTCTAATTAGAAATAATTTATAAATATGACATAATAGTTCATGCATTCAATCACTAAAACTAATGGCAATATTAGAAGAGAACTGTAAACATTTTGGTTTGTGTCCTATATAAAAATGCAGAGGAGGGAGACAGAAATTAAGTTCTCAGTCACAGATCTGTTTCCTTCAAGGTTGGTTTTAATGTGTCCATGTGGAAATATAGCAACCAGATTTGCCCACATGGATACTTTTGATGTGTTTAATTTAATTCTAAACATTAATTATCTGGGGGAACTGTGCTTTCTGATACATGAGCATACGATTGGGTAGAAATAGGAAGTTAGGACATAATTTCATTACAGTTTGCAAAATTCCGTAATACTTTAAAATTGTGGTTTCCTCTGAGCTCCTGTTCAGAAATTAAACATAAAGTATTGGCTTATATAAAATAAAACACTAGAAAATAAAAAAAAATTGTCTTTCCTTTTTAAGGAAAAACAATTTAATGACAGCAATTTGTTTTCTTTGATTATTTAGAGAATCTGAGGAAAGAATACAGTGAAAGAGGTTTTAAAGAAGAGATTGGTGAAAGAGATATTGCTTGTCATAAAGCACTTAGCATTGTCCTGAATTCTTATCGCATCAAAATGGAGTGAATTTAGGTCCAGCCGATAAGTGTGGAAATGAAATATCTGTCATCAAAGAGGCAAAAGCCTGGGTTTCTTATGGAATGAGAGAACTATAGGAAGCAGCTCTCTAGCGGTAGAAGCATCTACTAGGCAGTGGCTGATGTTAGGCCACACCTTGCCTATGATAAGGGAGAACTATAGTTTTGGTTCTAAAGAATAAAAGCTAAGCAGAAATCTTTGATAAACCAGGATGAAATGTGACTTCTACCTGCTGGTGGAGCTGTTCTTGATTCTGACAGGTTTGTTACTGCACAGGTTTCCTGGCTGTCACTCAGCACATGGGGACGTTATGCAGACAGACCCTCTCTCCATCCTACCTCTTTCTTCCAATTAGCTGTTCCCTGCATTCTCTCTGGATATCATTTGGGTTGTCCAAATGTGTTTCTGATTTTGACCCCACTGACAAATTAAGCCATGTAATGTTTAGTGAAAATTCAAATTTAATTCTAGAGCTGGTAAATTCTCATGGGCTCTAACCTTGGATTGCAAGACTGGAACAGTCATAGACAGCCACCTCCTCACTTGTCCTTCCTGGAGGTGCTACCAGTGTGGGCCACAATCTCACTTGAGGCTTTGGCTTTTAGCCTCTGAGTTCTCATTATGGCCTATGAAGGTCTTTTTGGGGGAATCAAAATAATCACTTGAGGTAAATAAATCTAGTTGACAAAATTCATAGAAATGTACCAGGTATCCAAAAATACAGGCATAGAAAATAGGAGAGAAGATAGCCTTCAGAAGGTAGGTCTGACTCTTGGTGGAACCACATCCTTCTCTTTTAACACAGGACAGCAGTCTGGAGACCAACCTAGGCAACACTCTGGTTCTTCCGTGGCCGTCTAAGATTGCCTAATAAATTTGTCGTGGTTAATTCTAACAGTAAAAAAATGAATGAACAGGGAGTGAAAGGAAGGGAGCAACTAACACTTACTGAGACTTTGCCCATTTACATTGCCACCTCAATTTAATCTATGGCATTGCTATACAAATATAGAAAATAAGAGGTTTCCCCACCCACAAGGTTGTAATCCATTCCTGTCTTCAATATGCATGCTTCCTCCTACCCACTTCTCCACATGAATCTGTGAAAAACCACACGTCCAGGGCACTGCATATACATGAAAGTGTAGGGTGTCTATGAAAATAGATGTTCCTTATCTACGTTACACATGCACAGGCTCCAATACTGAGAGGTTTGTGTCCATAAAATACCCTGAGTCCTGTATCCCTGTGATGATGAGACAACTAATTGTTGATTTTGGTTAAGTCTATAATTTTGAAACAGTAAAAAGCATACGCTCAACATATCATATCACACAACTGAGAACTGTCAAAAACTCCTTAACAGAACAACTTCATCTGAAAACACAAATCAGTTCAGTCTTGTTTGGTTAAGTCCTTGCTAGTAAGGTATAAAATTTTGTCTTGTTTAGAGCATATGACACACAATATTTTTTTTTTGGTGGAAGTGTGCAAACAGAACTCATGCATATATGAACCTACAGAGACTATGGCAGTACAATAGGACTATGTATGTTCTAACCTGTTAGAACTAACCAGTGCTGAGACAGGGAAGTGGACACTGAGTCCCAGTCTTAACCAAGAAGCAATTTGCAATTGATACCTGCTGGCAAAAGGGAAAATAGTTTTCTGCAGTGGGATGTTACTGCATATAACAACCACACTCCAAAGCAGGTTGATGCCCAGGGGCATTGGGCCAATCCCAAACTAACACTATAGTATTTTGTAGGATTCTCTTTGTCTCTCTGTCTTTGTCTCTGTCTCTGTCTCTGTCTCTCTTTCTCTCTCTCTTGATCTTATTGATTTTTGTTTTGTTTGTTTGATTTTTTTTCTTTGAGAGAGAGAGAGAGAGAGAGAGAGAGAGAGAGAGAGAGAGAGAGAGCATGACATTGCATGACATTGGGGGGAGTACGGAGATTGGGTAGTATTGAGGAGTAGTTGTGGTATGAAAAACATGATCAAAATATAGTACATAAAAATATTTATCAAAAGATGTCTTTTTAGTTTGTCAGATCTCATTTGTGCAAAGAATTTGGATGCATTATTCTCCTAAATATATCAGAATGTTTGGGATGATGGCCAGAACTGTAGGGAAGTCTAACTATCTCAGTTGTTTCCTTGTGCTTTGCTTTTGATTAAAGAAGAGGGATAACACTATGACAGATTTGGTTCATGAACAAAGTTCAATATATTCACATTTATTAATACTAATATTGATTCAAAAGAAACATAAACTAAATTGTCTAGCCACAATTTAATATGGCTTTCTGTATAACTGAATTGCATTTCAGAAATTAGGCCGTCAGTGGTAGTATAATATAGTGGGACAACCCTGCTTGGCCACTCCTTCCTGTGTATGACTTAAATAATCACCTCATATAGCACATTTGAGCTCTGCCAGGAAAGGAATCTTAACCATTAGGATAATAATAGCTGGAGAGATGGAAGCAGACACTGGGAAGCATGTGAGACAATGAGAATGACTGTGTTCTGCTGCCAGAAGTCCTTGTGCCATGCAAATGTATGCATAGCCACCTGAAAGAGGAACAGCCAGACCGATGGAAGCCGCAGCAATCTAACAGGGGCAGCCTTTCAAAACATGTGAAGGAAGAGCATCCAGAGCTGGCTAATCAAAGTTACCATAGCATTCACAATGCATGAGAAACACCTGTTTACTGTTGTCAGCTGAGATGCTGTTGCAATGGTTTGTCACAGAACAGAAGCTAGTCAGCTAGGTATTGTCCCTATAAAAATGAAAATGCAAATCTAGATAAACTGTAGATTGATTGAGAATTGTTACGAACACACAGGGGTGAGCTACAGCCTCACTTGTGAGCATCATGCCGGACAGAGCAGCTCCTTATTATTTTCAAGAAATTCTAGTATAGTCTGAATTCTAGTAGAGTCTTTGTATAAAAGGCTGTAGGGTCAGTGAGGGCTTTTGGAGTGTCAGTGAAGAAAGCGCCCATAAAAGTGTGTTTCTAAAGTACTAGTTTGTGTCACATAAACCTAAAGACGTCAAAAGCTGCTCCTAACGAACACTAACACGTCATACTAGTATAAGGGAACATTCCAGTTATCCAAAATTTCACAAAGTTAGTTTTCTGGAAAGGAACCATTTTTAAAAGGAATTCTTGGACTTTTCAATGCCATTACAAGCTTGTCTATTGTTTCATCACTATCATCTTTGGCGCTCTTTTTTCCTTAAGGGACATCAATTTAAAGCATCGCAGGTATGTATTGAAAAGAATTATTTCAAAGCTACCAACGACAGTAAAATGGAGGTATTAATATCTGCACACCTAACATGAATTCAATTTTTAAGTATTCATTATACTTTGTGTAAAGTAAGAATGGCTAAAGAAAGCACATAGAAATAAAAAAGATTTTATATTTTTGTTTTCTAAGTTGAATCTCCAGTGATATTAATAGATATAATAAAATAAGTTAACACAAACTGAAGCCAATGGAAAATATATATATTGATATATGTGTATATATCAATATATATATATCACATCACAACATGCTAGAAATAGACTCTCGGGGGAGGGACCACAAAATTTCGATCAAATTGTTAATAGTGGACATTCCTGGTTTTGAGTGACCATTCTTTACAGTAGTAAAAGTATGTTCGGAATTTGCATAAATGGGTGGGATTTTATAACATGCCTGTACTACTAAACTTTTCACATGTTTTTGCACACTGATTTTACATATGTGCATAACACGTCTCTGTCATTAAACATCTCTTTGTCTCTTGTTAGAAACATTTGTATCAGGTACATGCCTCATTCGTTTTATGTGTATACATGGCATGGCCTGCTCATTTCTGTTCTACGAAACAGAGAAATAATAATAATAATAATAATAATAATAATAATAATAATAATAATAATAA
>JANHMN010000010.1:31293283-31315773 GCA_030674055.1 Rhabdomys pumilio | reverse complement strand
AATAATAATAATAATAATAATAATAATAATAATAATAATAATAATAAACTTTTAAATGACTGGAATGTTTGCAAATCCTATTGATTGTTAGTGTACTAAGCCAGTGTCTTTGGAAACACTGTCATGACATACACTATTACTGAATGTTAAGGAAATTTACAATTAAGTAAAAAAATTAGAAGAGAGTCAGACATCTGGGCCTTGACGGGTCCCAGCTAACTGACAAAGGCACAGACAGACACTAGCTTGCCATTGCAGAGTCACTTCTGTGGCAAGCTTTAATATGAAGTGCACTCGAGTAACATGTTCTGAAGATGATATTAATATGTACACTGCCAAGAAGTAAGTTTTCTAAGCCAATAAGATACCTTGATGAAGCCCGCTGCTAACTTTTCAGCCTTACTACTTGACAGTGTACCCATTCATGCTGAAATAGTTTGCAAACAAATCATTCCTTGGATTTTTAACTAATGTGATGTGAGAACAAACAGTGTTTTTAAGAGAAAAAAAATTAGACAGAAATCAGAGCAGCCCCCTCCTTGAACACAATATCCACCTATTACTGACCATCGTGACCTTTCTGGGAAAAGTCACTTCCATTGGACAGGGTAGTGGCCGCAAGGCAGCAAAACACCACTCAGAGTAATTCCTTACAGATGACAGGAACTGGAAGTTTCAAGGGGAAAAATGAAAGCCATTCACTCTTCCAATGACATAGTCCTTTGATACCACAAAGCCATTTGGGCTGAGAGCTCCAAGGTCAGGAAGGCACATAAAGATTGGTGATTAGAGAATACTATATCAGCAGAGTGTGGCAAGCTATTAAAAGAAACTATAGCTTTTATGATTGTGTGACTGAGGTTCCCCAGGGCTATTTGTATTAGATATTGAGTTAAGCATAACTTATTTAGCCCCAGCATTCCAGAAAACATTTTGATGTCAGCTACTGCAGGAAAGTAAACACAAAGCAAAGGAGGAAACACAGCTGATCTCAAACAGATAAAAATGGAGTAATTTAATTTTCTGAACTGGGGCGTTTTAGAGCATTAAGAATGAGGAATTTTAGAATGGTCCTTTCAACTTGAAAAACTAAAGTTTACTTAGGCATTTGGTGGAGGGGCAGAGATGTAGCACAGGGCTTATATAAGCAATTCGTTGAACTTACATTTAATTCTGATCAGAAACTGGTTTGAATGTGTTTAGTGAAACATTCCCAGGGTTGTGTTTCATGTTCGTGGTATCAGGGAAGTTCCCCTTTCTTCCTATGTCCCAAGACAACGGAAATTTCGTCTGTGCATTTTCTGCAAGAGGATCTAATTTTATTGTTGCTCCTAATACCACAGATTCATGAGGTGCTTGGGATTCATGAAACATTTCCACAAGTATAATCAAAATTCTTTTAAAACAAAATATCCTCATTGATCACAGTCATATGCTACCTGTTAAAGTCCCTCTTGACAAGGAAGCTTAAACAAAATGTCTATGCTGTCCCACAGAAGCAGAGAAAGGGATGCTGGAAGTCTGAATGTCTGGTTCATGCCAAGATACCTGAGAGAAGTGTCTTCACAGGTTCTATATAGATTTTGCAGACAGGCCCTCTGAGTCACAGGAAGAATAAGAGCTGTAACAGAACATCAGAGATCCCAGTGTCTACGAGATTAATTACTGAACACACCAGCAAAGGAGGTGTATGAGAGCTGGAAGAAGTTGGAGTCACGTAACAGTTTTGGTTAAGTTATTCAAACATTAGCAAAAGGAAGAAACCTTTGCTATCATTGCAAACCAGTACAGTGATTCTTAGGAGACATCATGGTGATTTTTACCAGTTCTGAGGCTTGTCTGCCTTTCCAAATTTTCTCACATGACTGCCCACACTTGCTGATTTAAAATAAAAAAAAAGAGTGAATTACATGAGGCATCTTACAATGTGTAAAAAGAGCTAATGGTGCTATGTCCATAGTTCAAGACTTGCTCTGGTGAATGCCTATGTGGCCATCATCTCAGATAAGTACCCAGCATGTACTGCTTCACACCTGACTGGAACACCCCTAGAGAAAGACTCTTCCTGGTGAGATTTCACATGCATTTGCAAGCAGATTCTACTCCCCTATCAGATCAATAACTTGTTTTCGTGTTTTGGCTAATAAACGGAGTCTTCTTATTCCTTTTAAACCCATTTCTCCTTTTAAAATGTGTTTATGCTTGCATGTGGAAGGAGAGGGCTCTCCAACCAATACCTCTAACCCATAGCCAACCACAGAGACATTAAATGACCATATAATGACTGCTAACATCCATGGCAAAGGTTTGTTTACTATCCTGTCACCTGTTAATTAAACTGTTGTAAATCTTTTCATTCAAGTAATAATAAGAGTCACCACAAGCTATTGCTGTTATTATATAAGTTTATAATGTATAACAGTTTTCCATGTACTAATTATAACATGTATCTAAATATTCATTAAGGCTACACAATACATACAAACATATAATTATGAAACTATAATATAGTTTTGTAACTTGAGGTAGCTTTTAAGATAACGTAATTACAATTTCCTACTCAGGCTACTTCGGTGAGTTGAAAGTAAAAGTTCAATGGAGTAAATTTTGGAATGCTGTGAGTGAATTCAGCTAAAATAAGTTTATGGTTGAAAATATGAAGGATAAAAGTGACCTTATAAAGAAAAGACTCTTTTATATTTAACTATGTTTATAGGATAGTATAATGTGGCAACAAAAGTAGTACGAATTTCAGTTTTCCCAACAATTGGCAACAGTTTGGATGCTCTGAGTTCAATGGTCATGTATGAAGCATTTACCATGAGTATGTTGTCATCTGAGTGCAGTCATAATGTCATCAGTAAGACACATGAAAGTGTGAGAGGAAACTAGAAAACTGAACAACCCTCTAAAACACCATTTGGGTTTTATCTGCTGTTTGTCTTTTGATACAGGCCTTGCTATGTATCTATAACCAGCTTGAAGTGTACCTCATAACCTATGGATTTCACTCGCAGCAATGCCCCTGCTTCAGCCTACCAAGCAGTACTAGGACTTCAGACATGAGCTGCCATGTCCAGCTCCACTCATTGTGTTGACTGCAGTTAAAGTTCAGGTGAGGATAAATTCAGACTGAACAGTTACTAGTCACCCATTCAGTCTAAGTTTTGATTGCCAAAGAACAAAGACCTGAGTGGAGGGTCAAGGCCCATCTGCATCTCTAAACTTGGTTCATTCTACACATCAACACTAGGATGAAAGAACCAGAGAGACCGTCACAAACTGATCGTTCTCCTGTAGCTCCCAAGACCTCACTGCTTTAAAAGTGTCACTGCATACTGCCAATAAACTGCTTTTACTCTTTCAACTCAGTCTACAAAGATGTTGAACAAATACATACTTTGTCAGCCAACACAGGGTTTGGACATAATTTTGTGTTAAAATTGTTTAAAATAAATGGTATATCAGAAAAATAGGGAAATACAAGGCATAATTCTAAGTCTGTATTTGTGTTTAACATCTCATTCCCCCAAACCAGAGCATTCCTTTACAGACACACCCCAGAGTATCCCTGTCTAGAGACACAACCCAGAGCATTCCTGTACACACATAACGTGCTTGAGTGTTAGATTCATGCTCATCTACAAATGTGGCTGGAATCATCGTTTTATCTATTACATGAATGAGCCTGGTTTAGTTTCAGGACTGAGTTTCTTACAGTCAATATTGTTCTACAGATACAGTGCCAAGAATGCCCAAGATGTGTAACGTCATTGGCTTAGAATAAATACGAAGTAGCGTTTAGGTTAATTACACACATCAATCTTTCGACTAATAACAACCTGACTTTTTAAGAAGAAGCAGCAAGAATATTTGGAGTTTAATAATATTTTAACAGAGTTACTTCAGTGCTTATTCAAGTGAGAGTAAATGAGAAATAGTCAGGGAAAAAAAATCCAAAGACATTTTCCTTTTGTCATACTTTTAAGTAACAAAGAAATCCTCTCAAGAATGTTCCCTCTTTGAAGATAAGATTCCATTTGCATAAAGTGGAGGGCCTCTTCAATGTAACTTTCATTATCTTGACTCCAAAGTGACTTATGTCAAGATCAAGGAAACCAATCAGGGCAGATACACTCCAGGACACCTTAGAAGCATAAATCAGCCCATCCTCTCACTCTGCACAGTCTTGACCCACCAATGGGATTTGTGAGTCACTGTTCTGAAACAGGGGGCCATGTTCCATCATTGTGGCACTAACTCTCTTCCCTCAGAAGTCCTTCATTTTGGTAAGTAATTGGGATATCCAGAATCAGTTATCTCATGGGCTAATGAAGGTTGGAGATAAACCGCTTTGTGACCATTTCATGCCCTCTGAACAGTCCCAGGACATTAGCCTTACTGAGTCATTTATCTCATTATGTTAAGAGAGAAAATTAACCCTGAAGAAAATGAGATACCCCCTTGTGTGTAGGCTAAATGTGGTATGGGTTTTCTTGTGAGAACAGAGAGACAAAGAAAGGAGGGAAAACTGTCACATTCGTTAAATCATTTGTGGCAGTTAACCCCTCACCTACCACATCCATGTTTTCCCTCTACAGTGGCATGCTGGTCTCTAAGCGTTGGCATAGTTTAGTCTTGTTTGCCCAACTCTTTATATGATACAGCAGTTCTACCTGTTAATCGCAGGTGTGGCTGAATTGGAAAAGGCACCCTTTGGTCGCAATTTCCACGTGCTTGACTTGCTGCTGTGCTCACTCGCAAACTACAAATGTGAAATCTATAATTTATTACAGCACTAGCAATTCAATCTGTTTTGCTTGGCCCTCATGTGTGCAATTGGTTCCCCGGCATTCCAGGCTGTTTTGCTTTAGTTGGCTACTAGTTTACAACTCTCAATTTCATTCTTTAAATCTGTGCTTTAAACAATTTAACTTCACTTTGATTCTGTTTGGGAAAGTAGTTATGGGTTCGCCTCACTGATGCACAGCAACATATGTACTGTGGTTTGCAACGTGTCATTTTAAGGCAAATGACAAGATGCAAATGACTCATTGAGTAATTCCTTAATTTTACAACTACTATTGAATGGTATCAGAAGCTAGGTTAAAGCATATGAAGAGAGTATTTTGACTTTTACAATCCACATTTCTTCTCATCCTGAAATGTGTCCACAACACTCAGACTGCCTGCTCTGTGAGCATCCCCTGCTGGACAAAGTAAGGCATTCTCTCTCTCTCTCTCTCTCTCTCTCTCTCTCTCTCTCTCTCTCTCTCTTCTCTCTCTCTCTCCTTCTTTCTCTCTGCCTCCTTCCTTCTCTTTCTCTGTCTCCATCTCTCTGTGTCTCTCAATTTCTGTTTCTCTCTTTCCTTTCTTTTCTAGTACAATGATGAATTTTCATTTTTCTTTTTAAAAGTAAAATATGTCCCCTTTACCTAATGTTGAATATTAGGTTGAAACAGACACTCTACACACATCATTTGAAATGCATTGTTTATCTTAGGTTTACAAAAGTATCATATAATGAGTGTCCACTGTAAATATAATGAATAAACATCTTTAGTTTTAACAAATATTACGCAGAACCAAATAAAGTATTGGGAACAGACTACAAAGCAGGGAACAAAAATAAGCCCAGAGGTTCTTTGTGTCCCTGTCCATCTCTCCTTTCAATACATGTGTGCCAAAAATGATATCATCTTAATTTATTGTCTGTTTCTTTGTGCTCATTATTAGCTGCTATTTAGAATATATTAGTGTTTATGTTATGCAAATGTTATCACAGTAAAACTGCAAAGGCAAAATCACATTAAAGATATAAAAACAATACAGGATACAATGTCATATGAAAAATGACTTGGTACCAGCTACTAAATATTATTGGTTTTAATACAGGCTTATGACTCTGATGTAGATTATTTTTCCTCCAACAAAGTTCAGAACAACAACAAATGCATTAATTGTCACTACCCAAGCAACTTCCCCCTTAGGATAAAGTGTAAATAAGGATACCAGCCTTGGGCAGCATAAATTGCCAGCAGCTAAGAGCACTTGTTATTATAGAGGATATAATATCCTCTATTATAGAGGATATAATATCCTCTATTATAGAGGATCCATATTAGAATTCCACCACTCCAAACCATGGTAACTCATAACCCACCTATAACCTCAGTTCTGGGGGACCCAACAAGCAGGCTTATGGTGCACACACATGCATACATAGATCTAAAAATTTAAAAGAAGGTAGTAGCCTATCAGTTCCATATACTCTAAACACCACTACTTATATATAAAATCATCAAACAAAATATAGCCATAGCACACTGTAAAGATATGAATACTAACCAGATGCCCAATAGTCTATGGTAGCCTACACAATATCTTTTAAAAAGAGATCAGCAGGAAATATCAAATTTATTCTAAGACAAATTGGGAGAGACTCAAGTCTTTTTCCCACAATCCACACAAAAGATGAATAAAAATATTGCTTATTTTTCAATTTTGTTACCTAAAGACTAAAATGTGGTGAAATCAAAGGTTATTATTGATATTCTAGATCAGTGTTTAAAAATTGTATTTTACGAAAGAATAACATTTAAAACAGTTCCTCATTGTTTTATTTTATTTTTATTTTTGTTAGTAAGTCAAACCATGCATAAGAATTTAGCAGAATGCACTATGTGTCTCTACAATGGCAGTTTTCAACCTGTGAGTTGCAACTGCTTTGGGACTCCTAAGACTATTTAAAACACGGCTATTTACAGTATGATTCATAAGAGTAGCAAAATTATAGTTATGAAATAGCAGCAAAATAATTTTATGGTTGAAGATCTCTACAGCATGAGGAACTGTATTAAAATGTCATAGCATTAGGAAGGTTGAGAACCACTGCTCTGTATGATTCCCATATTGCAGAGTTTCCGAAACTCATCAGACCAGAGAACTTCTCTCTGATGTTTCAAAACCCAGTTTAGAAAATTCATTCTTAATTTATCCACACTCTCTCCTGGTGTGCTTAGGGATACCCTGCTCCTTTCCAATATGCAGTAAATAAACTGAGCACTAACTCTGCACAAGGACCAAACAGGCCTTTTGTTCTAAATCTCACCATTCCCTCTGAAGACAAATGTTATTAACCCTGTGTCGTCAACGAAGAACTCCTGTCTCTGCTTAAGGGAAAGGACAAATGATGTAGCCAAGATAGGCTACATCATGACATGCTCACTGCCATGTCTGTACATTGTTTGACGCTATGCCATCTGAACTACTCATTTGGTGACAGTCTGGTGGTTCTTCCATTATGTTTAACTCATGTGATTGAATCAAGATCAGCATGGCATCCTTTGCAATGGCAAGACTGATGGTTTGACCTTTGACTCATTGTCTATTAGGAAACGTGAATTCTATATAATGTGGAAAAGTTTGCCTTTTATTTATAATTCTATTCACACTAGATATCATCCTTTAAGATCAGAGGCTGGTATTGAGCATATACAAGCCCTAACACAATACAAAAGTCTTCTAGTCTTCAGTACTAAAATAAATACAAGGCAAATAGGGATGACATAAAGTAGCTCACAATCTAGCAGAAAAGATAAGTTTCGGCAAAATATATTCAAATTTTTGCATCAACAATTAGCATGTATTAGATATATTAAACATTTATTATGGGAAGACTTCTTTTTCTTTTATTTCTATTTGGAAGTAATAGGAGGTCTGTTGCTTTTGAGACAGGGTTTTTCTATATAGCCCAGGCTGGCCTCTCACTTGTGATCCTTCTCTTGGATTTCAAGAGTGAGTATGTGCCACCACACTCAGCTCCAGAGAATGAGGTTTGAAAGTACTAATTGATCTCAGTGGTTTTTCCATGCTTTCTATTTTCAAACTATTCTATCTCACTTCCCTCTATCAATAATCATATAGGTTATTATCACAGCTACAAAAGATCTTCTATAAGTGAGGAAGTAATGCTGGGTCAAAGGAAATTGTCATCGATTTAAAGTCTCTCTATAGGATAGGAGAGTGTCGCAGGAATAATTAAGATTCAAACATACATGAAATAAAGACGTGAGGATACTATGACCCTCCTTTGTAGTTCCTAGCACTGAACCAGAGCCTCATGATGTGAGATTACACAGTATCTTCGTCTCTGAGTATACAGGCCCAGTTCCTTAAGTACAGTAAGTGAATCTGTTAATCAGACTGTAGCTATCTGGCAGTAAGACACAAGGCACACAGCTGAAATGTTTTAGCTACACGTTATCCATTTAGTTTGCAAAGTGAGTTATTTATTTTCCTGGATTATCTCTCAAGAATGTTTTTACTTGAATAATTACAGAATTTTTCTCTTCTTTTGGAAGATACTAGTACATTTTACTTAGCTACTTACCTCTCATCTCTCTGAAAATAAATAAGTAAAGTGCCCATTTCATTTAAAAAGTAGTGATTCATAAATTTGATATTGGTGGGAATAGACAGAGGGTCCCTAAACTTTTTGTCAGAACAGCATCACGAAAATACCAATAGCTCTGAGTCAGGGATACTAACACTGCAGAAATACCTGAAAGAAATTGTCCCATAAAAGATGATTAGATTAAAAAGTGCTGTTTCCTCTCCATCTTTTCAGCCCCAATCTACAAAGCACTCAAAGCTTTTCAGGTTCTGCACAAAATAAGAGTACAATTCTTTTAACCTTCTTATCATGCTATCTGCATAAAGTTGTAGAATACCATTCAATTTTTTGGAGTTTCTTAAGTGCAGATTGCTCAAGCTTCTTGATACGATTGCCAGAAACTTCAGAGTTATTCAAAGGCATTTTAAAGCACTTCACTTTTCATCCAGCCTTTGGAAATATGGGGCATGAGTAAAACACCCCTCAGTTATGATCTGATAAAGGGACCTTTGCAGCAAAGGATGAGAAACAGGCAGAAATGTACTGTGTGTTTTGAATTGGATCATCTGCCATGGTGCCAATTGTTCAGTCCCCACACCGTTGCTTTCTCAAGGATCTTCAGATTGCCAGAACACTACTGATTGAAATTACTAAGTCTTAATTCAAGGTATAAAACAATCCATGGAAGCATGTTTTATAGGTATCATGCTAATAACTATTTTCTCCTTTACTTGATGTGTGTAAGAACATGAGTTCTTTTCTTAATTTAGTTTGGAGACTTTGGATTATTTCCTCTTTCTAGATACAGTTGACAAGTATATCTGAAGTGTTCATTTTAAGCCATGGAAAGCCACAAAAAAAAAAAAAAAAGAAAGAAAAAAAGAAAAAAAAACACCACCAAACTTGATACAATTAATAGTGCAGTCCTGGTCTGAATTCAAATGGCCATTCAATTAACCTGAGCCATAAATTTGCTATGTGGAGTCCTAGGCTTCATTGCACAAACTGGTGAGAAATAGCTCTATCATACAGCCATAGGCTGACAGAAATGCATTCCTGCAGGAGTCTGCAGGCTTGCCCTCTCTCCGTAAAGAGAATGTTCTTGGTCTAGAGAAGTCTTTGCCTATTTCTAAAATATCCCTAATGAGCCCCACTAAGATCCTTAGTAGCAGGTCCCATTCACACCTCTGCTTTGCTACTATTTCATAGCTTGCGGAAAAGCTAATGACATTTCTGAGTTTCACAAAATATAATGGTGGTCAGGATAGTGAATTCTCTGTCATGTCCCCGGAACTGACTCAACTTGAATATCACAGTGACAGCAGTGAGAGAGAAAATGGTGTTCTTTAGGATCTCATTACAACTTTCAGAAGATAAATTTGTTAAAAATCCAAATGGTGTCTTTCTTCCTTGCTGAACTCTGATAATCAAATTTATTTTTGTTTATAAGTTAAAGTTATCAATGTAAATCTTTTGGGCACTGTCTTTTAACATTGCTTCTCGCATTTAATAATTTCGACTTAAGTGAGAGAATGCAAATTTGAACACAGCAAATCTAAGTCACTTTTAAGCAAGCTCTAGTTGAAGCTTTCCTTCAGCTAAACTGCTGTTCCCTCTTTTTGCTAGATGGGTGATGTTTTAATCTGTGTTGCTGGGACATGATTTGTGTTGGTAGCTAACGACAGCCCAAGTGTCTCACAAAGGGTATTGACTTGTCATAACCCTTCTTGGCCACCATTAGGGTCCTTGTCATTTTGACTTCCTTTCAGCCAGTGACCTCTGCCCTGCTCCAATTTAAAGATAAACTAAAAGGCATTTCCCGTGAATTCGTGCTTCTGCTAGTTTTTCAAGGAAGAAGTAGGATGTAGATGTCAAGCCAATTACAGCCTCTCTGAAAGGATCTATGTGTTAAATAATTGAGTATCGAGGAGGCAGCTTTAGGAGAAATAAACAGGAATGGTTGGTGTGCCGACTCTAAGCAAACCCAGAATTTAGTATCAAAATAAGGAAGGAAAAATGATTACAGATAATAAACCAGGAATTTAACAAGCATTTTTTTTAACCAGCAATATATAATGATATGTGAGAATACTCCCCAAATGTTTTATTTAAAAGTGTGACTAGAATTGGAGTCAAGAAAACTTTTATATTATTCATAAAATTTGAGTGAGAATATGTATAAAAAGGTCATTCATTATTTCACATTTAACAGAGAGCCTCTCTATCTTATTTCTCAAAGAGATGAGGAGAGACAGACTCAGAGTAATACCATTGAACCAGCATCTTTTTCTTTTGTCCAAGAATATGATGTTGCTTTGCAATCCTATTTTTATTCTTCTTTCTGGTAACTAAGAAAATTAGTAATGGATTAAATATCAAATTGATTATTAGAAAAATTAGCCTCAAGAGAATACACTCATAAATATGTATACACAGCTATATGTTGACATAATATTGTCACATTATTCAGTTGTTTAAATCTCCAAGCTGCTGTTCAGTTTCCAAGGTTTAGGTTGTTTATAAAATGAAATCTGATAGCCAGCTCATTTCTGTTCATGTCACATTATGAAATATGATGAAACAAGATGGCTATCCAGGAAGGCTATATTCATGATAATGTGCATATTGTATTAGGTAAAATCTGAGATTGTCTTCATTATAAGAGACCTCACTTCAAAATAGAGCAGGAACAGGCTTTTCTCACAAGAAAAGATAAAACTTTGCTTTCAACTATTTATGAAACCCTGAAGACATGAAGGGTTTTTTTCCCTCTTTTTCTTAATTATGCTTCATTTTGAATCAGGCTAGCCAGGTCATTAATTAAATTTCAGGGATTTAAGGTCATCACCCTCTTGATATATTTTGCATATATCAAAAAATTATTTCATAATGACTATCAAAGTTTCCTAAATGCTCACTGTGCTGAAAAATAATTGATGTATTTAATATATTTATCAAAGCGAAACGATTACAGTAGAATACCAAAAATATAAAACATGTCATGATTGTGTCATTTTGAATAGCACAAATGTAACTTACTTAACCCATGATAGATTTGTCCACCTATAAAATTCTGCAATGCCAGTGATCATAACTTGGCTCACTCAAGTTAATTGGTAACTTTATAAGCAAATATATGTAAAGGAAGTCAGACTGGTCAGTGAGGTGCATAGGTTTATCAAGGCTGAATCTACTTAAGCAGTTGTGGGTACTATCTCTCAGTGAACAGCTGCTTAGAAAATGTGGATACAGAAATTGCATTAGAAAATCTCATTTAAAACTTGCAATTACGCTGGAAAGTACATCATCTATTAACTCTTAATATTTACATGAAATCATGGGACTTTTGGAATTTTAACGTTTAAGAGTTGTAAAATATTATCTTTTATTATACATTCTAGATAATAACTACTTATGCGACCACCCACTGTTAGATTTTAAGCCATTACAGTCAAGTATAACAATACTTAGAATTCAAAATAATGCCCTGCCCATTGAAGATGCATGATCAGCAATTAAAAATGATTTATATGAAGTTAGTGGGACGATTTTATGGGACTGTGAACATAAAATACAAAGATTCTCAAACATTATTTTAATAACTGTTCCAGTATTACTGTGGGCAGAAGAAAAAAAATTTTGGTAAAGTTACGAGTATTTAAAAGCCCAGGTAGGTAACAATACACAAAATGCACAAAATTTATATTGAGTTATGTGCTTAACATTATACTTATTTTATACACTAAGAGATGAAAGTGATGATTATATATTTAGATACAACCCTTAACACATAGCAAAGTCTGCATCAAACAGGAAAACAAGCACTCAGGAATTGGGAATTCCCTAAGTGATACTTTTCAGACATTTTAAGGTCACAAGATGTATGGCCTGTGAACCGGAGTCAAAGAGAATGATTAAAGATGCCAAGGAATGTAATTAACACACGAAAAGGGCAGAGCTACTAGTGGGAAGGTATTTCTACAAGAGCTAGCACACACTACTTATGTGTGGGGACAGTAAGAGATAGTTGATTGAAAGGTTAGAAGTTGATGGGCATGTATTCTGAATTCATATCCAACAGCCATGAATCGGAGACTTCTGCCATCACAGGTGAGCCTATACAGTGGCAGAAGTCTCGGAAACTGATTGCCTAGATCTTTCCTTTCTTTCTACTTGTAAATAAAAGATGATGAAAATTGAGATCCATAAATTATTTGGCACCGTGCTTGCTGATTAGCTCTCGACACACACTTCCTTTTACTGTGGTTTGTTTTCTTCAAATATTGAACGTGTCTGCCATTAATAAATTTTTTTCATTCTGTTCTATTTTTGGTAGTGCTCTTTGTAAAAATTTAAATGCTGGCACATGCTGACTATTTTTACATATATTTTATGACTAATTTAGCTGTTTTTTTTCCATTGCCGAGAATATCAGAAAGTCTGTCAGAAGAGAATATGCTACTCCCATCTCCCTCCCTTCAGGAGAGAATCTATTTGCCAATTCTAGTTCAAAAATAGTAAATTAGCATTCACTTGACATTTTTAAAAACATTCAACAAAGACTTCTCATTTTAACCATTTGGAAGTTTGAAAGAAATCATATGTGGATAGGTTTGGAGAGACAGATAGACAGGCAGAAAGAGAGGGGAGGAAGAGAGACAGGCAGAGACAGAGAGACAGACAGAGAGACAGAGAGACAGAGAGACAGAGGCAGAGAATGAGACAGACATATACCCAGAGAGGAAAAGACACAGAGAGAGACAAGTACTGAGAGATATGTTTTTATAAGTAAGATAACTAGCTATTCAACACTGGTTTATCTGCCTGATAGTTGCCCATTAGCTATGGATAACTACTGCCTCTAGATATCAGGCTGAGCAAGTAAAATATAACATTTTCAAAGTAACAAATCTCAAAGGAAGAAACCTAGGCACTACCAACTAGAAATCTATTATGTGGTAATGAGCAAGAGCAAACTGTCTGAGTCTCACATCCTCATGTCACAGGCCAGGCCAGATGAGGAGGCAGATCCCCTCAGAAGAGCTGACACAGGGCTGAAGGTGCAGGGTATCCCACAAACAGCTTTAACTGCTTTCCAGCAACAGCCCAGCAGGTTTGGGAGATTTTTGCCAGTACCTTTTCCTTTCATGTACTCCAGTAAACCTTCTGAGGGTTGTGGTAAGCCACAGAGAGGGTGAGGGACAGCGTTTGCTTCATCAGTAATCTTCAAAGAGAGATTCAATCATATTTTGTTTGACAATAACAACAAAATGATAAAGCTTTAAGGAAGAGAGGCTCATGGTAAAGAAAGTCACGCTAAACTGAAGAGAGGAACAGTTTATAAAAGAAACAATTTTCATTCAAATTCCAAGTTTTTAACATGAGAAATGGTTAAACTTTTAGAAGCTTAGCTTTAGGATATAGCTTTGGTTGGCAGCTTTCAATGATAAAGTAAGGAAAAGGGAAATTGGAAAGTGATAATTCAGAAGATTAGATAGGCAGAAACACAGAAGCACACGCGCGCACACACAGACACACACACACACACACACACACACACACACACACACACACACATTTGATGTATTTTTGTCTGTGTCATTTGTTTAAGCCAAATGGAATTTGAGGTAGAAAGCCAGATTCACAAGTCAGTGAAGACTAACAAAACTATATTTAAATTTTGGACCTTGACTTTATATAAGAGCTCAAAGGTATTTCTCTAAAATATTAGTGTTTTCCATTTGATACCTAAGCAAGATATGTAAGGTGGTGGTTATGATTTAAAAATAGATGCCTATACTATTGCTCAAAAAATAATCTTAAATCATAAAGCTATAGCTGCTCTGACTTTTATGTTGGTATAAATAAGACTTGATAATTATATTTAAGACAATTAAAAACATGTTAAGATTAATTCCATTTAAAACTCCAATATATCAAATTTTGATATAAGTTTGATAAGGCAGTTTTTAAATAAAGCTATTAAATAATGGTTTCCTGCTTGTCATAAGCTTATCTTTGAATGAGTTAAAATTTAACAAAGTTTCTTGTAAGAAATAGGCATTTCAAGAGCTGGGATGATAGCTCAACAGACAAGGAGCTTGCTTGCATGGTTTCAGACCTGTAATATCCCTCAGAAACAATGTTCATTAAACTTGCTAAAATGGCAATGCGAGACCCATTCTACAAATATGAGAGCATAAAAGAGAGATGACTGAGGTTACTTTCTGGCCAGTATATCTATGTGTATTTGCATCTATATTTGTACTTGTACACACACACACACACACACACACACACACACACACACACACACAGAGAGAGAGAGAGAGAGAGAACAATCAGTACAAAACACAGGAAGCTATTATATTGATGAAATCTATTTTAGTCACCCACTAGTCAATAGGAGGTATAAAGCTATAGAATAGGAAACCAAATATTCTTTCTACTTCAAGCCTTCAGGGGCACCGCGAGACGCCAAATCTCCTCAATTCTAGTTTAGTATGAGAACAGGAGAGAATTCACACACTCTATTTGGGTTGTGGCTACAGCACAACTTAGAGACCATAAGACATTTGTCACTAACTAAAGAGTTTTGTTTTCAGGTCGGTTTTCCCCACGTGGTGTTACAAATGACACTGTATTTCGTGATAGGTTTTCTTGCCTTTTTCTTTGATAGACCATGACTCTGGTGGTCATACGGCCATCTTACTTATTTTGTGACATTCTTCAGCAGCTTTTGAAACAAGGTTTTAAATAATGGACAGTATTGTTCAGTATTCACAGTTGTGCATGTATTATGCTAGACTGAGTTAAATTGGTTTACTATATCTGAATAAAAGAAGTAGGTGAGGGAAACTGGAAAGTTCACATAAGCAGTTATATATTCATAATTGTATATGAAATAAAAGTTTATGATGTTACATAAAAGGTGGATCTATGTTTTGGGTAAGCTATCCTGATTTCCAAACCCATCAATTTACAAAGACTTTTGTCACAGCTGCACATTTATAAATTTTACAACGTTCCTCATAGTTATTAGGTTTTTTTTTTTTTGTAAAATATGTTAAGATTCCACAAAGCGTGTATTATTTTTAGTAAAATAAAGTTGTATTATTTAAAAATCTTCATCCTAAGACTTTTAAGTTAATATCTTTTTCTTTAAAAAATTCCTAGAATGACCTCTATTTATCAGCTCTTATCTCATCATGAATTTCAGTTCAAGTTTCAGTCATGCTATTTTTTATTCAGTCATGTTATTTTCAACTAAACATTAAGACTAAAAAGTACATACTATAAATGGCTTTACTCTCCAATAAGTATATATTTAAAAGAATAGATGTTTTTTTGCCAGTATTTAAGTTAAAACTATCATTCCTAAAATACTTTCAACAAAAGAAATTTTCTTAAACAAATACTCACTTTTGAAATCAATGTGTGGTGTTGCTGTTGCTGCTGTGGTGTGCTGCTGGTTACGTTGTTGTTGATGTTGGTGGTGGTGGTAGTAGTGGTGTTGTTGTTGATAATGATGTTTTGGTGGTGGGGGTGGTATTATTGTTGATGATATTTGTGATAGTGGTGGCATTGTTGTTGACAATGATGGTGCTGGTGGTGGTGTTGATAATATTGTTTGTGATTGTTTTGATGTTGTTGCTAATGATGCCGGTAATGGTGGTAGTGTTGGTGATGACAGTGATGATAATCTTGTTGTTAATGGTGGTGATATTCATGGCTGTGTTTGTGTTGTTGATAATTGTGGTGATGGTGATAATTCTGGACATGTTACTGCCTTACGGCAGTGGCTGTTTTTCTAACTTTGCCACTCTATACAGAGTCTCTATGGTATGGCATACATCTTTAAATATTCTATTTCTTTTGGCACACTCACAAATTTATAGTCTTATTATTTTTAATGATATATAAAGTTTGAACACAAGAGTTACAAGGCAAAAAAAATAAATTTTTTTTTCTGGAAAGAAAATTTAAATACTGGGGACCATTTGTGAGCTGCCTAGAGGAGCTGACTGCTGCAATTCACATGAAACCAAATAAAACATCGTCTTAGGAAGACAACACAAAACCAAAAAGTGAAACATTTTGTTATTCCTCAAAGAATTCGTTGAAAGACTTAGATTCAACAAGACAAAAAAATCACTAAAATATAGGGAAAAAATCCACAAAAGAAGTCTTGATTTAAAGCAGTATGTTAGCTAAGTCAGGAAACACAGCAGTACAATGGCTGTCTAAAGTGTCTACCAGCAGAGAAGTGACACGCTCTCCAAGATTTTCAGACTAGGAAATGCAGATGTTCTCAAATTTATTAAACCACTGAGAGCATTGGCTCTTCTTCAAGATGCTCTGTATTTCCTTCCAAAGGCCAAAATGTCATTTTCCCTTCCAAAACAAACCAAAGCCAAATGGTAAAACCGCAAAGATTTGGTTAAACAAACAGTGAGAGTTTCAATGGTTTTATCTGAAGCATCCCCAGCTACCAACAAAGTCAAGATATTGTCCATCTCTTTGACAGACAAAGAGCCTCAGAGGTCCACAGTGACATGCCCGAAGGCTGGCATGTGATTTGGCTAATTAAATTAAATAGCAGGAAACAGCTTTTCCCCATGCCACTGCCTGGCCACACACAAACTGTAACAGTAAACCTTTTATTTTAGTGAAGGGAAAAGTGTAAGCATTAAAAAATATACAGTATCAGCACACCATCCAAGAATTAAAAATCATTTATTCATTTACGTTCCCTGAACCTTGCTTTAATGCCAAGTCTAAGAACTTCCTAAGTTACTTAATAGTCATCCGAGAGTCTTTAGTAATTAACAGATATGGAAAAGAAGCCTTCCCTTAAGGTTGAACAACACTATAAGTCAGTATTCTGAATATTCCAAAATATTCTAATACACCAAACCAAATAGAACCTTCAGTATTTCTGAATCACAGGTAAAATACTACTAGCAGCTAATTTCCTACTGTTTTTGCATCTTTTGCTTCTTTTACCCTACTACAGATTGAGAGATTAAGAGCAGAGTCACCAGTCTTTGGAAGAATCTCTACTTTCTTGCCTCTCAGATTTTCTCACAGGATAGAATAATTTGCTCTAAATTCATTTTAGTCATAGAATTATACACGACCACATCATTTAAAACAGATGTGCACTTTGATGTTTCTACAACCATACACCTAGGTTGATAGATGGCACTCAATTTTATAAACCAGAGTTTTCATTTTCAGTGATTCTAACTGAAAAAAAAATATTATAAATTCCAAGTTGTCAATCTGGTTGAAGAAACCAGTGAGTGAGCACTGTGAGAAAAATTAAAGGTAAGAAAATTTTCTAAGAAGAGTCAGAAATTCCAATATTGAATGGGAATTTTAGTTTAAAGAGTTTTAGAATGCATTACCATTGTAGATTATGACTTCCCCACTTACTGAATCTCACAGTGTGTTGTAAATGTCTAGATTCTGCATGAGTAACAGTGTGTATAATTTGTGCATCTGTGCCTTGTTTACTTCACATAATAATCACTACCTTGTCCCCAAATGGCAGGATTTCTTATCTTTTTAATAGAGAAATAATATCCAGTTATATAGGCACATTTTTAATTTATTCATTCATCTCTCGATGGTCAGTATTGCAGATCCTATATCTCACATATTTTGAATAAGTTCACCATGAACTTATTGTTGTGCAGACATCTCCTACTCACTTAATTAATGTCTCTCAGTACTCAGTGGTGGGATTGCTTCTTTCAGAATTTTCTGGTGGCTCCAATCTGCTTTCCACATGGTTGTAAGGTGTACATGTCAACTCACAGTGTGTCATGGGTCCTTTCATTTACGTCCTCTACAGTATGTATCTTTGTCACTTTTGTAGGTGGCACTTTAGAACAAGTGAGATAGCATCTCATTACAGTGCTCACTGGCTTTCTGTGATGTGGCATATTGTTGTCCACACAAATTATCATTTAGCTGTCTCCTTTAGAGTGCTTTGTTTATTTTTAAAAATTGAACTCATTATAGTCTTGCTATTGAGATGCTTGATTTCTTACACATTTTGAATCCTCTTTATCAGACAACACAGCGGACAAATGTGTTCTCCTATTCTGTAGATTGTGTCCTCTCTTTGTTGTTTCCTTGGGAATGAAGAAGCTTTCTAGTTGGACATGATCTACCTGTCTGCTTTTTGTTAGTAATATCTTTGCCAAGAATTAGTTGTTACTTATAGAATAATACCATGGCATGTTTCCCTGATGGGTTTTTCTTTTTCAGGTATCATATTTAAATAATCTATTTTTGGTAATGTCTTATGTAAAGTATTCAAGAGAATAGAGGGGTCTTATTTAATTTTTCTTCATGTGGTAATCCAGCTTTCCTAATAACATTTACTGGAAGCCATTCCACCCAAAGCATTCCTGACACATCTGTTGAAAATAAGCTGTGTAGATTTATTTGTAGATCTCTATTCTGTCCCATAGTCTCAGTGCTTTATTTTCTATTATGATGCTGTATTCTAGTATTCACATGTGGAATCTTAAACCTGACCTTATAGAAGTAAAAAGTCAGGGTAATAATTAAACTGAGATCCAAAGTATTTTTAATTTTGGTGATATTATTGTTTATGTTAGCTTTATTGTATGAAACTACAGTGTAAATATCATTGAAAATGCATAGGTGTAGCCATCCCCATTCAGATAGGCTTGTGTACATGTAAGCAAAGCTTAATGCTTGTTCTTTTATATCTATATATGAAATGAACATTTGAATATAAAAATGACCAAAATCTGGTAAATTCAAAGTCTAGTAGAAGATGACCAAATCTTCCCAAGAAACTGATTTTGTGAGAGTCAACAAGTGACAGGATTTTTAGGTGAAGACATATCTGAAATGGAACCAAAGTAGGTTTCCCTCAAAATTAGCTATATTCATCTTAATGTTATTCTTGATAAATTCTACCCTTCTTTCCCACAGCCATAGTCCCTAGGCACTCCTGTGTCATTCAATGCTGTGAATACTCAGTTTATTGAGTGGGGTCCAGAAGTCTCACATGCAAGAGTGATGTGAAACTACACTGAAGTGAAAGGCAGCTATGTGCTTGTCCAAGAAAAGTCTGACACAAACCTTCAAAAAGAATGACAAACTTAAGCTGTGCACTGCCTAAATAAAGATAACTAGGTCTAAAAGGAAGTGAGAAAGATAAACTTTTCAAGAGAAAATTTAAGCAGTTGAAATAGACTTGGAAATAGCAGACAGTATTTGTGAAAATAAGTTAAAGAAGGCTCTGCCAATATGGAGTAATCAGAAATTACATAACAGAATCAAAGGTATCTTTTAGATTAAAAAAAAAACAATGTCTTGGATGGAAAATGCACTTCATGTGATTAGCAAATATTTACTAGTTATAAAGGAGGACGATAATGATTGAAGATATCTAAATAGTAATAACCAGAGAAAATAAAACAAGGAAAATGTACAGACTTCGATACCTCTAAGTAGAATGGAGCATCTGTAGAATTACAATCCTGGTAGAAAACATGAGAAATGCAGGAGAAACAAAAGACAGAACAAATAAGATCTTACATTTTCTAAACGTGTAAGATGTGCAAATTCTCAGAAATAATAAGTGAGAAGAACAAAGAAAATTATCATTAAAACAAAGATACATTTAAGCAAATGATAAAAAAAATTGCAGGAAACAAGACAACTGAAAATATTAAGTGGCACACAAAAAAATGCACAACATGACTTTAAGACCTACTATATAGCAACAGAAATCTTGAATCTATAGTTAGTATAAATCATAGATCAGTAGAATAAAATAAAGTTTAGATATTTGCTCACTGTATTCAATGAATTTCTTTTCTTTCTTTTTTTGTGCACACACGACAGACATTTTATTAAGTTTCTTCTACATAAGATGATAAAATCAAATTGTTTAGCAGAAATATGTTCAATTGAAAGGCCAAACGGATCCAAGGAAGATGAAAGTTAAATACTTCATCAAAAGGCACTATGACACTACCTAAAACTCACTACCTCAGTGGTAGAAGGCTAAGGAGGATTACCTAATGTGAATGCTAGCAGTTAACAAAGCAAGAAGCAAGTCTGTCTTAGAGAAGACTTTGTTACAATAATCACTGAGTCCAAGATATTTGGCCAGAAAAGGGGTCAAGATAGCTAAAGGGAAAGCCAACTGGAAAGGAATATGTGTAGAGAATCCAAGCTAACAGATGGCAATGGACCAGGCTTCTTTCATCCAAAAATTAATTACTGCATTAAGCTACCTGCCCCTGCCTTACAGGGTGCTTAACAGCTGAACTATATTTAAGGTTGCTCAGGGTTCTTGCTGTAAACTTCTGAAAATGAATTACACATGGGCTGGCTTTGTTGCTAGTTATTTTGAATGAATAAAACCCCAAAGCATACACATCAATGGAGTATGAGCTTTGTCAGTCATATCCTAAGAACCTTGTGGAATAGTCTCTTAACATCATTCTACACATCCTTTTAACAGCTGGCTCAAGACTCACAAAATATACAAGAAAGCCAGGATGCAATAATGCAGGTACGGCATCCTAGCAGTTAATAGCAATCTATATTTCTCCAATTTATGATAAATTCTAATATAGCTAATGTGGGATGATGTAAAAAGCTACACTGAAGCAAGCTTGGTCTTCTGCTGAACTCACCAATATCAAGAAAATCGAAGGATGGGGTTGGTTTTATTTTCAAAATGCCTCAGAAATTATTATATTATAAAGGAACATGTCTGAACAGGTAGAAGACAGATTCTCCATTATGACTTCTCCTGGTAGCTTTTGCAAGAATCATAGAGATGAAATCACCAGAATAATTTAAAGAAGCAAGAATAGTATTTGAGGAAAATGGCCCTGAAAAACTTTAATTAAACAGATGTAATGATAAACTTCGATTTACCTTCATACCATATAAAAAGCCCTAAATGTAAAATGTAAAGTAGAACAGAAACAAATCATTTCTAGAAGAAAACTGAGAAGAATGCACACATCAAAACTGAGACATTCTGCTTTGCTGAATACAAGACATGCTATGGGGTAGATGAAAATCTTGGTGAACCATAAAACTTGGAGATTCCATCCAATACATGTATTATTACATGAATCTATAATAAAATAGTATATAAATAAAAAGTCTTCAATGTGACTGACTTAATTCATAGGTACATGAATAGCCAACAAACAAATGAAAAGATATTCAACAACATGAGCTGTCAGGGAGATTCAGGTTAAGACACAAGAACACACTAACATCAATTCAATGCACACAGCAAAATACTGTATGTATCCATCAATACTGCAATGCTTAGTATTGATAAACATATACAAAGATATAATTCTTTGTTTTTGATCAAATGCAAAATAATAGGTAATTACAAAGAATTTGGCAGTCTTATTTAAAAGATTTGTATTATAAAACTTTTGCTATTTAAAGCAAGACATACATTTAATATCCAACTCAATAATTCAATTTACAAAACATTATCAGTGAAGGAAAATCCCAAGTGTTTACAAAGAGTCCTGCCTAGAATCCATAAAGTTTCATTCATAAAAGTACAAACACACAAACACACACACACATACACACACACACACACACACACACACACAATTACACACACACATCACTCTAGTTTTGACCACTAAATCAATGCATTAATATCTGAGGTGTATCCAAGCAATGGGATACTACCCAGGAATTAAAAACTCATTATTACTGACACATCAGTAGATTTCAAAAGATGTCTGTCTGAATGGAAAAGATTCAGAACAAAAATGTTTTCTTTTTAAACTACAACTAATTTATAAAACTTAAAAACAATGAAAATAATCAATAATTGGCTGGATATAGACAGCGAGAATGGGAAGTTCCAGGAGGAAGTTCTTTGGAGTAATACAAATATGCATCTAGATTATTATGTATTTGCCAAAATACAAAATAGTGGGCTTTATAATTTATATTTTGAAAAGTATAAACTCAATAAAAATTAGGAAGTTTAGTGACCAAAAAACAGACTTCATTAAAAAACAATTCAAATTACCATGCAACAGAA
>JANHMN010000010.1:31190481-31293273 GCA_030674055.1 Rhabdomys pumilio | reverse complement strand
TCTCTCTCTCTCTCTCTCTCTCTCTCTCTCTCTCTCTCTCTCTTTACATTTGTTCACTGTCACTTTTATCTGTTGTTCAGAATCTTATTGTAATAGACATGATTATTAAGATCCTTGCAAAAAGATTCATTTTAATATTTGTTGAGAGCTTGTTATATTCAAGGGAGTATGTTAGCTTATTTTTAAAAATTTTAGCTACATTTATTTGTGTGTGTGTGTGTGTGTGTGTGTGTGTGTGTGTGTGTGTGTGTGTGTGCGCCAGAGCTGGCATGTAGTCTGAGGATAATCTGAGGAAGTCAGTTCTCTCCTTCCACTTTGTGGGACCTGGGAATTGAACTCATGTTGTTAGGCTTGGTGACAGATGTCTGTGGCGAATGCTGAGCTCTTGCCAGTTCATGTTAAAGTTTTAAAATAATTTTTAGGTTGAATAGCATTAGGGACTATTTATATTTTTTATATTTAGAAAATGACATTTTAATTTAAATACCAAAGAGGATAACACATCTTTAAAAAGGTCACACTACAAAATGGAGCATGCAACCGATTTTTACATGTTTGCTGGTTGATAATGGCTGACATAAGTGGTTCGACATAGTTATTGTTGAGTGTATTGTTTTAAATGGCATTAGAAGCAACTGTTCAAAATATCTTCATTTTCTTGTTTCAACAAAAAATGGAAATAAGTTTTGTATATGCGATCTAATGCACAGCTTTCAAATTCTATTAAATATATCAAGTTTACACAAAGCCAAATGTATGAAAAGGGATCTTTTAAAAAAAACTTTATTTGAGAAAGGAAGAGACTTATAACAGAAGGCAAGAAGGGAAACATACAAACAATATATTTACAACACAAAACAAGAGGTCACCTCCAAGGGCGTAAATCATAATAAATACAGTAGATCTTAGAAGACATTGATTAGTTAATTCTAAAGTTAGTTACGTCCAGCTTTTCTTTTTACTGGTTCCAGGTAGTTTCTTGACTAAATTCAAAGACTATCAAATTCAAACAATTAACGTCCACCAAATATACTGATGAAGTTCTCTCAAATGACATTATAAAAAATAGGGATTTTTTTTTTGTTGTTTGTGATCACATATCTTTGAAGTAGTATTATACAAAAGTCTGCTCAGCCACATGTTCCTCCCCAAATAAAATGTATTTTAAAAGATGCACTATCCCTTTTTTATGAGATTGAAAAAAGAATTTGAAGAAAATGAATATTTATGAGATGGAAAAATATACAATTTTATCTTAGGCATGCCATAATTTTAATGCAAAACAACTGACAAAAGTCATTTTAATATGAAGGAATACGTTAACCCAAACATATTGGTGATAGGGAGAGTTGCCTATTAGAACTATGTGACAAATTATCAGAAGGAATTTCATTATGTGGAAAAACTTTTAAGTTTCTAATTCTAGTTATGTTAATTTAATTCAAATGGAGACTTTTTAAAAAAGGATAATGTATCTTTAGCAGGAACATTTTAAAAGAAATAGTTTTAAATGTCACAGCAAAAATGTAAACAACACGTGCCAATAACATACAGTTGAACAATGTCTATATTTGGCAAAAGTGCTATGTCTCCCTGAAACAGGATACTACACCTTAAAATACCATGGATTAAGAAATATAAATATTTTAATAGAGAAAAAAATGTCATGAAGATTCTAGGTCAATTTGGATTATCCATATTAAATGTGTCTTAATACAGCTCATGTTTAACTAGCTTAACAAAAGTTAACCTGTAAAACAAGGCAAACATACCAAAAGGGAATATTAAAGAAATGTACCAGAGGATAGCTTCCATTTAAGGGTTTCCCTACTCATGGTGTGATTTTCTTAGACAATAAATCAATTCATAGAACACTCTTGTAAAACAGAAACAGTAGAATGCTATCCTTGGATTCTTTCTCCTACATGGCCCCCCACCCCCAGTGTGAATCACCTGGACTTCCTGTTTCCGCAAATCATTTCCTGTCCCGCCCAGAATTGCTTTTCTGTAGAACAGTAGGAAGCTCACAAAGAACTGACTCAAAGAACCATTATCTCCTTTTGTCTTCAAAGTTCTTTGTATCTTTAGAGCATCAAAGGACATAGTCCTTCTGGAGGTGCATTATACATTAGTAGATTATTCTGTTAAATCCAACATTCATAATTTTTTATTTGCCAAAATGATACGATGTATGCCATGGAACTGTATGCAAGAGATCCTAAAGCTATCAGGTATAAATGTGAGTCATCCTCTTGTAAAACTGGTTTTAATTAGATAGCAGGTGGGAGTCGTACTGTGCTTTTTGCAGCTGTCCATACATCACAGCATCTGATTGGACCACCTTGCGGGACATTCCTTCTCACCCACATTTGCATCAGCTCCATTTGATCTTTTTAAGTACATAATGCCAGCGAATTACAGAAGGTTTAAGTACACTGCACAGTGCTATATCAGACATAATGTCACGTTCAAATACAGAACTTCAGTTTGCATCTCTGCTTAGAGCCACCTGAACTGGTAAGATTTTCAGTTGTAATCTACACTATAGTCTAGAGCTATTGGCATGGTAACCACGATATTTCCACTTAACAAAAAGAAAAGAGAGAGAGAGAGAGAGAGAGAGAGAGAGAGAGAGAGAGAGAGGAAAAGGGGCAGGGCAGACTATCTTCAACAGTGTTCAAGACTGTAGTATGGTACAGTATGTACAGTCATATGAAAACTGAGTTCTATATGTTACAAAACATCAAATCTAATAGAATGGTTCATTAACCAGGCTGGGAGACTATATTCTGTACTCACAGACCTCAGCAGATAAAACTACAAACAACAGTGAGTTCGTTTTTTTCTAGAAGTAACTGTTGTATCAGGCTTTGAGATGGATTTCAAGCCTACTGATTACTTGGATATTATATAGCATATTTTTAGTGTAACAGGCATATTCTTACCAGTGAAGGTTCAATGAAGCCTTGATACTCACTCAGAGATAAGTATAGAGCGATGCTTTATATAGAAAAAAAAATCATTTTACCTCTTTTAGAATTCTTTAGCACTAAAATCAGAGAGAGACATAAGCTGATAGGGAATAGTAAGCATTTACCAAAATCTGCAGTCTATTTTGTATTCAAATAATGACTTTAATTACAAATCCGGGAGCTAAATCTTTGCCTATTACCTGTTGCACAAAAGCAGCCTGCTCCCCACACTCCATTTGCTGTATCTGAGCATCATCATCGCTGTCCACGGGCTCCTCCTTCACCTTCACAGCCCCAACTTGTCCCAGTGTGTCCTCCACACAGACACTGCTGTCGCTCCTAGTGCTGCTGTCCTTAGAGCCTGCTCTGTCTTCCATGGATTGGTCCCCCTGAAGCTCCTCCTCTGCTTCTTCAAGGTGGCTGCCCGGTTGCTTCAGTTGTTCAATAGATTTCGAGAGCAGCTAAAAGAGAGTGTTCAAAAGTCAATAGTTCCTGAAGCAACACATTCAAGTTATACTCTCAATTCTAATAACTCATGCTAGAGACGACCGGAAACATTAGGAGGAAAGGGCAAATAAATCATATCCACATATGCTGTGAAACTCTTTTCACAAAGACATATTGCACAACAGTCCTCTTAATACAGACTTGAGAATAATACTTTTCTCGAGGAAGGATGCAGTTAGTGGAGAAACTCCTCAAACTCACATTTCAGCAAATGTTAACGGCTATAAAAGCCCCAAGATAAATGGTACTCGTGCTTTCTAACAAATTCACTAGTATTCATAGGATCGAATTGTGGCAGTCGTTAAGAAAGAGAATTGTAAAGTACACAAATATTCATTGTGGAGTTCTGAAGTTTGAAAGCCAATGATCTTTAACATTTGGAAGGTATACTATTTTATGAATATATCCAAACAAAATTAAATAGGAGTTAAACACAATATTAGATTTCAAATAAAAACATATTTAGACATTTTAATTGTTATAAATAAAATAATGTGTAGCCTTTTAAAAAACGTGACTGATGATACAACTAACTTAACTTTGGAGAAAACGGACAGAATCAAGCTTAAAAATGGATGTGCATCGTCACATGCTATCCTCTGACAATGGACGCCTTGCTTCATTTCACAATGATCCTATTGACTCTAAAGATTTCAAACTGTGTTTTCAAGGATGGTTGGAGTTGGGGGTAAGTCAATGTATGTGTAACCAGCTTGCCAATCATCGTAGGTAGCAGTGCACTTTTAATATGGCCATGGAAAATAAAACTACAAATTATTCTGCATAAAAATGTAAGTTCATCTCACGTTCATACATGACTAGGTTTAAAGACATAAACAGGTTTTAATGTTTGACTACAGTATTACCAAAGGTTTGAAGGGCACAGTTTTAGATGTTGTGTGTTCAATCTTGAGTAGTCCTGAACCTGCAGATACATCTCTTAATTTAACTGGAGGAATGCATATTGGGAATTTTCATTAATCTGTTTCAACAATTGTTTATTTAGTACCAATTAGCTTCAAGACGCTGGTAATGATTGAAAAAATGGGCAGGCCTTGCCTTCTATAAACTCAGGTTTCAGTGTTATAAAGAAATCAGGAAGATACATTTTTATGTTGTTTTATGTATGAAATATTATATATGTTTATATGAAAAAAGAACTTTAAAGAAAAAAAACCACTGGGTGTTATAATAGCACCATGTATTTACAGGCAGCCACTGGATGGGGTGAGATGGCATGAGAGACTTGCTCGGAAGTAGTGTTTGGGACAAAGGCTGAAAAGCAGGAAACCATCCTAAAAAGATTTTGGAGAAAAAGGCATACCTCATACAATATTTTGGAGGAGAATAAGAAAGTACAGGCATGAGCTATATTAGAATAAGACCCAAATAACTCCAAGCTAATCAGAGATGATCAAGAAGAGAGAATACATACCAATCAAAAGCCATATCAGATTTTCTTAAAACAAAGAAAATTTCTATATTCATTTCCTTTCTGCTGAAAATTTAATTACTATTAATTCTGGGCAGTCAGTATGAGGAGAAAATTCCTCCCACCTTGCTTACAACATATTTAAGTGCATTTTAGAAAACTATTTTCTGTACAATTGTCCTAGCTTGGACCACTAATCGGCAATTTCTGTCTTAAATACGTAATTATTTGCACACTGCTGAGAGTTTGAAGAATAAACACCACCATGTTCTAAACTCTGGTTATGTAGCTGTAGGAACACATGTCCTTCAGTCTTGGGGAAAAGAACATGCAGAACAATAGAAAGTGAGAGGGAAAATGAAGGAAAACTCTTACTGTAAGAAAACCATTGCATACGCTTCAGAGAAATGCCACTGCACAGCTCTGTGGTGTTTAGTATTGCTAGCCAGGCCTTGTTAGAGGAGCTTTTTGAGGAGAAAAGACTGATTCGGGAAAAGGAGAGGAAAGGTCAAGGGCCCTCAAAGAAAATATTAACAAGAAAATGACTGACATTTTTTTTTCTTAACAAAAGCTCAATGAATCACGGAAAACTCCACATGACAACACAGCTTCACTGGAAAAGTGACTGGGAGGCGCTGGCTTGTCAGAAAATGCTGAAAGAGAGGCCCAGGGACACTGGTCCAGCTGAACTTCAGACAAGTGTTCAATGTCGTCCTCAACAGCTTCATGGGGATAGCAAATATAAATGAAGGTGTGGGGTATGTGACCAAGGACAGAAGTAAGAGCTATGTGTAAGAGGCTGGCCAGGTAGACCACAGCTCATGAGATTTCCTGGAAGAGTTCCCTGCTTAATGGAGGGCAACTCCTTTCTCATGGGTAATTCTGAGAATGTTCTTATGGGAGCCGTACTCTAACAACTCATGTTTTCTCTAAACCATATTTCCACTGCCCTTCCTCAGGTGTTTGCTTCCTACCTTGCAGGACCAATTCAGCTTGCACTTTTGACTCCCATGCTGTCATTGATGTGGGTTGTGTTGGACGTGTGTGCTATGCTTGGCGTTTTCTTCTGCAGATAAAACAATATTCCATTGCCATTCTGAAGTAGAGTCTGGTGGTCTCTGTCTCCCCAGTCAATTCACCCAACCCTTGGTCCCTGTCTCTCTTCTCATACCATTTTCTTCTTTTCCTGCTGGTACACTTGCTTGTTACACTACTCAGTATATATATATATATACATACATGGATGCAAAGACTATCTCAGGACTGTTTATAGTCTGGGACAACACTGTTTTGGCTGTTACAGTGAACAGAACATTTGCCCCCTATCTCAGCCAAGTCCTTGGCTTACGTCCTGTATCCCAACATCTTCCACTGTCTTCCATTTTCTCACAAATTTTTCCTCTCTTCTGGGCTATTAAAACCTTGCCTTCCATCGTATACATCTCCCTTCACAGCATAACCTGAACTCCCTCTCTCTGCTTTTATTTATTCTTCTTCAGTCTATGTTAATCAGGGTTGCATGTGCACCATTTGAACTGAATCTTTCTTGTTAACAGCACAGAGGCAAATTCAGGTGGGCATTATAAGAAAAGTGGTTTCTATTTTTGTTGTTGTTGCTGCTATGCAGATATTGCTTTATATAGTCTTCAACCAACCCAGTGAGCTGAACCCTAGCATTCTCATTACACACAAGAACATGGAGGCTCAGGTTGGTTAAACGCCACACCCAGAGACAAGCAGTGACTAGAAAAGAGTTTTTTTTTTTTTTTTTAAATTTTTTACTTATGATGTGTGTGTCTGTCATGATGGGCATGCCATGTATGTGGGTGACAGAGGAGTGCATTAAGTTGGATTCTGTGGAACTGGAGATACAGAAGTGTGTGAGGTGGCCAAGCATGGGACAGGGACTGCGAACTGAACATGAGTCCTGGGATCCGAAGCTGAATCCCTCGGGAAGCACAGCAAGTGTTCTTGACCACTGAGTCATCTCTTTACTGCCTGCCCTCACCCCTATCCTCCAAGGCCATTTAAGCTGGTATTGACAAGTATCGAGGAGGGCAGAATGATATAGTCCAACAGCGTGCCAATCACCACCCAGGATGTGGAGACCGTTCTCTAGTGCTCACCCACAGTACTATTTACTAGAATAGACTTTCTCATCAATGGTAAGCAAGTCAAAGTAAACTCAGCTGTGCTCATAGAACCTTCTGGAATTTGACTTTTAGTGTGTTTCTGAGATCACGAGAATACCCAGAGATCGTCTCATTTAGTCCAACTGGTTCGGGATTCACACATTCACTGACATAGATACATACATGACATTGCAGGAGAAACAGTGCCACTTGCTCCAGTGAGTTCCCTGGCTTCGCCTCTATTTCTGAGGTGCAGGAAGGGAAGCCTAAATATGATGTTGCCATTACTTGGTCAAAAAGAGCATGGTAAATGCTGTCTTTTAAAGAACAGAATTCAACAAGGGTTTGTAAAAAGGAATGTTTACCAAGAGAGCAGCGATTTATGGGTGGAAAACATATAGGTATGAAATGTTGCAGTTGAAAAATGTCTAACCCCATCTTAAAACTCTTACTTTATGAAGAAGGAATCTCTATTCAAAGGAAACTGTCATCCCATGATCACAAAATGTGAATTTGTGACTTCAAAGACAGAGAACATTTTATATTATTTCCCTCCTGCATTATCTTCTAAAAGTCATATTGTGGTGGCGATTGAGCAATGTAAACAAGTCCAGCTGCTCTAGTGAGCTCCAAACTTGCATATCTAACCCGTTACCAAAAATGCTGAGCTATAAGATATCTAAAATGTATCACAAACCTTGAATAGCAAAGAGATAATCTGTATTCCATCCACCCAAAACATGCTTTGCCCGAGCTTCCCCACTGAGTTAGTAACAACACCCCACTCCATGACTCACGACTCCACACTTGTCTCCCTTGTATCTCCACTGCCTCAGCTAGCAAGCCCACGGCAATCTCAAAAGTGCAGCTTGTGTGCTGATGTTGTTTCTCATTACTACTGCCACCCCTGCAGCCCTATGCACGAGCATTTTTTCCCGCTGGGTGACAAGACACTCAATTCTGGGCTTCCTTCTAGGTGCTCTGAGTTTTTTCAATATGGCAGCTTCAATAACCACTTCCCTCTGTTAGGTAACATCTGTTCTCAACAGACAGCCACCAGAGAGCTTCCTGCCACTTTCCCAGTAACATCCAAATCTCTAAACATGCCCCACAAGTGTTCCATAATGTGTCCCAACTTATTTCTTCTAGTGTACTATAACTTCCAATTTATGTGCTCCAAATAGCTTGGACATGTGACAGCATGTGACATGCTGGCTTTTGCATGAGACATTGACAGACTGGGCTTTTCATTTCTTCAATACTGTATGCCTGAGCTAGTGCCTTACAGAATTTACCTCAATTACTATTCTGCTAATATATTTTTTATTTGTGGCCCAGATTAGTATCTGGCATTATATTGTTATTTTTGTTTACAGTTACAGTTATTTGTGTTCTTACTGGAATTCAAATGCCCCAAGAGCCCAAACTGGATGTGTTTTATCATTTTACATCCAAGTAACTCTAACATTGCATGGCATCTAGCTGAAGTACAACAAATATTGGAATATGTAATGCTTAATAACAAAGCTTTCATAATCTCCCCCTCAGACTTTGATTAAAGTACTCTATACATGATAAAAAATCTTCCTGTTTTTCATCTTCTGAGGAATAAAGATGCTCCCTGTGAACATTCACATCACATAATCAGATAAATGGGGCATCTTGAAGCCAGTTTCACAAGACATAAATGCACAGAGGGGGTTAACTTTCACTTCTTATTTAATTTTAGGTATTTCACTAAAGCTGTTTTCATTTAAAAACTCACATTTGCCAGAGTGGAAAAATTAGCAATTAACATCAGCAAGGAAAATCTACAAACAAAAGTCACAGAGAAATTCTGCCTGCCAGGTTTGACTTATTTCAGATTTTTTAAAATGAAAAGTTACTTGGTACTATTTGTAAGTATTCAGATTATGTTGTTTTCTATGCATTTTCTGAACTCCAAGCACAACCATTACAAAGATGGTACAGCTAACCCTTTTCTAATTTGTACTACTGCTAAGTGGCCACAGATGTGGCAAGATGTTGGCTTACTCTCAGTGGGGTGGCAGGGTCTCCCTTTGGTTGAACATCTGGAGGTGATCCCCCAGCAAAGTCAGCCTGTTGCCTTGCTGGCTAGAAAACAGGAGATGAAGCATCTGTGTGACAGATAAACGCAAGCCTGTTTGAATCTCTGCTGAGTTGCCATCTGTAAAACACAGACTGCTGTCCATCTGACACCAGGTGAGTCACTTCGATGGGGACTCCAGCTGAGATGAAGGAGGGGTGTAGCTTCTCTTCTGCCTTTAATCTGTGCTCTTCCTCATCTGTCATTGTGGCCCTAAGTCTTTATACTATTTTAGTGCTATTGTGTACACAGTGAGAAAACCACAGACAGTGAACAACCATTCTGGATGTAGGGTCACCTATGCACAAACACAGGCTTACAGGAATATCTGTCAGGTGCAAATTCCCTGACTTCAAGTAAGGAATTCAACTAAACTCCAATTCTTATCTGTACCTCCTAGGGTTAGAGACAATCCATAATTTCATTGTTTTACAGTTCACAATAAAACCATATATTCTATTGATAAATGATATAAATTAATTAAATACTGTTTTGAAGTTCTATTGCTAACTTATGATATTACATTGCTTGGTTCCAACTCTACAAATAGAATGTAAGCATAAGTGTGTTTTCATTATAATAGCTGAAATTTAAGTTTAAATATTTCTCACATAATCCTTCATTTGCTCCCCCCAAACCGTTCATTTATGAACCATCAATTAACAATGGTACTAAACAACATCTATTTTCTATTACTGATGATTTCCTGACATTGTGGAGGAACCCATAAACATGGGTGTCCCGATTCAACTGCTCTACAAAGCAGCCCTCAAGCGGCTCAACACTGTTTAAAAATTCTCTCTCAAATTTTAAGACAGATTTTACTCAGGCAACCATATGAATCTGTCTTGGTTTTATTTTTCCCTTTTCTTTTAAATAAATGCAATATTCTCCTTTTGGAAAAATAAGACCTTTCCCTTAAGCTCCAAGGAAACTAGACTTAAAAATAATGATAAAATTCTGTCTCGATTCACAAATAGATTAGGTATGTACTAAGTGTTCTCAAAAACAGCATGCAGAATTTGGAGGACTTTCAAATCAAGAGGTGTACTTCGAGAAGCACTCCAGCCTCCAGCCACAAGACACCCTGCCGTTTCACGTCTGTCCATCTCAGTGGAATCTGTGGAGCCAGAATTAAAGAGCAAGACAATGATGTCTCTAAATACCAACTCATTGTTGACATAATTAAATGTCCAAAATGCCACATATCCTTCTTTACTGTATGTATGTATTCTTTACTTATATGTATTAATCTAACAGACAGAGTGAATTTTTGATAAGTGAATTTTTATCTTTTTAATGCTCAAAGATTATCCAAACAATGCCCGCAATGAAGACACCTGGTTCTCAGAACGCCTTAACATTCCAGAGGTTCTTCGTTTCTAGAAAGAAGGCTCAAAACATCCTCCTTTAGCTACTCATAGAAATGTGTTAGCAAAAGTAATATGTTTTACTATGTGGAAATCACATTTCAGTAAAAAACTTGATCATCAACTGTAATATTGTTCCAAAGAGAAAAGAAGGCCTGCTTCATGATGGACGGAAAGGCATATGAAGGTGTTGGAGAAGAATATGGTGACTTGGCTTACAATGAAGTTTCTTTATGGAAAGGGGGGCAGGTTCTTTAATGTGTGCTGTGGAAACATCCTACTACTTGCACACAACCATTTTATTAATGGAATAAGGAAAACAGAATTGTAATGCTGTCTAAGAACATGCATGCTGTGGCTTGCGTAGGGGTTGCATGTTTATAGAACTCTATCTCAATCATCCTCTCAAGTTATCCTCCCTCTAAGCCTCTGACGTTTGTTCACTAGAGAATGATTGGGCACAATGTGGAATACTCTAACTACCATTGCTGTGCTCACAAATAATCACACGAGGCTTCAGACACCTCCCTTGGAGGGAAGTAGACCCATTTTTACAGTTCATGTGGATGCCTGTGTTCTACACAACCATCTTACAAATATCAGTTTATAGGTCTATGGGTCACTCAAGGAAAATATAACGCTTTCTTTATTTTCACTTATGTTATAAACCTCAATTGTTGTAAGTAGGCTAAATCTTTTGTAGAACTGAGGTTTTTAATGCCTGGATGATTCGATTATTAGCGAACAGTTGAAGGAATATGTGGGGTGGAAGATTGCAGATCTGAGTGAGATTCATACTAGGGAAACTGGAATATTTTAGAACAAATGACAGTTCGGGATTCTACGACCCCTCAGGTTTGAAAAGGCGTTTATCGAAAGAGCTAAGGGCTACAGAAAACGTGGAACTAAACTTGGGGAGTTAAAAGTTACTCAAACCCTAAGAAACAAACTGCTGGACATTTATTGTTCTCAGTTCTATAGGTCATTTAAGCTATATTAAAGCATATCCAGACTTGGTTATTTCAGTCTGTCAAATGAAACTCTGTGTCAAAGTTGAGAAGCAACCAAATTAGTTAGCAGGGTTCTCCATTTAACCTGCCTAGAATCAACATAAGCCAAGTTAGAAAAAGTGGATTTCTTCCCCAGACAGTTTCCTTTCCCGTGGTATATTACCTCATAGTCCCATTCAGCTATTTTTTTTTCGTTCAGTAAAAGTACTTCTGGGTAGATTAAAAGTGCAGATTGAAAAATAAATGTTGAGGCCCCTCCCTTGACCCTGCAGCTAGGAAAGCATCACTGGAGATTTTCATGTAGAGTAGTCATTAATCCACTGGAAGAGTTATATAGCTTCATTTCCAAACACAAGATTTCATCATATCTAATAATAAAGCAACAAGCAATTTTCTGTATATTAGAAACAATCAAGTTGTAATTACACATTGAAATGCTTTTATATAAATTTTGCATGGTGATGTAAGCTGGTTGTGTAGCATAAGTGGATTTTTCTTTTTAAAAGCACACTACATACCTACAAGGATCTATTTATATTGGCCTAATCATGTCAAAACAGAATCTATTTAAGAGAAAAGTCAAAGTTTCTTTTATAAACTTCAATAGATAGATAAATAATCGAGGGGGCTTTTTACTGTAACAAAAACTGCCTTCAATGTGTGTGAATTTTTTTCGAAGATACTATCCATCTAATGGGCAAAATGTAATCCTAAATTGGTGATTAAAAGACTCTGCATGGAAACAAGCTGTCAGCTGGATAGAGAGAAATGAATCCTGACAAGAGTAATGCCTACTTTCCTAAATGAAAGCACTGTTCAAGTTTCTGCTCATCAGTTTTTTAAGACTTAAAACAAGACATTTTCCAACCACCCATAGAGGAGATGCCAACATTTGCATTTCAGTATGAAACAGGATGAAGTCAGTCAACTTTCAGCTTTGGACTTGCTCAGAACTCTTGTAAGAAGTTGGTCTGTCCAACCTAAAAGACGGTCATGTGGCAGCAGGCGTTCTAGAGGGAGGCCCAGTGTGACCCAGCTGCAGCTGAGCTCGGCACCATGTGCACATGATCCATCTGCGAGCCTTGCTCCAACAAGACACCCACGAGGGCACATATGAGGACTGCCAAGCATGTGAGTACCTGAACAGGAGGCAATATGCAGGAAGCTAGAAGCAATGTGGGAAAATAAGATTTCTTCATCCTAGAAATTCTAAAGCAACACACACATAAAATCATAGGGTGATCTTGCTTTTTATAATATTTGCCTATATTGCTCTGAAATATAAGATCTGTAGCTCGGTGACATGAAATCATCTGCTTAGTGACAGGAACCCGACTGAAGTCACTCACACAACAGTTGAGAACAGACTCTAGCTCTGTGGACAGGAAGCACTTGTAACTTGTTTAACTTGGTGAAATCCCTGGAAAATTAATATTCTTACTGGTTGTTGAGGGGATAATGCATAGAAACATACTGGCAAGGAGATGTCTGCTCATAGTAGACAATATATGTAAAAGGGAGCTGGTCTATTACTTATTAAGCTTATTAAGCTATGGGAGCAGATGAAAGGGAGATGCACACCACAGAAAAGAAGCAGAGGTACACTAGGAGAGAGAGGTTCAAAACAAAGATATGAGATGGGTACAAGCCTTAAATTATGCTTCAAATTTTAGTCTCATAAGTAATCAAAGATAGTATTATGCTTATTATAATAAACCTAATGTGAAGTACAGATTTGCTTATGAATATGAACTATGGCTTCATAAACAAAGATATTATATATATATATATATATATATGATTTTTGATCTTCAAAACAGTTTTGGTAAAATGCATGCTGTTTCCAATAGAACTAACAGTAATCCTATATTAGCACTCAATTCAAGAAGAACATACACACACGGCACATTTGCATTTGACCACTGAGATGAAGGAATATATTTTCGGGTTGCTGAGAATACATAACTAGGGACAGGCAATGGTCATAAAGCATTAGGGAGGATAAGGGGTATGTAACACTGATTAATACAACTACAATAAAAGGAATGAGCGAAACACATACTACTTGAATTGAAGGTCAGAGGCTCTCCAAAAATGCTAAGGAAACTCCTTATTTGCTCAGCTTTAGAGCTGAGCACAGTTATGCTTTGCCTTGCTTGTCAGAAGAGAACGTCTACCTGTTTTAATAAAGCAACACAGAACATCTGTTTGGCTTTCAATTTATTGGTCTTGTCTTAGACATGTCTTTATTATGATAAAATAGTACTCATGTCAAAATGCCTAAGTATCATGGTAATAAATAAATAATAAATGCTTATATCTAGGATGAACCTTGACATATATAAGATGTCATCTCTTGAATTATACGTGTTTTTAAAAATGTGTTGGCTGATATCCAGCCAAAAGGAATGAGTAAGATATTTATCACAGAGCCAGAAAAAAATGAAAGGATGGAAAAAGAGAAAGATTATAGACACAAAATAATCAAGGGAGGTAACTAATCAAATCTCAAATCTTATTCTTTAAAAAGTTCTATTTCCATCCTCTCATCTTCTGTTCTGGTGTTGAGCACACTGTGTTACAATGTGAATCGCCTTCTTCTTCTTCCCTTGAAGATACTGGATGAGGGTTATTAGGGCATAAGGCAGTGTCCACCCAAAGTAAGAATTCAGTGACTGTCTGCTGAGTGAGTACAAGGGGAATGGCATGTGAATCCAAATAAATATCAAACTTTAGATCACGTAGATTTCATGAAATGAATATTTTAAAAGCACATGTTAGAGAATGTATGGAAATTTCAGTTAAAGCAGAAACTCTTGAGCAGGAATCAATGATATTTTATTACATCTGCAACAGAATGTTGCTGCTGGGATTTGGGAGGGCACGAGATACCAGAGATCTGATCTCTCAACCTTGAGTTGAGTCCTCAACTCTTAAGCCTGAAGGACATTCGGGAAAACCACACACCCATGATGACTTGACTGCATATGTGTATTTTGTTAAGCTATATCTAAAAGCTCGTCAATGTGGGCAAATGACTGTTGTGTGTCTCTTTTAAACTTGACCATAGTTTTGTTGATCTGGGGGTAGAGGGAAGCAGGACTGGCAACATATAAAGTGGGCCCAGGAGAAAATTGCTCATATCCTACTATTTTTTGGTGGTGGTGGTGGGTCTTTTATATTTGATTCTTATTGACTCTCAACAAGAGAAACAAAATCCATCTGAAATGACATAAAGCCAAGTTCCTTCCTCTGGTTCTAGGATAAAGAATCTCCTCTTTGTTTGTTTCTTAAGGTTTGTCAAAGCATAAAGCACCACACTATAAGCATACATATACTGGCAATAAAAATGCACAATTTTCATTTTTTAAAAACTTTCAAAAAACATACAAATAAATGATATAAGATATGATTTCTGTATGGTTAAGCATCTCAACATTCTTTCTGTGGAAATAGAGTGTTTCATATTCATGAAGAGAATGATAAATCATTCTGAGTGAGTTTTCCCTCTGACCTGGAACTATCCTTTCTTTCAAGTTGCCTCATTAGTTGCTGGCAGACATTGCAATAAAAAATATATTTCTGGTGGCCCTTGATCATTTATAACATAATTATAAGAGGCAAATAATCTTGGAAGACACAAATACCCCATGCAAATGGCACTGAAACATGGACAAAAGGTAGTTAAATCACCAGGTAGGATTGACAATATTATACTATATGTCTCATAAATTTTCCAAACATTCAATGAAAAACCTTGTATCAAGTACATAGAGTGGAAGGTCCTAAACTTTCTAAGGATTACTGACAATTAAACATATCATTTAAGGTTTTTACCATGAAGGCCAACTATTTAACTTGATACTAGTTTAAAAAGGGTATTATTTTAAAATTCTTATTACACATATTTATGTGTTATTTGTTTTGTGTATATCCTTGTATGGGCACAGGTATTCACACAGGTGGAGTTCATAGGACAATGTGTGGGGATTTGTTCTCTTCCACTATCATGTGGGTCCTTGGATCTAACTCAGGTCATCAGGTGTGATAGCAAGCATATTTAAATGGATCACCTGGACAGCCCAGCTAGCTTTATTTTTAACTAGGTTCTCATTTCACACTTTTTTTTCTCTAAGTACTCAAGGGAAAAAAGAGCTATAAAATGCTAAAAGTCTTAAAGGAAAAGATATTTTAAGCATGCCATTTGCACACCTACATTTTCACAGATGCTCATTTCCCGTTATGACTACTCATGACTGGGGACCATGATCTTAGGATGCCAACTATTTGCTCTAGTTGGAAAGGTTCATCTATGATAATAGAAAATGACAAATTTTCTGTGCTTATTTCTTACTAATAACCAATCTAATGAAATGGACAGAATGCAATAAACATATTCTCCTACAGAAATTTAGTAACTCTTGGCATTTAAGGTATAGCCAAAACCCAATAAAAAGTAAATATCCTTATCACCTGGGAAGAAGGGTGAACAGTAGTAACTAACTTATTGATGGTTCTATCAGAAACACTTCATAATACAATACAGGATCAATATTTCCTTCAATATGATTTTTCTCCTTTTCCTTAGACAATTGAAGTCAGCTAAAATATTTTCAAAATCTAGAGGATATCCAATGTGCATATGCCACTTGATTAGACATATGGAATACATATTTGGAGTAAAGCCAACTGGAGACCTGTTTGAGTAATCTAAACACCCGAGCTGAGAGGAGCTAACATCCAGAGATCAGCTTTACACTTTGAAGTTCTCTGGCCTTCATTTTACCTAATTAAGACAAGATTTAATAATCAAACCACTGTATAAACGTATACCTCAAAGTATAGGTTTGTTTCTAATTTGGTGTAGAATTCTTAACAGACCCAAGGAATCAGCCCCACATGGGAAAGGCTGCTGATAAGATTTGCTTTGCCTATTGCTCAAATGCAAATGCCTGCTTTTCATCTTAGTTTTATCCTGAGACTGAGCTTAGCATCCGCCCATCAAAATCTCTAGTGTGATACCAAATAGAAAAACATATCCCATTAGCATCCCATCTGAGTCCGAAATAGTGGCAACTCTGGGTCATAAAACATGAATACTAAAATAATCTACAGTTATTCATATTAAACACGTAATTTCACAGGGACATACTTAACTGATTTATCAACAGCAGAATATATACACTTAAGTATTTTTTGATGGTAAAATGAGTTTCAGCAAAGAATCAGTGCACTCCAATATTAGCTTTATAAGCAAACCTAACTTCAACACAAAGATTGTAAGGTCAAAAATATAAATGCAAGTTCATCGTCCTATATGAATTTCATGCAATAGGTGGTTTTTTAAAAAGGGATATGGACTCATTTTAAGTCGTTCCAAAAAGCCACTAAACAAATAAACCTCACTTTACAACTATAGGTTGAACGTGTGCATTCAAGGTGATGAATACTGCAACGGGCAAAGAAGGACGTTAATTCCTTCCAGAAGAAATTGATTTGATAGAAATTAAGTTAACAAACTTAGAGAGATGATATTGCTGCCAGATGACTCAGAAAGAGTATACAACAGCGGTTCTCAACCTTCCTAGGACTGCAACCCTTTAATATGGTTCATCATGTTATGGTGACCCCCCAAGCATAAAATTATTTTTGTTACTAGTTCACAGCTGTAATTTTTGCTACTGTTATGAATTGTAATGTAAATATCTGTGTTTCCCATGGTCTTCAGTGACCCCTGTGAAAAGGTCTTTCAATTCCCAAAGGAGTCACAGTCCAAAGTTTGAGAACCACGGGCCTATTTGCTCTAAAGAAAGAAGGCGGGAAAGAGCACAATTCCATCTCAGTAACTCAACCCATGCACAATGCACCATTTTCAAAAACAAGGGGCTAGCCCAGACATATTTGTTTTTAGTATTACTCAGTACTGCTCCGGACTCTTTAGTTCATGACTCCATCCTTGAGTGAGACCCGAGAAGGAAAGATCATTTTCAGGGAATCTTACAGTAAGGCTGTCACAAGACGAAGACCTTACCCTTAAGGCCATGAAGAAGACATAAAGGACAGTGATGGTTCCTGCTCCCATCAGGGCTTACTTTGTTGGGCTTTGTTGTTTTACACTGCAACAAAGCCTTTACTAAGCTGAGCTGTATATCTGTTTGTCAGTGAACAGTAATGCCTTCGGGGCATGTGTGTATGTCACAGAGAACAACCGAAGAGTGGGATTGTTTCCCTGCAGATTCACACAGCATGTTTTTGTCTGCTGTTGGATACCATTATACCACAACCACTCTTTCTTTATGGTTGGTTTAGTAGAAAAACTCAGAGTGAGAGTCTTATGGTACAGACCATAATCGTTATCTCAGCCCAAATCAGGGTTCTGAAAGGAAATAACCAGAAGTTTCAGAGAAACTGTTTTAAATGATTTTTGGAATGAAATAGGCATACCGAAAAATAAGCGTGACCTAGATGCCAAGAAATACAATGCTGGCTTCCACTGTCCTATCTGCCAACACCTGTGTAACCTTTCTGACTTGTCAGCTCACACATTTACCCTGCATCACAAATGAGGCTTTACACACACAAGACTCACGTGTCTGTGCATTAAATAAACACCTCCTCAATCTTAAATCATATTGTCCACCCTTGATCTCAACTTCACTTCAACTGTCTCATGAACATAAAAATAGTGAGAACAGTGATGCTGTGACCCTGTCCTTTGACTCAGATGGCTGGGTAAGGATGGTGATCTTTGTGTTATCTCCGGTCCCAGCCAGAATTATCCTCAAGAGAACCTTCCTTTGGAAACGGGTGCTTCCAATATTTAGTACTGCTTTATGGCTTACTTTGTTCATGTGGATCTGCTGCTGGTATTGTTTCTGCTTCTCCAGGAACTGCTGGTGCTGCTGCTGAATGACCAGCTGAGCTAGTGTGCTCTGAGGCAAAGGTGCAGACTGGGTTCGATTCAGGGGTCGGTGGCGGGGTAACTTGTGGGTACCTCGAATGCCTGGTGAAATTCTTTCTTTTGTTGCCAAAGGAGACTGAGGGTGTAATGGAACTCCACCTGAAAAACAGAATGTGAATGTGAGCAAACAGAGTGTGAGTGTGAATGTGGGTGTGAGTGTGTCAGTGTGTGAGAGTGTGTGTATGAATGTGAGCATGTAAGAGTGTGATAGCGAGTGTGAGTGAGTGTGAGTGTGAGTGTGAATATGTGAGTGAGTGTGTATAAGTGTGAGTGTGTGTTTGTGAATATCAGTGTAAATGTGTGTGTGAGAGTGTGCATGAGTATTAGTATGTAAGAGGGTATAAGAGTGTGAGAATGAGTGTGTGTGATGAGTGTGAATGTGTTTGTGATGGTGTGTGTATGAGTGAGTGTATAAGCATCAGTGTGTAAGAATGTGAGAATGAGTGTGAGTGTGTGTGAGTGTGAATATGAGTGCGTGTTTATCAGTATATGAATGTGAATGTGTGTTAGTGTGTATGAGTGTGAGTGTATGAGTGTGAGTATAAGTGTGTATATGAGTGTGTAAGTGTGTATATGAGTGTGAGAGTGAGTACAAGTGTGTGTGTGTGTGTGTGCGCGTGCGTGCGCGTGCGCGCGTGTAAGCAAAGATGTGCTAATACATAATTTTAAGAGAAGTCAGGAAGCATTTTCCAGACATATAACTTAAGAAGGCTTGGCTGGGACTGGAAAGCTCAAGTGCAAAAGCAGTCTGTTATAGACCAAGGCCCCCTCCCAGCTCCACCCCACGGAAGATCACATAGCTCCTCCCACAGTGCCAAAATTTGGCACTTGTACAGCAACAGGAGTTGCTATTATACTTCTGAGTTAAATGTCACACTGGATCACTGATAATAGTTTTAAAGGACCTGAAAAAACCTGTCACTATTAATTACCAGCCACAAGAAGCTTTTGCTGTCGCATTTGTTCCTTCAACAACAGGTGCTGCAGGAGAGCTTGGTGGCTGCTGTTGGGCTTTCCTTCCATCGCTGCATGAACATGGCTGGAGGATGCTGCAATGCTACTTCCGTACTGGCCAGGCAGAGGAACACCTTGTCTGAGCATCTGTGTCTCACACTTCTGCTTGTCTTTGAGTGAGTTAGAAGCCTGTATAAGGAAAGAATGAACGGGTTAGTCCTCCTTATCCCGGTCAATGCTAAAACTCTAGTCATTATGTAAGTTTCTTGTGCCCGGTATATATAATGAGGTAAACGGATAATACTGTATCTTTTACACTATAACAATTAACAAAAGATACAGTTGAGGCACTGGAAAGAATTTAGCAATTCATTATCGATATAATAGAGTATGGATACATTGAGCATAAGTAAAATTAGTGTTAAATATTAAGAATGAGAGCAAACACAAACTTTAAGCTACACAGGAAGAAAAAGTTTAAATGTTTGATTGTTTATCCTGGTAGTAATAGTTACATAAACAACAAAATGTACTAAAATTTTTTTTTCTTAGGAAGTAACTAAGTCTTTTTACCAAAGAATGGGAAGTAAATGCATACATTGGTTAGCTTAACTCATTCCAATATGCAGATTAAAATACCATGTTACAAACTATAAATACATGCAATTACTATACATCAACTTAACAAAAAGTCAAAATAAATGTCAGGTTTTTAACTGAGAAGATTACTTCTAAAATACTTAAAAAGGCACTGCATGAGTAAAAAGTAAATTGGAAAGTTAAAATTTATTCAAATAAATGCTTTCATATGAATGAAGATAAGGCAGTCTATAATTCTAGAATTTTAAGAATAGCACAAAGTATACTTTCTTAACACACCTCTAATTTTTTCAGAGCTATACATTTCAAATATTTAAGTTTAAGATAAAATTCTCTCACTCGGTGAAAGCTGGTACAAATAGACAGGAATTTGATTTAAATATGTGTTTTCTATTAATTCATAACAGATCCCTACATCTCTGAATATTAAAAATGACAGCCCAGATACTTTTGTATAATAAAGTAAACTACAAGTGAAATAAGATATCAAATAAAAGTGTTATTAAGAACTTGAAAGGCATGCTAACACAGTAATGACGCCATAATAATTACATCATCAAGAGCAATAATGAATTATCCTATTCAAAAAATTTAATGAATGGTGGTCATTTTGGTATTACAAAAGCAGAAGTCTAATGCCTCAAAATTATGTGGCATGTTTCTTTTCAAAACGTATGTTTCATCTTTCAAAATTGCTGTACACCAGGGAGGCAAAACAATTTTCAGTGATGGAGAAATTGAGGGACAGAGAGGTAAATGGTTTGTCTGAGTCACAGACTGGGTCAATCCAATGTTTAATATATAAGTGATGCCTGGCCCAGCCTCTTTTCCTTAAAATCTTCCTCTGTGCAGTGTGTGTGTGTGTGTGGGGGGGGGGTATAGTAAAGATCCTTCAGTGAGCCAAAGGCAAGCTTGAGAGAAATTCATTGTGAAGGCCTCATCCACACCAAAATGGAAGCAAAGAAAAATGAAACTAATCCAAACCACACTGGTTTATTCACCCAATGGCACCAAATAGTATTGCCATTGAAACATAAAATGTCCTGGCTTTAGTAAGGTTGTTGGGGAAAAAAATTTCTTTGACTACATTAAAGTGGTGTGTGTGAGAGAGTTAGCCAGATGTGGTGGGTGAGAGCACAGAAAATGGTGGCATCAAAATGCCAGTTCGTGTGTCATAGACGTGCGGGGGTTGCCATTTGTATACAATTAAAATAAATGACAGGAATAAGAATACAAATTTAATAAGTGAGAATTTAAAATTCCCACATCTTATATATGGTTTCATTTCTACTTCCATTTTACATTTCATTAAAATCAACTGTTTACAAATCTTTGGAATTTCAACAGTGTAATTGATTTAGGATTTTCATGCTTTTCTTTTGTAAATCTTAGATTATAGAGGTCACATCCTAAATCTGCTTTCTCTTCAGGTATGATATAGGATCATAGAAAGATGATATTACATTCTATTAATAATTCAGATGTGATAAATTTTAGATCTAATAAAAATATCTGTCTCAAAGATACATGTGAGTCTGACATACTGTATTTAGGAGAAGGCTTGACACTGAGTGCTCACACTGGTGACAGGGATGGGGACAGCCTTTACCTCCAGTATCTAGCATCTGACGTCTATGTATGGACAGTTTCATTTACTAACATCTGTGATGAATTATACTGTGTAAAGCCGATTAATATTTTGTAACAAGTAAAATATATATTATTTTAGAGAATGTATATGAAATTATTATTTTTGTCTTCCTTTATACTAGGACAATTACTCCTCCTGAAGATCCTATTTCAGCTGCCAAGATTTTATAAACTAAGTAATTCTATTGGAATCTCCTGGGAATAGTAAAATGTTGTGCTTGGGGAGCCTTTCCAGATAGGTATTCTTCACTGCAGAATGAGTGAATTCCCCAAATAAAGTCCCCCACAAAACCATTTCTATAAACACGTTCTGCTATGCATCACAAGCTGAACCTCTAAGCTCTGGCCTGGGGGATGCTCAGGTCTGCCACTCACTAAAAGAGTCTGTCTTCTTGGGATTTCAAACTCCTGGGATTCGTTTCCTCTTCTGTAAAAATGAGGACCATAATCTCTCCTTCACAGGGAGGATGTTGGAACCGCTAGAATTATACATATGAAAACTACTAAAGGTTTTATGTTAAAAATAGTTACCCAAGTAAGTTATTTGTATATGATCACATGAAGCAATTCTGTAATTTGAAACTAAACTGAGTGCCTTTGAACAAAACAGAAAACAGCAGAAAAATCATGCTGCAGATGCTCTTCCTGACAGGATTCTCAAGTCTAAATATGTAAGTAACAGAAGCGAGTTCATGTACAGGGTGTCGCTTGTACTGGTTTAGGCTGAGGGACGCCATGACTCACATTGAGTGGGGACGGCACTGCTGGAAGTCCCAGAGTGATATTGGGCAGGGAAGGGGAAGTATAGAGACTTAGCAGGTTCATGGAATCTTCATGAATTAGAATGCGCTGCTGTGGAACCAGTTGCTGTTGAAGAGAATGAGAAAAGGAGATTCTCAAAATATTACAAAGTCATCAGTTTCTTAGTAAATGTGCAAATTTCAAAAAGCAGTTTCTACACGATCACAATGAAGAAAAACATTAAGTATTTACTGTTTCTTTCTCTATTTAAGCTTTATAGCATAAAATTGAAATGAAATATATTATCAGAGAGCTATAAATTATGATAACAGCATTTCTATTTTTATCGTTGTTTTTACTTTGAAAATATTGATTTGGGGAATATAATTAGCATGGTTTTCATTCATCTGAGAATATACAAGAATCACAGTAGATGACTCTTATGAGCATTTATAAACCTCATACCGCAAGGAAAAAGAATAATTTCATCAAATAGTCATAGCTTTGGCCAGAGTTTTATTTCATTTACTGGGAGTAAAGACACAGGAGATTAAGCGACACTATATAAGGCTTCTATATTAATCACATTTTCAGTATAAAAATACTAATGAACTATGGATGGTGTTATTTTACTTTCAAAACTCAATTTAAAATTCTTATGAGATCTCTACTCCACTATAATATGCATTTACTCTGAAATATACTCAATGTTTTGGCATTTCAGTACTTTTTAAAACAAATACCTTTTTAATCCAACACTAAGGGAAATGTGTACCTACATGTGGCTTACTATGGTTGGTTGACTTACATCTTCTGTTCAACTCTTGCTCCCCTCCCAGAACTTTTATACAATAAGAGTTACAAAGGTCTTATTAGACGAGGGAACTCTGCCCTGATACGGTTCCCAAGGGTACAACATCCTGAAAAAGAATACCCCATGTTACAGTATAACACAGTGACTGCTTTCTTCCCAAACAAAAAGCATATGGGACTCCAATAATAGACCACCTCCAAGAGAGATATTGCACACACGGGCTTTGACTAAAGTAAATATAATAACTTGTCAAGCATGTTTGGGGGAGCTGTAGATTTTCCTCAGGACAAACCTGGGATATCAATTAACGAGGGAAAATAGCATGTGCTACTGCAGTGCAACCTTGGAATGTCACTGAAGAGTGCCGTGCCACCAAAACACAGGATGTTATTCCTGAACGTTATCTCAATCATACAGCTGTTTGGAGATGAGCCTCGACCTTAACATAATAGAAGCAGAAGCTTAATGTGGACTTTTCCTATTGCAGTGTGGATCACTACCTCAGGCTGTGTTTCTCCTTAAAAGAACATGTCAGCTATTCATGCATGAAAATCATGTGTTATGTTGAACTATTAATGCTCCATTGCACCTATATGGCAAAACTGAAGCTGTCTAAAAAGCCCTAAAGCATGAAAATTACTGGGAAAGATTTTTAAATTATAATGTATAAGATTATAATTTTATTTTAGGAGCTATCAGTAATAGTTGTGTATCTGCTCAAATTAAAATAACAAGCAGCTGTTTTGTTTACACAGTTGGCTTTGAAGTCTGTTTTAGTATATAGCATATGCATGAACCACAAAAGATACAAGGAAGTAAGACTGTTTTATTAGGGTACTGGCAGCTAATACTCTTTTAAAATAAAGGAATAGCCTATTCATCTCTATTCATAGTAGAGAAAACAATAGGAACTTTAGTTAAGAATGACCATTCAAAGTTATGAATGCTTCCCACAGCAATGGCTTGACCCAGACCATGACAGGAGAATGCTACAGGCCTCAGAGACGAGGCCTACATCTTTGTGTAACTGAGATGACTTTTGTATACCTTCCCACCCATGCCATACATGAGGACAACACTCATGGGTGAAAACTGAGCTTTTCTTCAGATGTGGTGGAAGCAGCTGGCAGGCTGTTCACGCGGGCTTTGTCTGACATGAAGGGATTTGTGGATACTCCTTCTCTGGGATGGCAGGCTCTAGACTTTTAATATAAAATTCTTGTGGTTCCATCTTTCATGGTGGTATATTAATTTCCAATGTCTATCAACATCTGAGGTTAGCTTCACTAATACTCCCAAACTACCTCATGATCATAGTTCAGATAAGGAGACTGAGGAAAGAATATGAAGCATGAAGACTCCGAGTGGCAGCAACACCCTACAGCTGCCCTACCCTACCCTACCCTACAGCTCTCCCTTGAGGAATGGAGGCGGGAGAAACAAGTAAGATTGATGCTGTGTCTGAGAAACTCTCTAAGGCTTATGAAGAGAAGCAAAGGGGAGAAAAGTAGAGCCTGTTAAGAAGAGAGACAGGAGGATCTACAAACCACACATTCCCTAATATTCCCTGGAATTCAAGAATATTCTCTGTCCCCATGTCTATGGTTGATCTTCTCACAGACAGTAATTAATCACATGTCACCTGGTCACTACTTATCGCTTTCAACTGTACATAAGGAAATATGCAAGGCATCTATGGAGGTTTCCAGTGTTTTGGATCATAACTCGTAGAACAAGACAGTCATTTCTCTCAGATTGTCATTTTGAGCATAGCTGTCCCTGGCTAGGTTCTTTGTGGGAGCGGTCTATCTGTTCTAGGTCAATGTGTCTTAATAAAATCTAAATGTATATTCTCTATCGCTAAGTGTAGAGTGTGCAGAGCCATTAATATGGAGACAGTGAGGGTCCTGAACTGTGCCCTCTCAGGCGGACATGCTTTCCCACCTCAGGACTGTGAAAAGCGCACATAGATCTTCAAGAAAATACCGAACTTTTCCAGAAGGTGGTCTTGAAAGAGCTTGGGGTCATCCTTGGGGCTATATTGCTGAGATATCAATCAACATATCCCAGCTTAGAACATTTGAACAATGACTTCAACATAAAACATCTCCTCAAATGGAAACTTAATACTGTAGGCAAATGGACTAGAAGCATTAAATGTAAGACTATCACATAACTTTTATGAAACCATTAGTGATTAGCTCATTATTTTTGGATAATATTGTTAGATGCTGGGCAGGCAAAGAAGCCTACGCCTTCAACCACACATGCTAGTCAGTTGCTAAGAGAAAGGAGAACAAGCATCAATGGACTGTCATATCCACTATTATTATATTAAAGCTAAAACTTTTGAATGGCACAGAGATGTCTATGTGAATCCAGCTCTCATGGGTAACGAGTAACTTACCAGGAACATACAGAATTATTGTAGAGCTGAGGTAAGAGAGATGCTCACATTTTAGTAAAATCTTTCAAAACTGTATTTAACTTCTTTTTTTCATGATAATGTCATTTGGAAGGACATCTTACAGATGAATAATATATACATAGACTGAAAATATATGTCTGTCAGAGGAGATATTCATTCAATCATTGACATTAAGAAGGTACTGCTTTAAACAAAAGGCATTAAATTTCTCCCAAAAGTTAGAAAAATTATCATTATCAATGTTCTGGATGAAGGGGTATAATAGACAGGTAAAGTTATTCTGGTCAACAATTCAAAATATAAACCATAACTAAGCACACAGTATGGACCTATAGAAGCCTTGACTGGAAATGAGAAGAACCTCTTATGAGGACATCTCTCATGAAGCAGTCAGGATGGTGTGGATACGCTCCTTAGCACGTCTTGATAGATAAAATGGCGCAGCAGCCAGCATGGCATTTATAGTGATTAGAAGCATTTGTAAGCTATTGACAGGCCTAAGACACATGGTTAGTGATAAAAGTAAGACATGAAATGACATAAATGACAGTGTACCACTCATATTCTCTAAAATTCACGGGTCACAGGACAAAAATTACACACAAAGTACAGCAAGACCACACGAAAACGTGACTGCCCTGGAGATAAGAACCACAGAAGGGGAAGAGTAATGGAACAAGAAAGCGAGTATAAAAGAGTGATAGGGAACTGGGTGAGCAATTCAATGAATGCCTCTCTTACCGATACCTTGGCTTGAAAACATATATGTAAAGATCTGCCTGCTTTCAATAAGCTTATAGAAAAAGTGAACATAGAATGTTCAGTTTACTGAATGTTCAAAACTATCTATAATAGGCCCGAAAATTAGAAAAAAAAAAAGAGTACAGACCTTAGGTAAGATATTTAGACTAGTATAATAAATGTTTATTATTCATACTTCTCATCTGAGCTCTGCTATGTGTGGGCTGTAGATGCAGACAGCCACTTACATTTCCTAGAAAACAGTTGCCATCGCTCTAAGACAGAGACCCCTGACTACGTTTGATGTAGCATCAACATCTATCTGGATGGCCTACAGGAAGACACACTGCGGTCGGTTGACTTTGACTTAAAAATTGTAGACTATTTAAAAACAAGACATCTGCATTTTAAAAGCTCCCTCGATGTCTTAATATTTGCATATGGCTTTAGCAGTAATTTTCAAGATTATATTTCTTCCCATGCTTCCTTCAGAAAAAATAAGATAAGAGCTCAACATACTAAAATGGAATTATTTTCAAAAATTAAACCCCCCAAGCTTTAAATTTTTACTTTACACTAAAGATTATATTACTATAAAATATTAGACCAAAATCAACATAATAATTTTTACATACTGTATTCTTCTGCTTCCCCAAATCCTCCCTAATTCTTCCCACCTCTTTTACCCTCCCAGGTTCATGTTCTCTCTCTCTCTCTCTCTCCCTCTCTCTCTCTCCTATCCTATCCTTTCTTCTTCTATCCTCTCTCAGAAAAGTACAAAAAGTAAAATAAAAAATGGAAATGAAAACTAACAAACAAATCAAGACAAGATGAACCAAAACAAAACCAACAAAGAGCCCATGAAGAAAACATGGAGCCTCTGTGTGTGTGTGTGTGTGTGTGTGTGTGTGTGTGCCAGCCACACCTGGGCATCAATGTGGCTTTCCTTGGGCTGTGGTTGATACACCCAGTGAGACTCCATGGGGGAAAACTGGAAGGTGGGATTTTAATTTTATTTAAGTGTATGTGTGTGCATATGTGCACATCTATATGGGTGCTTACAGAAGCCAGAAGAAGGTGTCAGACCCCCTGGAGCTAGAGTTATGAGTAGTTGTGCACCACCCAACATCGGTGCTGGAAACTAATCTTGGGTCCTCTGGAAAAACAGAAAGTACTGCTGAGTTGCTAAGGGCCCTGGGAACTGACTCGCTAACTTTGCATTTATATTTTTATAAAAGATCTCTTTTTGCAATATTGACTTATGTAACTTTTGTGCCATCAAGCTGCTTTTCCAAGTGGGGGACAAGTTTTAATTGCTGCCATATAAACCATAGCTCTGAGATACCCACTTAGACATGGAGATGGCATAGCAAATGTCATAACAACTACCACAAATCAGGCAGATGAGCCCTGGGGCTGGTGCAATACAAATGTCATTTCTGGTGATCTCAGAACACTTTACCCTTTTTATTAGAATCATTTTTAAAACAATCATCTGTTCTTGCCTGAAAAACATCATTTTAAAACCTAACAGCAGAAGCAGCCATTAATATTTAAATAGAAACAAACCAGCATCTTGGCTACTGTTAAGACAGCTATCAAGTAAATCTACTGGGTCTGGAGTCATGGTGCTGATATCCACGGAAGCATATTTGAACCCACAGGCCCACAGTATTAACAATCCAAGTAACTAGATAGCTGTAGACATCTCTGATGGGAGCTGGAAACAGAAAGGCTTGAGGTTTTCATTTCCAACCAAGTTTACAAAGGAGTAAAGTGAGTAGCTCCAACAGTCTGGATGCTGGGACTGAGCATATGTAAAAATTAGAAGAAACAGAACACAAGTGGTCAGAGCAGACGGAGACTCATTCTCATGTGAGAGCTGCTGGCCCGAAGACAAACAACTTAATGAGTTTTCCCTACAAAGAGTCCACACTGATGACAATAACAAAATGGACTCCTTCCACATTTCAGGATGTACTACCTGCCTTGCGAACGCTGCCTCGATAAAGTGGCAGGAACCGGCATTGCTACCTTTTTAATCAACTAGGAATCTGAGGATTAATAGAAGTTTGGTAACCTGACCAAGCAGTTGGTTGCATAGCAATGCTCAAGTCCCATCTTCAGATAGAATACTTAGATATCCTCTATCCTGTGTGTCCGGAGTCACAATCAGGAGTACATTCTCATCCATTCTTGCCTCTGCCTCATCTACATCAGGTGAGACTTGTGACTTACAGGCTAGAAAACAAAGTCCTTTTCATCTAAGGGCTCAAGAACTTTAGTTGTGCCTTTTCCAGGCTCCTAAGCAGCAAATACAAATGGAATCCCATTCGTTTTTATGTGGTCTGAAGGAATAGGTGGTATTATACTCTACTTACAGGCATGGCACAGCGAAAGCCATTCACACCCTGCTGAGATTTTTTTTTTTTTAAGTTGGTGACTGAAATTGGTCTAGGACCTTCTGTGTGCTATGTGAAGATTGCACCACTAAGAGACATACTCAACTCTCTTTTCCCTTTTTTTTTTCTTATTGAGACAGGTTTTCAGAATATTGGACAGACTGTCCTTAGCTCACTCTGTATACCTCGTATATTATGAACCTGACACCTTCATTCTTTAAGACAGAAACCTACTTGTGTAATTTCATCAAATCAGGATATCCTGTAAATGGCAAATTATATAACTGAGGATTTGAGCATTAAATACTGTAATTCTGATCAATGCATTTCTGCTGCTGTAAAATCACATTCTATTATCAATCTTACGGGGTAACTGTAAAAAAAAAAAATCACACAGCAAATTCTAAGTGATTGCACACTTTGCTGGGTCCACTCTCTCTAGGTGGTAATGTGTCACAGCTAGGATGCTAATTTGCTGATGGTCTGCTTCACTTCTGCCGCCTCCTTACTTATCCTGACTGAATTACAGGACAGAGCTCTGTGAATGTAATACAGCAGAAAACACATGTTAGCCATCAGGGCTGTATTTTTGGTTCTGGGCCATAGAGAGGCTACCCATCGGTGCAGAAAGGTCTGTCCACCTGGCCTTTTGGACCACAGTTCAGGCACACAATTAATTCATTATGAGGTAAGTTACCGCTTGCTTTTGAACTAGGCTTGTGAGCGTTGGAAGTGGATGTCCTGCCACTGACCTGGAGAAATCCCTCTACCCTTTAAACTCCATTAAATCACATTTCCTTCTGTTGTGTTTTGTTTTTCTTTTTTGAATGGTGGGGGTGGAAGGAAAACTTTGCAGTGACAGAGTATATTCAACAGTTAGCTAGAAAAGCAAGGAGATCCAAGCCTAATTCGTGCAAATAAAAGATTTAGAAATAAAATAAGTGTCTTGATTTACACTCTCCATATTGGCTGTAGCTATGCATGTGTACAATTATACACACATATATACATACATGTTTAAAATTAGACCATCTAGAAAATTTAGTAGGTCACCAAGAGTGAGAAGAGGAAAAAACCTTTTATTTTGCTGTTTTGTTTTCACCAACACTTCTTCCTGGTTTTATTTTTTTTAACTGAGCAGTGAATGGATACATTTAGTAACTTAGTAACTCTCAAACCACACTTTTTGTCCTCCCGTCTATATGGAAATTAAATTCTACAAGTTGTCCTCATTCATCTACATCTTTTTACTAAACATGACCAGATAGATATTTTTAACCCTTTCTGAATCAAATAAAATGTGAGTAAGTAGCTAAGGGCACAAAGCTGAGTCGTTGATACTGCATCTTAGAATTCTCTATGCTGTTGAATGCAGTGCCATATCCTAGGGTGCAAACAGCCCTAGGGCTGGTCAGAACTTGTCAATCAATGTTTGTGTGGTTAGTGAGAATCATGTTAATAACTTACTATTTGTGATCAAATTGGTTTTTTTCTTGGATATTAATTATACATCTATAGGATATAGAAAATCACTCAATATGGAGATGTTATCTCAAACCCTGAACGTCCTACTTACATGCATGATCACAAGTATTCATAGACTATTCTATCTTGCATCATGTTTTGGAGGGTATAATAAAAAAGAAATACCAAGTGATGAGATAGTAAGAAACAGGAAACTAAGAAGAGTCTTGGAAATTAGTATGGCGGTCTGAGCAGTAGCTCAGAAATGCTCAAAAGGAAGACCCTTTACCTTTTCTACTCATGCTCTCTACAAATAGAGTAGAGAAGGTTTAGACTCTAGGAAGATGATGTCCTACTCTAGATATGACTCACATCTGTTTTGTGCAGGCACCTGGGGGTCTGCACATATGGGGATGCTTTAAGTCAAAAAGCTGTGCACTGCTGTGCGATTTCTGCTGTAAGACTCACAGTTTCACTCAGTTACAACTTTTCAGGCAGAAAGTCTGCCACTGTTGGAGTGAGGTGAGACACTCACTAAAGAGTTTAGACATGGGTCCTTGGGCTCCCAGCACTGAGTGAGGAGAGTCTGGAAGGTTTTGGAGAATTCTTGCTCAGCACTGGGCGTTTTCATCTATCTTGAGGGTTTTTGAGTTCATGAGAAACCAGAGGTCAAAGTCAAGAATGTGAAACCTGTAAGGCATTCATTTCCACTGCTTGTATTTCACCTAATGATTTCATAACATCTAGGAATTTACATGTGTGCATATGTGTTTGTGTGCGCATGCGAAATGTATGAATTGGCAGAGCAGTAGAGGACATTTCTGTCAGTAAAGGCGACTGTTTAAAATCAGGGGGTTATGTCAGGAGACAGTAATGTGACTCTCTTGTAGGTAGAAGTGTTTTGGCACAATACGGCTAATGCCATTGCAGAAAAGCTACTGGTATAAACCAGTGAATGGCAGATTTGATCAATGCCTCTTGGTCTCAAAGTAGGAAGACTCTAGAATACAAAGGGAGAAGCAAGTAACACTCACACACGAGAATTCATCGCAGCGCCTCTCCCTGCATATGTATAGGGAAGAGGCGGCGTGAGGTGTACACAGAACAACTTTAGGCCTTTGGCCTACGACCAGTCAGCTCAAAACAATTACATGAATGTGACTACCTTCGTGCAGTCCACCCAGAAGCCACATGACTGATGCTGACATTCACTTTCTTCTCAGTCTTGTGTCACTGATTACAACACAGGAGGATATTTTAAAGCAATATTCTACACTAAGTCAGTTTCCCTAACGGTGTTCACATTTTTATTTTCCTTACATGTTTATCACCAGGTAGAATGACCATCGCGAAGTAAATACTACATAAATGCTTACTCAGTGAAATTCTAGTTCCCTCGATCATCATATAGACATCAGTGTACTCTACTACACTTTAGGGTCAAGTGCATAAAATATGCCTCATTAGTGGTTATTGTGAGAGGCATACATGGACTGGGTTTGTTTATTTAGCGTCTACTCCTATCAGAAAAACTGGTACCCAGGCAAGATTACAAATCTACATCACTGAGCAGTACAGAGTTAGCATAGCTAAGAACTTTATTAATTCTGGTTTAAATGTCAGTATTCTTCCAACATGGATGATCATCGAAACACCTATAAATATATTCAAGTTTATTCAAGCCCACATACAAAAGTATTTCATCAATATGAGACAGTACAAAACAAAGCTAATATTTGCTCACAACAGTTAGAAAATACTTGGGCTCTGTTTATAGATTTATAATGTGTGAAAATGGGGAAGCATGGACTCAGATATACTGCTTTGTGCCACAGAAACTGTTGCCAGACATAGATGAAGCAGGGCCTTACCTCGGGGTGAGGCGTGGGAGGCAGAACTGAAGCCTCGTTTTCGGTAACATTCCCAGCAGGTCCATTGTTTGGTGAACTGGGGCCTGACCCTGGAGAGCTGCTACTGACCGAGGATTCTGAAAAACATGGTGAAATACACATGTATTCATGAACAAGATACAAAGGTGAACTCCACTGGCCGCATTGCCTGGCACCTGGCACCTGGTGTGATTCACTTTACTGCTGTGTGAATAACAAGTACGATACAGAAAAAATGGGGGAAAAGTTTCAAATGTTTCTAAAGTTTTCTGTTTCTTTCCCTCCTTTGTTTTCAACTGCTAAAAGTACCATTCGATATTACCAGTTTCTATTAAAGATACAGGGCTAAAAGTCACAGAAGCCATTGATGAGGAAAGGAGAAAAAAGAGATAGTCTTTTAGTTGTTCTCATGATATTATAAAAGTATACAATGATAAAGATAATAAATTTGCATATGGCATGAGAGCAAACTGTTAATACAAGAGAGACTTGGGGAAACCAGTCTCGATACTGAACCATACATTGTATTTTATTTGATATACTAAGAGTATATCTTACTATAGTACATGCCAGTCAAATTGTTTGAAGAAGAAGAAAGAGAAGGCATAAATCTCTACTACTGCATTGATGGCCTCGTAACATGTTGGTTGATTTTAATTTTACCCCACTGAATTTCCAGAGGATGAAAAGTTGTCAAGTTTAGTAGCGTAAATATTTAAATACCAATTAAAAACACATTCCTTAAGGGAAAGTTTGGGATCAATAGGGAATACTTACTCGCTAATTTTTAGATACAAAAGTCATGCAGACTTCAATATATAAAGTAATCTATTTCATAAAACATCTAAGTAAAAATTGAAAATTCCCATTCCTAGAAATGTATCTGCAGAAGTCACTGTATTGAACACTGGGAAATTATCCATGACTTGGTCCTTCCCACTCTACAGTCACTTGGAGTGTTTTCTAAGTGTGCCATCCACAGTGTGTTAACCCTGTTCTAATCAGTGGCACTGCCTCATGCTCTTCAGAGACCCAGGGCTGGGCCCTCAGTCTCACCTGCACATTTTCTTGTGATGCCATCACTATGTTACCTGCATTCTTTTTAAGCTTTTCAAAGCCTCAGCATTCCATGTCTCTCCCCTTCTAGGGAGAGCACATGGATTCTCACATACAATCCTACCCCTTTAACTGCTTCCAAAATTTCTTTCATCAATTCTTCAAAATATTCATGTGCTCCTAGTTTGGGATTGCCCCCTCATCTGGGATTTCCCTCACCTGGGGTTGCCCCCTCATCTGGGGTTGCCCCCTTCATCTGGGGTTGCCCCCCTCATCTGGGATTGCCCCCTCGTCTGGGATTTCCCTCACCTGGGGTTGCCCCCTCAGCTGGGGTTGCCCCCTCACCTGACAGACTGTAGTATTTCTTATGCAGTACTGTCTTCTCAAAGCCAGTTTATTCCCATTGCCATGATTTACCCAGTGCCGACTGCAACTTTTCCCTCAAACACCTTTACATATTAATGTTATGACTTCACAGTCCCAGACACCCAAGCCTTCTCTGTGTTCATTACTCCATCTCCTCCTTCCATCAGTCCCTGAATACAGACCTGCACTGAAGTCTGAGGCCCTGTTGCTCTTCGCTCTGGTGCTGTTACCTTCAGGCACACTACTCTTTCATCTGCCTACTGCCCCTTGCCTTAAATCACAAAAATTTTAGTGTGAATTCCTTTGGAATTCTGGATCTTTTAAAGATTTATTTTATTTTTACTTATTGATGTGCAATATATATATATATATATATATATATATATATATATACTCATGTACATAGCTGTATATGCATATTTATATGTGTAGAGAAATATATAAATATGTATATTTGTGTGAGTCTTTGGAGAGTCTAGAAGAGTGCTCAGATCCCCTGGAACTGGAGTTGCTAACACCAACTGGGTGTTAGAAACCAGTCTTAGATAGTCTAGAAGAACATCAAGTCCCTTTAACCACTGAGAGCCATGTCTCCAGGCTAGAATTTGGATATGTTTAATTATGTGTGTAGAACACATCGTATTGTAATTTTTCCTGCTCATGTCAGTACTTTCTACCCAACCTTAGAGTCAACCTTACCCTTCTGTTATCCCAGCCACTGGACTGGGCCTTTCCTTTCCTCCCTCACACCATCCCACAGATGACTGACTATTGCCATTCCCATTTAACGTCTTGTGATCCATTCTTAAACTGTGCCAAAACCTCTTACTGCTCAGAGTCACTGAAGTAATTCCTGGAAATTCTTCCCAGAGAATTCCATAGAAAGTCTTCGTTGACTGTTTCGGCTCTTGCCGTTTCCTCTCTAAGTCATTGACTTTGTACAAAGGCACACTTCCAGATCACACTGCTTCACACTCCCTGTCCTCTGCTCCCTTCTCTAATCTCACCTGGAAATTTAGCTGGGCTTCACACCACTTGGCCTCACGGAGCAGGAGCTCATGATTTCCACACAGTATTACCCTGACTCCCATCAAAACAACTTTTGACTCCTCCTTTCTATTCAAAATATTGTGTTGCTCTGACATACAGCGCAATTCAAAGACCGATGAGTTCGTGATCAGATTCTGGTCCTAACATCTGCTTAATATGGCTTTTGAACAAATTTTTGGTATTATAAAGGGTTTTTCCCCTTATGCTCACTGCCTTTCTGTCCACATATTTTAATCAAATTTTGATTAATTTGGTTATTTTTCAACATTGCCTTTTACAGTGCTTCTTTTCACACACACATATATATGCATGTACATATGCATATACATATGCATATATATTTTTCACATACATACACACACACACACACACACACACACATATATATATATATATATATACAAACACATATACACATATACACATACACACACACACACACACACACACACACACATACACATACATATACTGAAACAGGGCCACCCCATTCAGCCCAGGTTGACCCTCCTGACCCTCCTCTCTCTGCTTCCCTACTGCATGTGTTTCAGAATATCCTTTCCCTGCCACAACCATACAGCTTAATTTTGTTTTCTAAATGCACTTTAGAAATTCTTGCAGGTACTTCTGCTCCTGAATCTCACAGCTGTGATGTAAGGCTGAAGATGGGATGGCTGTTACTTACCCCAATTATTTCATTTCCATACATTTAAAAACAACATATTCTTAAATGTTCTTTTGTCTTTACTATTTTATGTTATCTTGCTTAGGTGATATTCAAAAGGAACTGTTTTGTTGTATAGAAACCTGTGTGACTTCACCCTAGCAACTACTGAACCAGGGCCCTTGCACCCCAGACTGGTCAGAGCCCGAGTGCATGGAGTGAGCACTTTTGTGGAAAAACTGTGAGAACCCAGGAAAAGGGACAAGGTTGGAACCAGACTTGAAGAATAATAAATGAAACAAGAGCAGCAGAGAAGAGAGGGGGGATCACAGCAGGCGCAGAGTTGATCAGTGTGTTGATCAGTAAGAGAAGAAAACCGTTTGGAGGAAGAGGGGGAGAAAATGCTTGAGTTTGAATGCACTGTGTGAAATGATAATTTGTTTTTAAACATCAATGATGAAGAGGAGTCAAAGGAGAAAGAGGGAGCACTTTCTCCTGTAACAGGGAAAGAGGAAGAGGCAGAGAAGAGACTAGCAGTAATGACTCTTTAACCGCAACGGCACTGTGGTCGCCTCCAACCGGCTACTAAAACCAGTCACTATCAAGACACAGACTTCTTCAAATTAGACGAAAATCCACAGGAAGGGGTCAGGTGGAGACACCTGTGTGCTGAAGTTCAGATCCCCCAAACACATTTAGACTCAGTGAAAAAGCCTAGTTTAAAATGAAAAGTAACAAACAAAACACTTATGAAAGCATCTGTAGTGGCCCCACAGGCTGGACATATGTACAAGTAGTGAGCACAAAAGCCAAGCCTCACGTACTTCCTGAGACAAAAAGGGATGAATTATCTGCTCAGTGGTGGCTTGTGGCTTTAATCCCAGCACTTGGGAGGCAGAGGCAGGTGGGTTTCTGAGTTCTGAGTTCGAGGCCAACCTGGTCTACAGAGGGAGTTCCAAGACAGCCAGGGCTACACAGAGAAACCCTATCTTAAAAAAAAAAAAAAAAAAGGATGGACTGCAATTCCATAAAACTAAAAAAAAAAAAACCAAAACCTATAATTCCAAACGTAGGACTCAGTTCCTATAAACTTGTGTTTATACAGATATTAAAAATAAATATTGCTTGTTTCTTCTAAATTTTGCATCTCTCATGGGGTTTTCAAAATACAATTGCTAATACTTTTGTTCACTTAACAATAGCAGTTCATTGTGCTTAGAGAGGAAACTGAGGTCTTTGTTTACAAATGGAAATAATCTGTCAATTTTTAAGCTGCCCCACCATTTGTATTCAAGTTATTTCACCTCTATCAGACGATTCTTTTGACTCTCCTCTCTAAACTTGTTCTGGCTAAAAGAGAGACAGGACACCCATGATTTTAAAAGAAAAAAAAAAACCCACACATGAAGAGTGAGATCTGATCTGGGTGAACCAACAGCAGCTGCCTATCCTGAAACAGTCACATTTCTTTTCAAAACAGAAGGTAGCTTCAGACCATGGTCTCTTTCCTCTGTGCCTGGTTGAAACATCTGGGTCTGAGCCATGGCTCTAAGTACCCAGGAAACAGTAGTCAGTATTGACTTCTGTGCAGCCCTTTGGGTTCCTGTATCCTTAAATAAGCAGTAGCCGGGATTTTTGTGGCTAGCCTTTTGGGTTCTTGTGTTCTTAGGTACTTCTCTAATTTCAGAACAGGTACAAATGGGACGAAGGGGTTTGTAAGATATCAGGTTGAATTTCCTAACATGTTCACCCCACAACCAGCCAGGCAGCTAAAAAAATATGAACCCTTCCATTTGAGACTAGTGAAAACGACAGCCTTTTCCCCTTCATAAAAAGCAGCATTTCCCTTGCCTGTCATGAGTCCCAGGTCACTAGTAAACACATAAAGTCATTTATGAGTTCTGTAAATTTGTTGAAAAGTCAACGTTTTGCTGTTCCACATAGTTTAATTTTCCCAGATGTATTTCCTAAGTTCATGTCTGAGGAAGGAAAGAGGGGTGTGCTCTTCTTGATTGCCCCCCCCCCCCCCCCCGCTCACTTCCAATTGGATTTCATTAAAAACTATAGTCTATTAGTTGGCATTTCCTAAACAGATTGTTGGCTTCTGAAAAGAACAGGGCAAGCTTTGGTGGTGCTCTGCTGTGCCGTGACTGACAGACACATTGCTGTTTTCCCCATTTCATTTTCTTCAACATTCAGCTGGTGCAGACAGAGCAAAGTTTACTATTGTAACTATTTGTGTGTTTTCAAATAAACTGCCTTTCAGGAAATACTTCTCAAAACGCAGGAGTATTTTGATTCTAAACTTTAAAAAAAAAAAATTCTATGACCAGCAAGTGTTAGTGTGTGACTGCCCAATCCTCAATTACCTGCCACCTCAAACACTCGCTTCTTGAATGAAGTGACAAGATTTCCATCCTTCCGCCTGAGTAAGGGGCTGCTTCTCCTCTCTGCCACTTTCTGTTTTAACCTGGACCGCACCTTCAAGTTGGGCTCTGAGGCTGGGGATTGAGACAAAGAAAATAGATAAAAATTAAAAAATAAAGAGCCAAATGCTCCTGTGTCTAAATGTTAAAAAAAAAGAGTAATGCTAATCTTCTTCCAGTATAATATTCTCAAGTTAAAAACCCAAGCATATAAATAAGATGTTAACTCTAAATTAATCAAACAGACAAATATAGTCATCATTTTACAAAGTAAATTGCCATCCTTCTCTTAACATGAATGTGAACTAGAAGCGAAAATAACTTTTCTACTTAACTTTTATCTAGCACAACCATAATTGTTAATGGGAGGTTTGATCACTAATTACGGGTAGGTCTGGGTAAGATTTATTTCGCTTCATTGGCTGGCCTCCTAATTCTCTCGAGACTGAAATTCAATAACCACTAAAACAGTAACTTAATGTGAGGTTGGAGACTCTGACCTGACTCCTGGTAACAAGAAGACACCTCCACAGAGCATAATTTATGTCTAATTCTGACTCCTGAAATATGTCTTTGTCAGAAGCTTCTAACCTAAAACTCTGAGAAAACATATTCAACAGAATAACACAACAAGAACTGGCATCCCTGTGAGTAACTCCTTCCATGTCCTCAGAATCCAGCCAGGAAAAAAAAGGAAGCTGACCAAGCTGGAATTGAAAGTTTGCAGCTAGGGTGTATGCTTGAAAATACAAGCTCCCCTTACCCATGTGTATGGTACTATTTCTTTGGCTCTATTATTCCAAATAATAAATCTATATGGTAGTGATTTGTTATATTGCTAAATAATTATGTTTAAAGAATGGAGGCACTGAAAACCTCTGTAGTCAAACTACAGAGGATAAATAACTTGTCCAAGCTACAGAGGTGTTGGGAGGAAGTCAGGGCTGTATCCAGCACCCCAACCTGTCCTGAACATGCCAGATACCCTTCTTTTCCTTACAGAGACCCCACTTTCCCTTACAGAGTAACCTCACACAAAATACAAGATAACTTTTGTAAAGTGCCAATGATTGCCCACACTAGACACAATGTTCCTGGAGTTTCTCATCAATGAACTATTTCTTTTTAAAGAAGAGCAGTAGATCTCAGAGCACACCTCACTGTAAGACATCAAATGTCTTTATTTGCTCCCTTTTTCTCTTCCTTGCAGTGGTCAACTTAAACTGAGAGCTATTGCATTTCTCAGGTAAAAATATAACACAAGCTCTTTATTTTTGTGTCATGTGTTTGATATTGTGCCCAAAAGCATTGACATTATAGAAACAGAGGATGGTGAGTCCCCCAATCTTTACTATAATGGCATGTCTCTGTTTTCCCTATGACCTACTCAGAAAAAAAATCTGAGATTGTTCTCTGACTGAGATCTATTCAAAAGTTTCAATGAAGTCTAATGGATTGAACATTAAAAATTGGATGCCTAGAAGGAACAAAACCACTGACTTATCACCTCATGAGGCAGTGGATGGGAGACTTGGAATGCTTATTGGTGGGCTCAGCCCTGTTCATCCTGCCTTCTCTTCCTCCCTGAATGTCAGTGATCCATGACTTTAGAACTGAGGGATCAGTTGGTCTTTCACCTTCAGTTATGTAAATGGCTTCTTGTTCTTGCCAACTGCCGGGTGCCTCCAATCCACTTAACTCTGCTTACTTCCATGTAAACAGCATTTACAATCAGCAGTGAAATAAGTTCCATAGTCTTTCTGCCTTTTTCTTATCCATTCATCACTTTCTTGGCACCAATGACTCATCTCTAATGAATAGAGTCCTTTATAAGTTGCAGTTGATAGAGAATTGAATGGATTAATGTAATGCCTCATACAAGATAAGCCATTGGTTGCTTCCAAATCAGAGAAGACATTTCTCCAGAGATATTTGGCAATGTTTGAAACATCACTAGTTATCGTATGGGATGATGATACCAACATTAACATGTAGAAGCCATAGGTACTTCCAGTCATCCTGTAAGTTGAGGGTTCCCTCAATGACAAGGAATTATCTAGGCCCAAAGGTCAGTAGTGTAAGAAACCCCAAGGGGGCAATGAGTAATTAGGAGCTGTCAGTAACTATACCACCATGGGATGAATAAAATAGGCCATAAAAACTGTGGGAGAATGTGAAAATTTTGACCAAAAAGGGAAAGTGATCAAAGATTGAGGAGTGATAATAGAGAGTCTTGATAATTAATTAATTTATCCCTGGAAATTATTTCTTAAAAGTTTTAATTCTAGTCATATTCTTTTCTAAGTCTTTTCACAGGATATAACTATGTGTATTTACAGGATAGAGTATGATGATTTTGAACCTGTATATGTTGTGTATTTATCAACTAAAAAAGATCCAGTTGTCCTTTATCTCAAATATATAACTTCTCCGGGGTGAGAGCATTCAAACTTCTCTCTGGCAGTTGCTTTGATTTACATGATGCAACACTGTTAATTATAACCAGTCTTCATGTAGCAGAACACCAACCAATATCTCTGTTACCATGCTGTGACTTTTCATTCATTAACCCATCCTCCTCTGTTTCTCAGAGCTTCTGGTAACATATATTCCACTGTGATCTACTATGGCAGAGACTCCAGAATTTGCACAGACGTACTTGTGCAAATACTACTGATATTTTTGTTGGAAGTAAGCCTGGCCAACTTCTTTTGGATGGTCATATTTTCATATGTATGTATGTATGTATGTATGTATGTATGTATGTATGTATATGTGTATGTATATATGTATATATGTATGTGTATATATACACAATATATATATATATATATGTATATATATATATATATATATAAAACTGGAACATAAACTTATATTTGGAAATTTTTCTATTGAAAAGGTTTTGAGGAAAGACCCTATGCAATGGTCCTAGCAAATACTTCTGTCTAGATTTCAGTGATTTTAAGTCACCAGAGACAGTAGAATGTCAGTGATGAGGATAAGAATGTAATGACAGACAGCCCTCAGCACTCACACTGATGCTCATGATGGTACAAATAGCTGGGCAAGAGGAGTCGTGACCAGTTCTTTTGTCCTTGGAGTTGCTTTCACTTTGAAAGCTCTGATCTCTGTGAAGGCTCAAGATCTCTATGCTCCTCTTTTACCAATCTTCAGAGGTCAGAAGGAAATGACTACTTTCAGAGAAGGCTACTTGCTCTAATCACCTTTTCATCTCTACCCCACAGCTGCCCTCCACATTTTAATTCATCTGCCCAAAGAAGGCATAAGTTTTAGAATATTTGCCATCTGAATGTGAACATTTACTCACTAGAAAACCATACATCAAAATTTTCATTTAAGGTCATGGATGAAAGGCATTTTACGACATTAATCTCCTCCTCTTGATGATGCAGAATGTGCTCAGGGAGATTGTGTAAGAGAATAAAGTCAGGAGATATATCGTAAGCTGACTACTAGAAACGTAGGTTAACAGGTCAGAAATCCTAGGTGTAGCATCAGGATCCAGGCAGGGAAATAGCAGAAGCGGTGTGTGACAGGATGTTTAAGGATGACTCAGGGAAAATTATGATTTGCGTTTGTATAAATACATACAGACCCATACAAATTTCTGTGCAAGTGTGCAGGACTCTGATACAGGCAGGCCCAAATCGAACTCCAATGCTAATCCTTTCATGGGCTAACTCTAATCATGAGAGGGTAGATTAATCTCAGCAAATTATTATATCATCTATGAAAGAGCAGTAACATTGTTGTTCATTACATGTCATGGCAAAAATTGGGAGGGAGTTCTCTCTGAATGTCTCATGTGGCTCATATAAGACTAAGGAAATTATACTAAAATAAAATAGAACCAATAAAATAAAAATATAAAAAGAAGGTTATGTGCCTACAACTGGTAGATACAAGCTTAACGCACTATCTATTAAAACAATAAAATCAATAATTTGTTGTGGATGGGTCTGATACTGTTTGTATTTTGATGTAAATTCTGCTCTCCTGGGAGGGGCTGTGGACAAGGAGTGAGTCACTCAGGTGACTTGTGAACCATTCCCTAATGAATAAAGGAGCCAATCACTGAGCGAGTAGGAGGGACTTCCAGGTTGAATAGGGGAATGGAGGAAGAGGAGAGAAGAGAGGCCTTTTGGACAGGATAGTGTTAGTAGCTACTAGTGTCTCCTGGTTTATGGCAAATCTGCCAGGATTCACCATAATAGGATTTTTATTTAATATGCCTTACAAGATTAGCATTATAGTTGTGCCCAGAGATTAAGTTACCATTGTTTCTGAGCTAAGCTTGTGTGGTGTTCATGGAGTGAGTCAACTGAGTTCAAGAGAGAAAGGTAATGGCAGCAAAGCACGGGTTTGCCTGATGTGCACCAGAAAGGCCGCGGGGGTTTTGAAGCATGGAGCTGGCATGGTAGTGACCTGCCAGAGGGAACTTAGTGAGTTGGGTGGAGAGATTTTGGAGCTCTGCTGCCATGTGCCCTGCCAGTGCTGAGCATAGTACGGGAACTGCTCTTCATTTTTTTGATACTTCCCACAACAACAATTGTTTTCTAGACTTTCACTATTATTTGAAGTACTTTTATTAGTAGCTGACCACATATTTTCTTTGATTTTTTTTCAAAGTATAAATTCTACTCATTTTTTTTCTGTAATATATCACTGCCTATTGAGAATGAGTACCTACTGTGAGCATTTTGTCTTGGTTAAGTTTAAAAATATAAAATATTATTTTATTTTGTGTATAAGGCATTTTGCTTTCATGTTTATCTGTATATCAAAGTGCCAGGCCCATAGAGATAAGAAGGAAGTAGAGTATGCCACCATGTAGATGCCTCTGGAGAGGAGTCAGCATTCTTATCTGTTAAGACACCTCTCTGGCTCCCATCTGCAGTTAATGTTTAATCCTAGGTAATGAATATTCTTTACACTAATAATTCTGTCACAAATATTCAGTACCACACATCATGGAATGCAGAAAATCTCCATTAGGAATGATCATAAGAATAAAAGAGCCACTGAGTTTAAAGTAAATAAATAAATAAAAACCCTGAAGTGGTCACTTTGTGTAACCAGGCAGGACTCCCAGTTGAAGAATAAGACAGGAACCCACCCAAATGTATCCTGCAAGTACAAAGACACAGCAGAGAAAAAAAGAAATGGCCAACCAATGACTGGCCCTATATGAGACCCATCCCATGAACAAGAACTAATCCCTGAAACTATTAATGAGACTCTGCTTTGCTTGCAGATAGAAGCCTATCAACTGTCCTCTGAGAGGCTCCACCCAGCAGCCATGGAAACAGATGCAGAGACCCACAGGTAAACATTAGTTGGAGTTTGGGGAATCTTGAAGAAGCATTGGAGTAAGGATTGAGGAACCCAAGAGGACAGGCACACTACAGGAAGACCAACATAGTCAACTAACCTGGACCCTTGGACTCCCTGAGACTGAACCACCAACCAAAGCATTAGCATTGGCAGGACCTAGGCCCTGTGCACATATGTAGCAGATGTGCGACTTGGTTTTAAGGCCCCAACAACTGGAGTGGGGGCCATCCTTGAACCTGTTGCCTGCCTGTGGATCTGGTTTCCTTTACTGGACTGCCTTGTTCATCCTCAGTGGGAAGAGGATGTGCCTAGTTTTTCAGTGACTTGATGTGCTGTGGTGAGTGATACTGGGGGGTGGGGGGGCTTCCTATTCTCAGAGGAGAAGGGCCTGGGGGAACGGGGGAAAGATTTGTGTGTGTGTGTGGGGTACTGGGAGGAGAGGGAACTGACATTGGGATGTAAAGTGACTAAATAAATCAATGAAAGAAATCACTTATGGAAATAATTTCTAAAACAATTTCAAAATACTAATTAGGATGATTATTAATCAAGAATACACATTAGATTAGTAAATATTTTGTTATACTAATGAGTCTTTGGGAAACTCCTTGGGAAATTCAAGGAGTTAGTGCACTTGCCATGAATGTTTAGCTCTGTGATCATAGGAGAAAGTCAAGACTCTAGGACGAATTTCTGAACCTTCTGTGGCATTGTTCATTCCTCCCTGTTAACACTGGGCGTCTATCAGCTCACACACATGATGTTTCCTCTCTGACTTTTTTCTTGCTGTTCTTTACCTATCACTGTCTTAGGAAGTAATGGTTCTAGCACTCTGTAACTTGATACAGGACCGTTTATCACCTGCTCAGTTTGTATCTTGTATGGAGGTTATGCTTCCTGGGTTGACTCCCACTTCAGTCATCCTTCTCACTTATTCTTGTGTTGTAAATAACCCGTCAAGATATATACCACCATTATGAAAAGCACGGGAGAGGCCCAGGATATTCTAACCTAATTAATTAAAAAAAATTAGATCCTTGGCCATGGTGGCCCAATCTTGTAATCCCAGTGCTTGGGAGACACAGTAAGAAGGACAAAGAGCTTGAGAATAGCTAAGGCTACATAGAAAGACCTGACTGAAAAAAATTTATGCAAATTAGTTAATTAAAAGGTATGTAATTAGACAAACATTATGAATCCTTCAAAGAGGTATTCAGTATATGCAATAAGAGCATTACAACTTGTAACTCACTTGGCTGGTATAATATGCATCTTGAATGTTACAAATAATAATTTCTATGGTGTAATATTTCTAATTATAGCCACTTCAAATATAAAATTCATACATAAAATTCTTTAAAAAACGTTTGATGGAGCTGGAGAAATGGCTCAGTGGTTAAGAGCACTGATTGCTTTATCAGAGGTCCTGAGTTCAATTCCCAGCAACCCTATGGTGGCTGACAACCATCTATAATGAAATCTGATACTCAATTCTGGTGTGTCTGAAGACAGCTCTAGTGTACTTATATAAATAAAATAAATAAATAAATAAGTAAATAAATCATTGAAAAAACAAACAAACAAAAGACATTTGAGGGAAGTTTGATTCTGCATAGTCACATTTGTGGCAATATGTCAGTGCTATTTCCTACAGATTCCACTTTAAGAAATTTCACAGCACATGTCTTTCTGTTCTCTCATTGCAAATATGCTAACAATGTCTCCTCTTTAAAAGAGAATTATTCTTTTTCAAAATTGGTAAACCTTACTAACATAATTTATGGTGAATCCTTTGAAGTGCTCATTATATAATATTTATTGCTTTTATTTGATTATATAAACATATATGTTTTGGATGTCAAAAACTAGACCAATTAACATACTCTAATAACACATTTCTTTTGTATTTTGCATGTCAAAATTATGAAAATGAGAATAAAATAATGTATATGATTCTGTTTATATAATAATATATACTTTTTGTTCATTTGTTAAAAACAGTTCTACTGTTTCAGGTGGTTTAAATGCCATGCTTTTCTTAGGGGTAGTAAAAAATAAAAAAGGAATATGGCTGAGATTCCTATTTTGGGCTTTAATTATATGTATCATTTCTTCACGAGTACTAAGCATCTGACAAGAAGAATGATTTGATCTTCTCATCAAATGCCTATTGAGCATTTATTCTGTACAAAGTTTATCCTTGGATTATGGAAGAAAAAATAAAGACTTGAGGAAGACAGTTCTTAAAGAAAACAAACAAACAGGTGGGAGAAAAATTATCCCCTGGAAAAGTAGAGGCAGAAGATGGAGCCAAACATGAGTCCAGTGGTCAAGTTTGTATTGTTTAAGCAGAAGTAGTAAAAGAATAAAATCTGGAGGTGTAGGTGTTGAGAGCAAAGACGGGACAGGCTACTTCAAAACTGTTAAGGATAAATATCTCAGAAAGATCTACCAGGGGTCCACAAAAGATATGAAATCGAAAACTGTGGATAATGTCTTAGTGATGAATAGTGGAAAACAGTATGAACCCTGAGTTCCATCACAAAGCAGAAAACAAACGTCCAAAATTCTAATTGGTATCTACAGTTGTGGATTCAGATCAGATTATGTTTTAAAGGGAAAGAAGTTGAGACTGTCTTCATCTTGACCAATCTTCAAATTTTAGGTTTAAAAGATGGGCTAACCACCATCAGAAACAAAAACTGGAAGGATAAGATAAGAAGCAGATAGTGAGGAATGTTCAGCGAATACCCCAGAAACTGTGGTAGAGGGCTTATAAGAGCCAGAGATTAGAGTCTACTGCTGTCTGTATGGGATTTTTAATCCAACAACATGGCTGCTCTGACAAAGGATCACATCTAAAGACCTTCTAGGTCTGTGTGATCTCATTGGACTGCAGATGCTGAACATATTTAATACCTCTGGCTGGAATATAGGTATGAGCTTAGTACATACCTTCAATCCCTAACAATGAATGTAAAACTGGCTTGTATACTGAGGCAGCTATATTTGAAAGTGAAGTTTAATTGAGTGACAGACAAAGTGACAAATCAGGGAAAGATTTGATAGAATGAGTCAGAGAAAGGATATAACCAACTCTCAAGAAAATAGTACAGAAAAGAGGTTTCTTAAGAGAGCAGTGCCTGTGTGCTAACGTGCGTGCGCGCGCGCACACACACACACACACACACACACACACACACACACACACACACAATGGGAGGAAAGCAGTTAGTTTTACTGGGGCAGTTTTACAGAGTCAGGCTGCAGGTGAACACAGAACCAGCCAGAGAAAGAGAAAGTTCCAGAAAACGAAAAAACTACCATAGTTTGAGGCCACAAAGAGCAATTCAGTCAGAAGTAGAGAGAAGCCAGTTTTAATCAGTAAGCTTGGAGAGGGGTTGGGCCAGAAAATCTGAGTTGAATCAGCTCACAAGAGTTTAGAAAGAGTTAGAAAGGGTGATTGATGGTGTTATCAAATTTATACCCAGATCAATATTCTAAAAGGACTTCTGGAACTTTCAGCGTCTCTAAATCATTAGGTTTTTGGTTTTATGAGTTTGCACGATTATTTCTTTTAGGCATTCTCACTTAAATAAAGACTATTAGAAAAATTTTAAAAATGTCAGAAAGCAGGTCAGTATTGTAGACACTTCATGTTTTAAGGCTTCCTCTGTGAGAGATGCATCAGCAAAAATATAGAAGGAAGAAGTGTAGCTTTTAAGGCAGACAGACAGGGTCAGTGAAGTTAGAGCCTGAGAAAAAGAAAGAGAAGATGAGAATGCCTAAAACAAATGGTTAAGTAAAGCCTCTTAGAACCATACTCTGAGCAACTAAGAACCAAAGACTATGTTGTAATCTACTCTATGTTCTCGACATAATCACAGCTTCTGGTTGAGCCCAAGTGCAGAATTAAAAGTTTGTTTTCATTTCCCTGGTCTCCTGTTTTATTCAGGAAATATTTGAATAGGTGAACTCTGAAAGTACTCTATTTGAATAGTTTGAATTAGAAGATTGACTAATAATGAAATTCTCATTTTCATTCTCTCTCCTTTCTTTCCCTCTTTCCGTCTGTCTGTCTGTCTCCCTCTCTGTGATACTTTGAAATATGCATTTCAATATAATTTTTATAATAAGGTTGAACAATACTTTCTAACCAGTATAAATTTTCAGTCCGTAAAATGGGAAAATTTCAAACACATTGTCAATAACAATTTCCTGTATTTTGTCATTTAGTTAGACAGAGGGGGTGGTGTTGAGACCTAACATACAGTCATAGTCTTTCTAAAGGCACCCTCTTCTCTTACTGAACTGGGTTTTTTCCTGTGACCTCATATGATTAATCTCTTGGATTTTCTGATTAAGTTCTCCAAATTTTAAAATTGACTCCATGTACTTTAAAGGAAGCTTATAATGCTACCATGCCATCTTTGGGTTTTTGGCAATCTATTTCGCTTCCTGCATTCTGAAGCACAGGTTTTCATCACTGGAACTTATATTGTATTTTCTTTCCTAACTTAGATCCCTGAATATTAGCCTAATTGTGCAGACCATCCCTAATGTCTATCATTTTCTCTTCTAGGCTGCTTATAAAATTATTTTTTGTGTGTGTCTGCAATAAGTAGGCATATCATTTCTTCAAGAAAACAAATAGTACTAGGTTTATTAAAACCTAGAGTAATAAATTTATAATAAGTGAAAAGAAGTCAGTTTTGCTGCATACATAAGTAACTATAATGGAAACATAGTATCAGTCTTTAAAAATATCAGTAAGATATAGATAATTACTCTTCAATTCAGATTTTGAAAATAAACTTTTGTAGATAGAAACTTCAAATCTAATATATTTTGTCCCTATTTTACTTTTGTAAAATATTATATCATGTTGCAGATAAAAATATAGGTTGTATATTTGTTTATGGCAAACAAATTTGGAAAACTCAACTTTAAGTGAAAATGTTTTATTTTTAGAATAGCTTGTTTGAAAAATTAAATATTTAGACATATAAAGAACATAACAATTTGTGGCTTTAAATAATTTCCTTCCAATAGAAAATATCTATCTTGGCCTCCATTCAGTAATAAGTCCAAATGCACAAGTTATTTTAAAGTATTCAGAACATTTTGTACGATTGCACTAAATTTAGTTTGCAAATGGTTAAGTGACTTTGACTTTCTGCTGTTAGTATAATGAATGCAATGCAGTTCTTTCCTTTAAAATGATACTAAGTAGCTAATGTGAATAATGAAAAAAATAAGCACAAAGAATGAGAGGCTGGAATGTGAAATAGCACTTGCTGTTCAAGCCTGCACTGCACCTGCTGTTCTAGTCCAGAAAGTGAAGACTGGATTAAAGCACGGCATCCCCAAGTGTCCCTGTAACTTTAAGCCAGCAAAAAACCAAAGAAATACATATATGGAATTATTTTATGGGTCATTAAGCTATGTTAGATAGGATGCTTAGAATACAATCTGTACAAAGAAGAAAAAGTTATCTACTCCTATTACAAAAGAGAGAATAGTTAATTACTCCCATCACATAAATGTATCTGTTTATTAGCCTGTATCATTCTCTTCAAACTTGATTTTTTGATGTGACTGAATATCACATCAGCACAAGCTGCCACTTTCTTGCTTGTTGATATTTCATAATGTGGAGAAACGCAGTACTTGAAGGTAAAACACCGTCATAATCACGGCGTTCGATGTTCCTCTTAACGGTATGCACTCTTTATTACTCAATCATAGTTTACATCATGAAAGCCACAGAACATGTCACAGAGGAATATGGTATTTATTTCATAAGCAATACACAATTGCAAAATGAAGACCTTAAAGGACTAAATGATATATATAAACATTTAAGAACTAAATAAAATCTGTGTTTTGCACCAATTAGAGGTTTGCACATATTTATGTTGTGCAGTAGTTGGTCATTAAAAAAAAATGCTTTTAAAATAGCACAGCTGCATCACATAAAAATAATGCTATCTGCATTGCCTAGAGCACAGAACTAAAGCACAAGTCTGGACACTGGAGAAATGGCACTGTTAGGAGAAACAGAGTGTATCTGGGAATAACCTAGGGGGCGAAAGTAGACGAACATGCTGAACTGTGGACTCCAACACCAATGCTGGCAGGGGGATGAAGAAAGAACCACAGAGTGCTGTATGTGAGTCCTGATACTTAGGGATTTTATATTTAAACAGTGAGGAGGCAATGGAAATCTGAAGAAACCCACTGAGAAAAAGCACAATGTCTGTTGGAAAATCCACACGAAATGTTGAATAGGAGAGTTGCCAGGCTCATAACTACCCATAAGAGGGAAGAATGCTGGCCAGCCTTTCACTTTCACATATCTGAGAACTATATAAACTCTACCTAGACATCTCTAGAGAAGGGCCCGCTATTCCTCCTGACACTCTTGATGTAATCTTTTATTGTAAAGGTTCTTTTATTCTGGGTTGTTCATGAGCCAGAATGTTTAAGTGAGATAGTCCTTAGAATTTTTCTGAAAAACTAAGTAATAATGCTTTGCTTTTGTGTTCTTATGGTGTGAAGAGGAAAGCCTGGGGCTCCTGGGGCTTTGTGTCAGTATTTAGGCAGCATTGTTATGCAAGAAGCCCTGAAGAAGTCTGAATAGGCTTCACTATGTCTAGTAACATTTGAACACAATGGCTTCATAATATCATGTGAGCATCCAAACACAGAAGGTGCAATTGACTGGACCCCCTATCTGAGCCAAACTAATTTTTGTTTGATTTTTGATCTTTTGAATATTACAAAGTATGTTCAGAGATTATTTATGGGGTGACTTAATTTGCAGTCTGTCCAGTCTTAGGGAAAACAATTTGTTATGATGCTTACAAAGCTCTGAGTGGGATAATTTTTTTTTTAAGTGATGGTTACCTCACAGCTGTGCCCGCCTTGCCCAATACCTGTGCTGTGTTAGACAGTCACTGGCCACAAGTGACTATTTAAAGAAACTTAAAATACTCAAAAAGTTCAATTACAGATAATGCTAGTTCCATTTCCAGTGTCCAATGCCAAGTGGCTACATGTGTCTAGAGGCTACTGAACTAGGCAATAATATATAGAGAATATCTCCATGACCATTAAAAATTCTACTGGGCAGTGTGCCTCTGTACTATTTTTAAGGAGCCATATATCTTAAGGACAGCTTCGGAATTCCAATAAATTCTGTGACTATTACTTGTATGTATGTGAGATATTTTAACATACACGCAACAAAATCAAAACATTAAAAATAAAGTGACACAAAATTTATATCTGAAAAGTGCAATCATCCCAGTATCTTCTGTTCACTATGTTTTCAGGAGGATTAGACCTTTGTTTTCACTGAAGGATGCTGACAACCTTGAGATAGGAAGTAGCTTCTCATAAGAAGGATGGCTCATATGCTAACAAGCCAGTCAGTCAACATGTTAGGATCTACTGCAGACGTCTCATCAGGAGGAACACAAGCTCCTCAATGGCAAACTCTCCCACTGCAAAACTCAGTCTTAGGAGTGGGTTCAGCACAAAGGCCTTGTTGTCAAGGATTTAAGGTATAACAAGCACATTCTTCAAGGATATTTGTTTGTTTGTTTGTTTTGTTTTTCTTTTATTTATTCAGACAGGGTTTCTCTGTGTAGTTTAGCTGTCCTAGACTTGAAGGCTAGGCTGTCCTTCAACTCAGAGATCTACCTGCCTCTGCATCTAGAGTACTGGGATTAAAGGTATTTATGATTACACTCCATTTTAAAAGCCATCAAATTAGAAAGAAAAACACAAAAGCAATTTGACATGTTGTAATTGGTAGATAACTGCTAACTTTTATTAAAAGAAAATTATAGCAGCCTGTGAGTACAGATACAGAAAGATCAAGAACACACAAGTTATGGATGAAAGCAGGCTATCCTACAGAGAGGCTGATGGAAAAGTCTGTAGCATGCTAATTCGAGTAAAAATTGACGACAATTCACTAAGGAGCAAAATGCTGTATAACAGAAGATGCTGGGAGATCTAGAGAAAGACAAAGGCCCTTGATGAAAACTTACATATGTCTTAATCAGTTGTTATGTGATCTATTAAAACACTAGGAAAGAAGAAGCCACTTAAGACATAAGAATGGTAACATCACTCTACATGGCCAAGGATACTTTTCTTTCAAAGGAACCAGATAGCTGAATGAAACTGTAAAGAAAACAGCATCATAAATATTTTATCTTTGATATAGTCACTTGTTATGTCTAAAGAAAAATAAGTGGATACATTGTGTGGAACATTTCCCCAGGGTTTCAAGTTCTATAGTTGTGAATTTTACAAATTAAAAAAAAAAATTTAAACCATCTTCCTGACTTTACAACAGATGGCCAAACATTTTAAGAGCCTTAATTATTATTTTTTGCCAAATTTTCATTCCAAACTTATCTAATATGTTCTGCCTGCTCCTAATTGTGCATTTTATGGGAAATGAAAAATATTTCATTAGACTTTGCAAGAGTGAACAATTATATTGAATATGAGATAAGCAGCCATTTTTATATCCATGATGTTTTCAAGTAATTATCATTTTCTTATCATAATGTTCATGAAATAAAATAATATATTTCCTCATATAATACCATTGGCCTATTCTCATTAGATGAAACATTTGAAATTCAAAACACTTCAATGGTAACAACGTTCAGTGACAAGGTTAAGAAAAGAAATGACATTCAATTTCCTTTAAACTCCATCCTGTTATTAATGATTCTTTTTGCAAATGTGACAGTACTATAGTGGCTATATAAGTCCTGGGATTGGCATATTTCAGGCACTGTTCATGGGACTGGCATGCAGGTCCTTCATTGCTCACCAAGAAAATATGTTCCATAAGGTACTCTTAAAAAACTGAAGCTAGAATGTATGGGGATTATATAAATCCAAAGAAAGCAAATTTCTCAGCCATATCCATAGTAGGCCACGTCATATTATTTCCATATCTTGTCTTTCTAGACTACACTGGCTTTTCTCCACTACATTCTCCTACAAGTAAGTATGTTGATTTAGGCTTTCAAACTTCTTATAAGGCTGTTTAATTATCCCACATTTCACAATTGGTACGTATCTTAAGCTCTAATTACCTACCATACTAATTGCATATACAATTAGTAAAAACAGTTCCTCATTTATTGAACTATGAATTTTAATTCATTGTAGTCAGGAAATCTAATATAATCATACTAAATCTTTGGATCAAATAGTCTTAAGAATATTACTTTCTGCTGTGATTGCTGTGATTTAAAAGTGAAAATTTATATATTATGAATTTATACTCTTCATTTATCCGAGGCAACATTATTACTCAAAACTGATTAAATATTATAGTATTTTATACCACAATAATTACCAATATGAATCAAATATTAAATGCAGTTGCTTTGTATTAATAAATTTTATTTTCAAAGTGCCTGATATTTCTGATTATTGGAAAGTCAAAAATTGCTTTCATTTTCTGACCTTATCAGAAGGTCATGGGTTGATTATTACCAGAAAAAAAAATAACAAATTTAGTTCTCATAATTCCCAAATGTATAGTCTTGGTTATCCTCTGTTACACAATGTTTAACCACACTTCCTTTTCAATGTAACAACTATGATTATTCTGTTGATTTCATTACTGAAGAAAGTGATACATAAATGGGATCACAGAAATAAAACTCATCTCCATCTTACAACTGTGTCAGGTTAGAACTGCGGGACCAGGAAGACAGAGGCTATTTAAGAATGAACTCTTAGTGGAATCTCTAGAAAATAATGATTTGGGGATAGATTACACAGAAACCAGAGAAAACTGAATTCTCTGGCAAACATAGTTTTAGCAAATTGTTTTTAAAAGTGGCCAGTTCCAGCTAAATGACACAAATGTTCATACTGAAACCATAAAGATAGAACATTTAGTTTCCAGTCTATCTTTCCTGCTTTCAAAAAATTACAAAAGAAGCAAAAAAAAAAAAAAAGAAGAAGAAGAAGAAGAAGAAGAAGAAGAAGTAAAGGAAATAAAAACACAACTTGAAGAGTCAACAAAAATACTAGCTTAGACTCAGAGGTAACACATTTCGGAATCACCTTGGATTTAACAATTAACTACGAGTAATGTATTAAAGTTTCTTATTGAAGAAGCTGAGAATACATCAGAGCAGAGTAGATGGTTTCTTTAGCCAGAAACATAGAAAACACTAAGAAGGAAGGGAAAGGAAAATGCTGGGTAGTCAGATGGCTCAGCTGGTGAAGGTGCTTCCAGTCAAGCCTAAATTAACGCCTGGACTTTGATTCCCAAGATCCAACATGGTAGAAGGAGAGGAGAGAACCAACTCTTGTGACTTGTCCTCTGACCTTCACACATGTGTACATGGGCGTGCAGGCTCACACACACACCCACACAGAGGGACACAAATACATAAATCTTAATACTATCTTAAAAAAATCTCAAAATTAAAAATCCCAGTAACAGAAAAAAAAAAGAGTCTCATTGATAAACTCATCAGGAGGCAGGAAAATCTAGAAGAGAATGAACTTGATGTGTGTGAAAAACAGCTTTCCTTCCACAGAAACGAACTTAAAAAAAAATGAAACAGAAGTCTTTCCATTCATATGGCAATAAAGAGGCTCAGGGATCTATATGGAAGAGGGTGCAGACAGACTGCAAGAACCAAAGATAGCAGACGTTTTTAAGGACTCAGTTTTAAAGGCACAGCAGGGCCGATACACATATGATATCTCATAAAGACTGCTAGCACAAGACCTGTACAAGCTCAAAATGGACAAAACCCAGAAGGGAAGAGCAGAAATAGCTTTGACAAGAAGCTATTTGCAGATAATAATTTCTGAATGATGGAAACTCAGTTTTGTCAATGAAAATGACACTGTATGTCCACTAATCTCCAGGGCATGTCCCGTGCTCAGGAGCAGTTAGGCAATGTAAGTCTTGTACCACGGTTTTAATACCTTTTTTTTTGAGAGATCCCAGGGGTGAGAAAATGAGATAGTGAGAGAGCAGGTAAATGAGAGAAAGAGGGGGGAGAGAGTGAGAGAAAGAGAGAGGAGCACGCAGAGACACACAGAGACAGAGGCAGAGAGAGACAGAGAGATAGAGACAGAGAGACAGAGAAAGAGAAACAGAAAGACAGAGGAGGAGCACAATCATGACGTTGGGAGGAAGGTCTTATCTGGGGAGAGCTGGAATGGAAAAGAATTCAAAACTACACTGTATGAAATTCTCAAAGAACATCAGCAAAACAAAATAAAAGCAAGCAAGCAAGCAAGCAAGCAAGCAAGCAAGCAAGCAAGCAAGCAAGCAAGCAAGCAAACAAACACCCAGCAACACAAAGAGAAATGAGGAGAGCAAGAAAGACACTAAAATATCAGTTTGCTTTAAATACTGATCAGATCTAGAACATTTTGTTCTCTAACTTGACATGCATGAGTACAGTACATCGTAAAGTAGTTTTAGAAACCAAATACATAGAACGTGCTACAATGAGACTGAGATTCTGAAAGACACAGATCTTTACTGTGGTCATTTATATTTTAGAGATGTTGTAAAGGAAGTCAGAGGGTCCTGTGGACTCTGTGAAGCATGTGCTTTAGAAAGTGCACAAATTGGAGGCTGAAGAGATAGTTCAGTGGTTAAGAGTACTGATTGCCCTTCCAGAGGTCCTGAGTTCAATTCCCAGCAACCACAGGGCAGCTCACAACCATCTGTAATGGGATCTCATGCCCTTTTCTGATGTGTCTGAAAACTGTACTCACATAAATAAATAAATAAATAAATAAATAAATAAATAAATAAATCTTAAAAGAAAAGGAAGTATACAAATTTAAAAAGAGCCACTTATCACTAACATTGTTATGAATTTTTAAAAATGGATGATAGGATTTTTGTTTGTTTTTTGCCAAATCTTGATGGCCAAACTGGGTACTCACTTGCAAAACACAGCATCTAAACAAAGACATTATATAACTTCTCAACATTAACTCAAAATGAATTATAATTCTAAATGTAAGGTATAGGATCATAAAATTTCTTTTGTTTTCTTTTATTTTTTCCCTTTTTTTATTGGATATTTTCTTTATTTACATTTCAAATGTTATTCCCTTCCTGGTCCCCACCCACCAATCCTCCTATCCCGTCTTCCCTTCCCTGCTTCTATGAAGGTGTTCCCCCACCCACCCACTAAACAACATTGATCCTTATGAGTTTAACAAGACTTTAATACAATGCTAAAAATATATTTTTCTTGATTCCCTGACATCAAGCCTGTGCTGTTGTCGGTGGTGGTAAAATGGCAGCACGGCACTTTGCTGTGCCTTAATAGATTGGACACGTCTCCCAGTTCCAGGCACTCAAGTCTATGCTGAGGGAACACCGAGGACAGTCTTACCTGCCTGGACTTTGTCCCACCTGGGTTTGGCTCAGGTTCATAGAAAGATCATATTCCAGACAAACAGGAAAGATGGAGGCACTGACCTGCCTCCAAGTTAAGCCTTCCTGTGTCCATTGCTGTTGTGTTAGAAGTCTCAGAAGACACGCTGACTGTAACATGGTAAGGAAGACATTCCACCAGACAAGAAAGCACTGGTGGGGTGATAGAGTGTACCTCTGAAATCCTGGAGGCAAGATAGGTGTAGTCATACACACTCGTAATACAAGCACCCAGAAGGTTGAAACAGGAGGATGGAGTTTGAGGCCAGACTGGGGTAACTAGCAAGTTCAAGGCCAGCCTGAGCTTCAAAGGATGACATTGCTCAGAAAATAAAATGAATGGCAGGCAAGATGGCTCAGTGGGTAAGGACACTTGCTGTGCAGGGCTGCTACCTGAGTTTGAATTCCTGGGACTCAAATAAAGATGAAAAAAGACCCAACTCACAAAATCATCCATGAGTCTCCACGGGGCTGCACTATGGGATGCCCAAACCTTACTAGGATAATAAATTTTAAAGTAAAATCCCTTTTGTTAGGCTGATCTCAAACTCATTATTTGCCCCAAATAGTCTTGAACTTCTAGCCTGCCTGGTATGTTTCACCATGCCCAGTCGATGAGATGCTGAGATGTGAACCAAGGGCTTCACGTGTGCTAAACACTCTACCCACTGAGCTAAAGCCCCTAATCAAAGATTCATAAAATCTGTTTTTAAATTTACTCTTAAAGCATTTCTTATTTAAAATTATTTAAACCTAGAAAAACAATACAATGCTAACAACATTGTGCTTGAGAAAACACAGTACTAAGTTTGACTTTGTTAAAAGGGTGTTCTGTGTAGTGAAAGACATCAACCACTAAAAGAAGTAGGACCTACTTCGTGTGGGTAAAAAAGAACCTAGCAGAATGCTTGGGATTTGGTTCATTTAAGTTGAAAACATCTTCACACAAAATCCTGTAGCTCTGTAAGCAACCAGCCAAACTGAGAAGCAAGCAAAATAGCTTCAGCAGGCAAAATGGTGCATAAACTGTGGCTCATGAACACGAAGGAATGGTATTCACTGGTAATATTTGTTCAGACTCAAGTCATGAAAAGACAGAATAATATTAGATGTATAATGCATGGTGACTATTCTTGGTTGTCAAGTTAACTAAATGTGCAATCAACTAAAATGCATATGGCTGATCACACCTATCGGGATATTTTTTTTCTTAATTAAATCCTTTGAAGTGGGAAGACAAGCTTCTAATCTGGATCTTTGAGGTAGGAAGATCCACCTTTAATTGGGACAACACCTTCTGCTTGCAGCCTTCTTCAGGATTCTGCTGAGACATCCAGCCTTGTGGACTTAACAGCTTCTGCATTCTTGGGTCTTCTATTCACAGGCAGCTATTGCATTAGATGTACCAAAGCCTGCAATGATTCTAATAAATCCCTTTTTATATATAGCGATTCATTCTATAATTTCTGCTATTCTAGAGAACCCTGACTAATACAAATAAAAGAAGTCATTGTGAAATGACTACACCCTGCACAGGTCTATCTATGTGACATTATTAGACAAAGTTTGATTGCTCAATAGAAATAAAGATTTATTGGTTCATAATTTTGTATATGAGTGTTTTTCCTGCAAGTATGTACGTTTGACATGTATATGCCTGGTAGTCACGGACCTAGAAGATGGCATTGGATCCTCATGGAATAGGATTGTCAGATCGTTGTAAACTTCTATGAGTTAGTAGACTCTGAATCCAGTTTCTCTGCAAGAGTACAAGTAAGCCATCTCTCCAGACCAAAGAGGAAAAAAAACTTCAAAAGAGTTACTATATAACCATTTTAAGGTTTGTATCATGGAAGAATAGGTCAGAAAGAGGCCTTTCAGACAATGATACAATTACACTGAGCTTGCAGGTTATTACAGACTCCATTAATGATAACGCTGACAGAAGCTGAAAGGAAGAGAGGGAGAGGTGGCTCAGAGGATAAAGTACTTGCTTGGCAAGTGTGAGGTCTAGAGGTTGTATCTTCCACACTGAAGTAAACGTTAGATGAACATGATAGTATATCTATAATACCAGAGTTAGGACAGAGTCAGAGTTAGGACTGCCTAGCTAGATAAGTGGATTTGAAAAGTTACAGGTTCAGCAAGATGCATTGTTCTTTTAAGTAAAGTGAAGAGCAGAAGAAGACACCTAGTGTCACCCTTGGCCTCCACGTTCACATGTATGTGCCCACAAACATTGAAACACAGATATACATGATCAACACCTATACATACACATAAAGCTAGGTTGATCCTACAAGATACTGATGAGGATGTAAGTACAATGTGCCATTTTCTCAATCTACAAACAAGTCAAAGACTATTCTAAAAACTAAAATTTATTGATTAAAAATAAATCAAGTAAAAAAAAACCAGTGCAATCAGTTCTCTTTACATGGTAAAGACATGAAGTAAGCTTGCTATTTCTCTTAGACCTCATGTCAAGTTCTGAAATGCCATGGGACATATAAAACTATAGAAAGGGAAGAAAAAAAGGAGATAGAGAAAGGAAGAGGGAGAGAAAGATCTTAAGTTTTAAGGAAACGGCCTTTGGTTAACATTGGTTTGCAGTGACTTGAATAAGTCACTGAAGTTTCACAGCCGGATGGCTGACTGCTGCATCACAGCCTGATGGCTGACTGCTGCACCAGGAGACACACAAAGTTGTACGTTCCAATTCTGCCTCCTTTCCAATTTACTTTATGTGCAAAATTCCAATGGCCTTCCACAACCTTAACGTGTTTGGATGCCTTCCATCTTTGAGTCATATTCTAGCATTGCTGACCATTAAAAACGAATGTTTCAGTAGGGCTGGAACAGTCTTATTAGCCAAAGCCAAGGCTTTATATGGCTTGTGCACTTTAAGAGGTTAATATACCCTGCCAGCTTGCTTTGTTCAGAAGTATTAAGTGGAAAGACTATAACATTCAAAGAAAGGCAAAGTTCACTGGGTAAGACCTTGATAATATAATGGAGTATTAAACCTCTAGAAATTTTTGTCATAATATTTTATGAAACATATGCACATGCTCACTGGAACAGAGTCCAAATTAAATGGTTTTGAAGGTCAGTTCAAAGTCACCATGCATGCAATATCTCTAGGAGAAATATGCACTCTTTTGAAAATGCCATGACCTAGAATCTCTCTTCCTTACTTTGTTATCAATCCTGGAATGTGCTGGAGAAGGAGGGAAACACTAGTTCTATAGCAATGACATTTTTTCCAGCCATAGCATATCCCAATGTCCCCGTCAACCAACTCTTGTGTTGAAGAACAAAGAACTCTCAGTGAGAGGCATACTTTAAGTATGGGCTAAAATGTAGTAAATAACTAATATATTAGTCTCAATTTCAAAGCCAGTTATGCACAGCCATTAACTGCAGGATAAAACAACAACAACAAAAATCCATCCTAACTCCACAGAGAAAGCTCAGCAGTTAAGAATTCTGGCTAGTCTTTCAGAGGAGATGGACTTCAATCCCCAGCATCCAAATGGCAGCTCACAACTGTCTGTAACTTCAGTTCAAAGGTATCTATCTGACATCCACATACAGGCATATATGCAGGTAAAACACCAATGCACATAATAAATGGGCCTTTATTATCTAAACAGATCAGAGGGTCCAAGAGCAGAGAAGCAAATGTCTACTTTGCAAGAGGAAGATCAGACTTGCGCAAGAATATAAAACTTCTATAGCTGGTTTCTATAGCTGTACTGTCCCTATATGAAGAAAGGAGTGTCCTGAAAGTTCAGTGCTACTCACTGCTTGAGAGTCATCCTTGGGGCTAACTTAATCTGCTTAAAACCATGAGAACTTTTCTCACTCCACTTCCAATTTTATCTTCTAAACATTAATAATGAATGCAAGAAACTCAGTAAATGGTCAGCCTGAAAGAAATAGAATCTTTGTAGCATTGTATGTAGTTTAAAAGATAGATTAGTTAATTTCCCAAGTTTTTTTGGGGTCTGAATAACATCCAAGTGGACATTAAAAGTAGACAAGACGGCCCTAATGACAAAAACTGACTCTGTCCTGGCAGTCCTGGTACTTCCGGATTATTGCTGGCAATACTCTAGATTCAGTTCAATGGGACGTAACTTAGTACAAAAAGCAGCCTTACGTACACTCCTCAGTTACCATGCACATTTTATCATGGCAAAGTTTTTTTCTCACTACTTTCATATTGGCGTTTTAGTCAATGGATTATGAGTGAAGAACTGGTCATTAATTGAAATGTTATTGAAAACTTACTGGGATTTTCTACGGAGTACAAAGATAAGCCTTATTTTCCCCACAGCTCATTTGCCGACATACCCAATGGGTATATGTTTGAAGAACTTGAAGAGTTCTGTCCGTTTGTAATTACTGATGAGCGTATCTGAATATTTTTGTATGGAGAACACATCTGTAGCTAATCACATCACACTTTTCTTAATCAGACAATGGGAATCTAACAAAGAATAGTCTGGAATCCTATACAATTTCAAAGCATTAGCAGCTGCTCAGGAACTTTATTGCTAAAGTGTTTGAAAATATTTGGTTTTGCATAACAGCAGCCTGGTACTTGATAAAGATCAGATCTTCAGCCGAAAATGAGCACATCCCAAATATTGGGCAGCTACAGAAAGCATGCCACTCAATAGGCCATGGCTTTTAATATGCATCGTTCATCACATAAAGAGGCAGAGGGCACTTCTTCAATATGTACCCAGATTCAGATCAGGGTGCCTAACATGTACCCCAAACAAAATTTTGTTGTAGATTCAGAATTTTAGTGAGAATAAATTAACAGTTTGCTATTCTTCTTCACAGAAGAAAAAAATAACTGTTCTCACAGAAATAGAGGCATCTACAGGCATCTACAGTAGTAGGTATTTAGTACGCATTCGTTTTTGGGGAAAAAAAGAATTTTCTTTCTAGATGCTTGGTGGCCCAAGATGCCACTTAGATGACATCAGCTCTAAGTCAGAGCCCGGTCTCTGTGGTAAGAGAACAGTGGAGGTCACAACCATGTGCTCAGAGGATGGGGGTCTTTGAATGTGTAACTTATTAGAAACTTTCTGCCATAAGAAGACTCAGCCTGTTCTTTCCTTGTCATGACATCTTGGGCTGTCTCATGACAGTTCCTTCCCTGATTGGTGCAATGTCATATATTCTTGTCAATAGCACCTACACATGCCACTAAGTATTAAAGCTGTAATTACCATACCCCCCTTGAGCCAGTTTTCATAGTCTATACCCCAAGGTTCTGAAATGCATAAAGCTTCACTCTTCTTCCCTCCTTTTGTCCTAGAGAAATTTACTTATAGGAAATATGAAATAATCTGATGGTAGCAATGTAAACTTCAGGTGCAGTACATGAAGCTCAGGCATTCCGCCCTTAGCATTGGTTCCACTACACCTACCTTTCTAGAAACTCCTAAATCTCTGGGCTGTAAAAATGAATAGGCGCCAATTGCCTTCTGAAGCCTAAGCACCCTTTCTCTGTATTTGGGACCATCTAAATTCAATAAAGGTTAATAAAGCCTTTTTCAGGATTGATTTTATTTTTCAATCTTCATTATACCACAGGTAAATTATCTGACAGAAAATAGCTACAGCACGTGTTTGTACAGTCTACACCCATTTATTTAAATGACTCCAAATTGCTTATAAAAAATGAATGTAATTATTTGAACTCACCACTGTGTGGAATTTACACACAAATTACAGAGTTTTTTTTTCTATAGTAAAATAAAATAGATTAAACTATATATGAAAACCTATTTGGAAGTTGTGGATATAAAACATTTTATATCTGTTGCAAAGCTACATTTCTGAAACATCGATATCTTTAAAACAGAATGCACACACATCTTATTATCTAGCTATTATTTAAATCGATTATTAAAATATTATCATGTCAGTGACGTTCAAAAGGAACAGAAGATGTGAAAACATATATACATATTAGAGCGATAATACTGTCCATTAAATTGCAAACAAAATACTGTAAATTGTGTATCTTCATAGTGAGATTACTAGGAACACATCTGCACTTAGGGCTGCCATTTGGAGAATATTAATTAATTTACTCAGAAGTAAGCATCAGTTAAAATGATGTTCACGACATCAATAATTGCAATGTTAAAATTAAAAAAAATATTTTTGGGCAAAATAAAGCTTACTATGTATCTTTACATGTGTTAGGATAAAGAGGACAAGGAAAAAATATTACAAGCCTTTAAAATGAACAAAAGTTGTATTTTCTGAGGAATGACACGCCTGTTTTCTTTTATTGTAACCTCTATTGCTAATCCAGATATGATGAACATTTCAATATGACAATGTTACTTTGATTATATAGTGACTGGACTCATGCAGAAATAAAGGAGAATTATGCATCTATGTGCCTCCGTATGTATAGGCATCATGTGTGCATGTGCTCATGGCATGTTTGTTTGAATGTGGCATTAAGTATGGGGCGTATAACCTATACTTTGAGTTCTTTAATTTTTATCTAGAGTTGAGGAAAACAAAAGTGAAGGATGTAAGGAGAAAGTAAATGGTGTCCTTCTTGTGTCAACTTACCAGTTTTTCGCAAGGGGAAATCATCCTTGGCATCTTGGGCTCCTGGTAATGTGTACTTGTAGGATGGAGACGTTCCACTGAGGGGTGGAGAGCTTTGATCCAGTGATGTGTGGTGGGCAGCCCTGCAGAAAACAAAGGAGGTTCGTATTGATGCTAGGCTAGTTAACGCATGTGAGTCAGAAATATTAAGTCTTCCATGCTGTCCAGTGCATCGGCTGCATTTGTTTTTTCCCTTAGTGTATCCATACCCCAGCCTCATGCATCCCAGTTCAGTTTACCAAAGTATGCAACAGTGCAGAAGTCCTAGAAATATGCACTTTGCATTTGGTCATTCAGTCATGTGGAAACCTTCATTTAGTTATAAGCAAGGATTGAGATTTCTATTGAAATTACTGTGTATGACTTCTCAAAAACTTTACTACCATTTGGATCCCTTGGAATCACCACTAAAGAACAACCACAGTAGAAGTGAGGATGTCCAAAGCCCTCGTCACTGCCAGATAGCAACAGCCAAGGCCACGAGGATGCTCTTTGCACTAAAAAGACAACAATGCCAGAAGTCTCAGAGTCCTGACTCCCATGGGCACTCCACATGTGTGGGAAGGAGAGCACACTCTCCCTCAATATAAAACTAACTCTTTAAAAGTATTTTCTCTTCCTTAGAGGAATACATTGAAAAGAAGCAATTGTGCTACTGGAGAAGTCTTTAGAGGACTGAACTCAGACAACTCAGTGTGCACAAACACCACAATTATTATATATAATAAAGTGCCCAAAGCACAGGGCCACTGTCACACTGACTTTCACCACAAAGTTTTATTTGAGAAATACATTCTCATCAATTGACTTATTGAAGATCATTTTGGATACTTGTAACTGGTAAAAGCGTCAGAATGTGTCATTGTGACCTTTGTATGCAGAGGGAGACCAATCCCTTGAGAATTCATGGAAATTGCCCAGAGCCACAGAGTCAATTCCTGAAATTAATGATTTATGGTTAGTTGGAATAATATTCCATGCAAACAAGTAAAGATCACTACTGACATGAGGAGCCACGTCTAATATACTCAAGAGAACTGCTGAAGAATTCTCCACACATGAATTATTATTTCCTAATAGTTGTTTCTCATTAGAGACTTATGTTATTTTTCTTTCAATCTGTTAACTCTGGAAGCATTATGAATCAGTCAGATATTATGCAGATAATTTTAGGTAACACAATCATATTTCTTTCAGGTAATTTGTGATACTGACTGGTTTCTCAGGCCAACTGATTCAAAGGACACAATTATTCAGATGTCTGGAATATTTTGGAGTCTGCCAGCAGGCAGACAACCTCAGTTTTGGATGAACAGGAGAGAAGTCACCTACAAAACAGACTAGGAAGTAGAGTGACTAGTGTTTGAAACTCTTGGCATGCTTCCAAATTCCATAAAATAATTAGTATTTACTTCCTGTCCTTGATACAAGGGATTGAAAAATATATTCACAGAAAATTTTGAGACCATTCAAGGAACACATTTATGTGAAAACTGAATCCATTAGCCAGTAGCCTATTATCAAATACGATATTATTCCTATCTCACAGAGAAAAGAATGCATTTTATGTAATATGTGTGATGGACTTGGAGGAATGAGGTTCCATAAAAGCTTCAAGAACACCACATATCTTGTCTGTCTGTCTGTATCTCAGAGGCCAAACTCTCATTTCACTAGTGGAAAGATGTGAGCTACAGTGGGCAGGGCTGGAGGAGTTAGGAAAGGCTTAGGTTTGTTTATATTTAATTATGTTTCTTCCTCCCTTACCTTCATTTCCTTCTGTTCCTCTTAAAGATTGAAAAAAAAATGGTCTGAATTTCTCAAAATAGCTCTGCTTTCCATTTTATATTAAGCCAAGTGAAACAAAATAAAGCCACAATCTGCTAAACGTTTATCCATTCTGCACTATAGATATCAGATATACTAGATGAGGATTCAAAACCATCTCTGGGTCCACCCAGATTCCAGCTATTCATTCACCAAAGAAGATAATCCTCTCTGCCCTCACAGTGATAAATGTTAATAACTGAGCACTGCTTGCTCCTATTTATTTTGTAATTTTGTTTGTTTGTTTGTTTGTTTGTTTGTTTTCCCTTAGGACCTTGCCAGCAAGTCTACAGGTAGGCACTGTTGTAATCCTTTCTGTGGAGAAGAAAGCTGATCATTAAAGATTTCCAGGAACTTGCAGTAGCCACACAGCTGAGAAGTGGCGGGCCCAGAATTTTTACCCAGTTCAGTCAAAGAGAAAACCTGTGTGCTCTCTATCCCCAGGATGAAAACAGCCAAACATAGAACATACGTGTACCAGAGCTTGGGATGGCGGCCCACGGAATGATTTTTTCCATTGGTTGGAGTGTCTTTCGTTGCTGATTTACTCAACAGGAATTCTTGAAGCTTCTGCTTGACCTCTGTGCTTGCCACTGCCCCTGAAACACACACACATAGCACACAGGGACACAGACACCGACTGTGAGTTACTTCCTCTTGCCACTCAAGAATGCTCAACAAAGGTTATGAAGAAATATCACACTGGCCACAGCATTTGGAGCTTTCCTATTAAAAGACAAAAAACAAACAAACAAACAAACAAACCCCAAAATCTACACAGGCTTTAGAAAATGGCAGAGTCCTGTTTTGTAACTGTTCCTTACATTACAATTTTCTAAAAGTACCTTTATTTATTTCTCTGATCGTTTTTATAGGAAGGGAATTCCTCTATCATTGATCCATCTTTAAAATGAAAGAGAAAATTTCTAACAGTTGGGGCTGTACTTAATTGTACACTGCTCGCCTAGTATTTATGAGGCTCTATGTTCAGTCCCCAGTACGTACAAAAAACAGATGAATGAATAGGAATAAAACACTAGTTTTTAAATATTATTTTATCTTTTTGAAAATTAGGAATCTTGGGGAATGTTGCAGATAGCTACGATGCATTAAAATGATCTAAGTTTCTTGTCAATAAATTCAACATCGTCTTAAAACTCATTTGAGTATTAAACAGATAACTTTTGTTGGTAATTTCAGTTCAAACCACCACACTTTAAACTTTGCAACGACCTGAGTTTGAATTGCTTGGACAGAGGGCAATCATTTGGATCTGTCTCCCTCTTGTGGACCGTTAGTTTGCAGATGTTCTGCCTTGAGTCTTTCCAGAGTCTAAGTACGCCAATAGGGAACCAAGGCACACTATGGTGTTCAGAACAATGACTGCTCAGGCAGGAAGAAGGAAGAACTGAAAACATGTAGATATTACTTTATTACCAAACAGGGGGTCTCACACTCAATCACTTTAGCATAATGTTATTTCCAAAGTCCAAAAAAAACCCAGTCTGTGTCTTTGCTGATGCTGTGTTAATTTCCCATTAAGCTCTGAATAGCTAATATAAACAGGCACTTTAGTCTACACGTTATTCTTTCAATCAGACAAGAACATTTCTGACAAGTCTATTTCCATCATTTATCAGGCTTCTTGCAATGGTCAGCTAAAGATGCAGAAGAGATTGTGTCTGTTACCCTGGTGCCTCTTACTTTCTCGTCCTCTATCTTTGCCTCTGAGAGGAGGAAGCTGCTGCTCTCTGCGATGCCTCTCTACTTCCTGTTCTTGCCTCTGCTGCTCCAGTTTCTGCTCCTTTTCTAGGAGTTCTTGCTGTTGTTTTATGGCTAGAAGTTCCTGTTGTAACTTGCGAGAAGAGAAAGACATGAGAGTGTGCAATTTCTTTAAGGTTCAAAGTCATCACTCACTGCCCCAACTTGCAATGTTATCAGCTTTTGGAACTTGTTAGTATTTAGTTTGTGCTCAAACCACCTGTTTATTATTGAAATATGAAGACCGGAAACTAAAATCATGACGGTTTTTATATCTACAACAAGCAAGCATGATTCAGATGATTCCGTTACTTGTGTCTCCCTATCAACAATTATTACCAAGTCCCCTCAGGTCATTTGAAAACAGTTGGCCTGAATCTTCAGTTCCCTTCCCTGTGTGACTACAAAATGCAGAATCATACAAAAACAGAGACAGCCCAGGTATCTACTACACAAGGTCTCTCACACTCTAAATAGACAACTGAAATAATCAGTTATTATCCTGAGATACAGTGTAAAGCTCAAGTGAATAGAATGAGAAGGTGTGAGTTAGTTTGGGGAAAGTCTACCTGAAATAGAACAAGCACTAAGACTTTTACCACCTCACAGAGATAGTTCTTATTAGAGTGAGGTAATCTACATGTCCATATACTTCTCTAGAAAATACAGAAGCTTTAGATCTGTCATCTAACGTAGGAAAACTTCAGGATTAGAGACATAAGTGCAAATTAAATCACTTCCACAAACTGTTCTTCCATGCACTGGCATTTGGCTTTTTGAATTCTCTGAATTTGCTTCAAACCATGCATAACAACAACAAAAAAAGAGGTTATTTGTTATGACCTTTTAAAGACATGAGCTTCCTTACAGACCTAGAATAAATGTAATTTATATTGATAATTGTCTGTCTGTATGCATGCATGTATATCAAGAAAAGCAAATGTATCCAGTGAACAACAAAAGACTCTGGAGTCCTACTTAGCCTTTGCCACTACTGGGTATGAATTTTGACAAGATACTAAAGCTACAAAGAACTTCTGTTCATTAAAGGAAGACAAACAATAATTTTCCTTGAATCAGATTCATAATTAATACAAAATTTAGTTTTGAATGCTACAATTTCAATTATTACTATTTATAACTTAATACTAAATAAAGTATAATTTATCCTTTGAATATGAGATATCCAAACACCTCTATTTTATAGCAAATATTAGAACAAAAATAAAAGGCTCTGTGGAGTGTTGTCAGGACCTTCTTGTTGTTTCTTTAGAGCACTAAGAAAGCAACTTTTTATACTAACTGCAATAGCCTGACCCAAACTCGAGTCCGTGATTAGGAGTACGTCTGTTTACTCTCCATATGACATCAGAAAGTCATGGAGTTTTATTTTTATTTAACAACCACTTAATAGACATTCTAAAATACCCACTGTTACTTAGGAATTCATAGTTATGTTTAAATTCTGTTTTAATATCAATTCTATAGGAATATTAAGACTGGTCAAATAGATTTAATGCTTTATCCAAAGCTTCACTGCAATTGAACTCTAATTCCTTCTAGGAATGGAAAAGCACATATATTCATGAACATGTAACAACATTTAGCCAAGATTATAGGAATGAGGCCTATCTAAAAATTAAAATGAGCCGGGCGGTGGTGGTGCACGCCTTTAATCCCAGCACTTGGGAGGCAGAGGCAGGTGGATCTCTGAGTTCGAGGCCAGCCTGGTCTACAGAGTAAGTTCCAGGACAGCCAGGACTATACAGAGAAACCCTGTCTCGAAAAACCAAAAAAAAAAAAAAAATAAAAAAAAATAAAAAAAAAACCAAAAAATTTAAAAAATTAAAATGAAATAAAACTTCACGTTGATTTTCAGATATTTTAGCCTTAGTGAAGCATAGTGACTGAGAAACTGTGCCAGCTGACAGGGGAAGACAACACATTTTGAGCATCTACATTCTAATTACCTTCTATGTGGCTTTACAAAGTCACACTGCTTCTGCCTACCTAGGTGACTAAGGGAGACCCTAGACCAGGATGGAAGGCAACAGGTGCTGATGAGGACAAGAGTCGGAGCTCAAAGCTAATAGAGCTAATGCATGGTGTGCTGCCTTCCTCGTACAAACAAATCTGAATGAACGTTAAAAGCATTAACCTTTAGGCCTATCTATAAGACAGTAACAACAAAATAGAATAGTTAAGGAAGCAGAGAACTTAGGAACATGAAAACACATTTTCTATCCCTCACAAAATAATATACTACTGAGGAAAGCCGTCTTTATAAAACTCCACTTTCCTGTCACCGTCTCATAATCCTTATTCTCTGAAGTGCATTTTTCCCCCAACATCTTTCCAGATGTCAATCAATCTGCCATATCACTTTGTTTGTGCCATAGAAGCAATTACCTGCTCTTAGTTTCTGGGTGAAGTCAAATGCTAAATTACTCACAATTGACTTTAACAGTAAGAAAGGCACTGGGCATTAATGAAAAGAAGAAATCTAAAACTGAGCAATGCAACTTGGATATCAGCCTGTCTCAATACTCATGGCAAAGACTTGCACACAAAAGAAAATGAGCCATTCACGATCATTCAGATCTCGAAGCCAGGCGAAGAACGTAAACCTTACTCATGCCTCATTACTCTGTTATCATGCCTAGAAAGACTGAAAAAGGAAATCTGGACATTGATGCTTCTACTACTGTTTCAGGGGTCAAACTGAAATAACACTTTGGCATTTATTCAAGAATAAATGTACAAACTAAGTGAATGTTACTCATATAAATATAACCATGAGACAAGGATTTCATTGGAGACACACATACAAAGCCCGTCAACCTTATTTTTAAACTATGTTATAGAGCAATGATATAAAAGTTACTAGTAGAGGAAAGTTCACTGGTAATGGAAAGAGAATATGTTTTATATTAGGCATCAAGAAGCCTTTTATGCAAATAATATATCTTGCAGAACAAGGGAAACGGGGAAGAAAATAGTACTTTCATCTTCTTGGACATTTTAATTTATTGCTATGTTAGTTATTTATATTAATACCACATTCATGTGTTTGTCCTTGATATAAAAGAGATTAAGTGCCTAGAATACATTATAGTAAAATATGACAAAAACCATAATTCAATTGATTATCACCTCCAAGTCATCTTTGAAGGAGTTGACTATAAAATAAAATTTTATTGTAAATATTTTGTGCCTTAAATAAAATAAATTCAAATTAAATGTCTATTTGACTGAACTAAAAGACCCCCGTGCATTTTAAGTTTTTTGAGATGCTTGCCCACTCTGCAGCTCAAGTTTTAGATCTCTCCCTCTCTACTTCTTAAGTTTTGAGATTAGAGCCATGTGCCACCACCCCTTCCAAGTTGTCTGTTACTAAATGTCTTTGCCAATTATTTGAAAAAAAATACAAATAAATCTACAGTGATATTTTTTCAGCGAATATTCTGAAGAAGAAAAAGAACAGTTTGGCATGTATACAATCACCAGATGTCAGTAAAAATTCTGAGCTAATGCTATATTTCCCCTGAAATAACAGTCTATAAAAATATTGAAATATTTATACCATTTTTGCATATAAAACTCCCTTCATCTTTTCATTGTATTTTTATTTTGATTATATGCCCTATGAGATATTTTCTATAAGGAAGAATTAGTATTGACCTAGACTGAAAACAAAAAATGTGACAGAAGAGGGCTGTCTCTCTTTACAGGATGAATTCATTCTTCCTGGCAAATTGTGCATATAGATTCTTTATCAACAGAGCATGGACCTGTCCGGGCTTATGGTTCTTGGTGGTGACTACATGGAGCACAGGAGCACATAGGAAAGAGTATCCATGAAAATGGAAAGGTCCTATTGCTACCAGTGTGTCTGTGAGGGAAAAGGGAAAAATGGCAGAGCTCTCCCATTAACAAAGCAAGGGTGTACCAGGTACTTACCCAAGTTTCCGACCATTACAATCACAATTTCCTTCAAGCCACACATCCATGTCTTAATCACAGGGAAATTCCCCATCAGTGCTCCCATGGGTCGGTCTTATGCCCACATCATGGTGCAGATGCCCTGATTGAGAGGTCAGAGACAAAGACACATTTGCTACCTTGATGTGCTCCTGGAGTTGTGCTTGATGCTGCCTTGTCAAATTCTCGTGCTGCTTCTGAAACTCTGCTATGAGGAGCTGCTTCTGGATTTGCTGCTGCTGTTGGATGAGAAGTAACTCTTGCTGCAGTTGCTTCTCGCGGACGACAGGATCCACCACAGGCATCATCATCCTGAGGTCTGTCCTTAGGTCTAAAGGTGAGATAGGCTCCAAGCCCATAGGAACCTCTGATTTCACGTCCACTGGAGACACAGGAAAGAAGACAGAGAATGGGGTAGAGAGGTTTGGAAATTAGCATGCTGATTTGTAAACATATCAAGAACAAAAAACACTATACCCTGTATAACACATGTAAGCACATGTATAAAGAAATGAGTATACTCTCTGCTTTATACTGATGGTAAATTGTGGTCTGTTAATCAGTTTAGGTAAAGGGAACCTAGGTTAATTTTCACTCAGTGATGTTTTCTGCCCTGAAGTTCTACAGTTGTGTTTTTTTTTTCAAACAGATGGATTTAACTAGTGGTACCAAGAATCATTCAAAATGTATTAGACTGGACCATTTAACTGAAGTAAGCCAATGAAGACCAAGAAAATCAAGATGAAGGAAAGATGTTCACAACAAAGGGAACTCTGTCACAAGAATTCATAGACTTATAAAAAGTTTTATACTCAGAGACAGAAGATAAATTCTACCTTAAATTAAGTGTGTCATGCACAGCATCTGCATCACCATTTCACCTGGGAAAGACATGGGAGAAACTACATCCAGATTCAGATCATGGAGACTAACCAGAGCAACGGGCCAAATCCACACATGAAGAAGTGAGAGTGGCCCAGTGCCTAAGCGCTGATGTTTAAATAGCAAGCATATAAATTGTGGAAACTTCAGTCTTAAAATGAACAAGAGAAAAAGAAGTATGAGAGAACCTCAAGTAAATATTTAATCAAATCACCAAAGGAAAAATGACCCAAGGATATCAATGGAAGACAATATTTAAATGGATAAAAATTGAATCACATAGGTAGGTAGGTAGGTAGATAGATAGATAGATAGATAGATAGATAGATAGATAGATAGATAGACAGACAGATAGACAGACAGACAGGGAGTGTCTGGCATAGTTTGAATAGATAAGCATGTCCCATCACTCAAAGAAAGACTTAAGCAGCAAACCTACAGGCTACAGGCAGGGTAGTTCTCCAGAAGGTGCTTGTTTATGGCTAGTGTCTACTCTAATTGGTCAGTACCCATTCCAAACTGGTGGTTAAACATTCTAAGGAATACATCTACACAGAGGAGTCAGAGAGGGCAAGTTAAAGACAACAGGTCTTTGGGAAGCTGAGGTTATAATTCTTTAAAATTAGTGTACAAGCACTCAGATCTTATACCCAGCATAGACAGAAATAACCAGAAATTATAATTGCAAAAACATTTAAAATACTTTAACTTTCTGAGTCAGAAGCTTAGAAAATGGTTCAGTAAGTCAACCATGACACACACAGGCTGCTAGTTTCAATCTCTATTCTAAAGCCAACCCAATGCTTGTTACAATTCTCCTATCTGCGAAAGTCTGAGAATGTTATCTCTACCATGTCTCAGCCCCTTACTGTTAAAGTAGAGATGGTCTAAGGAACAGCAATAGCTAAAGGCTCAAATGAAGGCAGTTACTCAGAGTATTTACAGCATACCGCTCAGTAACGTTTTTGGGTTTTGTCTTTTCCATGATATAAAAATGAAACTTTTCTGTACAATGAAATAGTTCATCATTACTGATTGGCTAGCAAATCAGAAGTATATAAGAAATTGTGATAATAAAACGGTAAGTGATTTCTATTAACTTTTAGAAAATAAAACCACAATTCAACAACTAAGAGTCATCCTTATTAGTAAATAATATGAACTATTAAAAATATCAAACATTGTTATGTAGTTACTAACAATCATATACATGCACATGTATATATGTGCAAGTATATATGTCTATATGCATAATGCCTCACTGTATAAGGTAAGAAAATGATTGGATTATTTATTGCGAGTGGTACTTTCAATTGATATAAAACTGCCAAAAAAGTAAATCTGCAACATGTACTAGGAGATATTAAATATGTTACCATTTGATTCAGGTTTGCCACTTCTAGAAATAAATCATACAGAGACAATCCTAATGGGGAAAAACTTCAAATCCATACTATTTTCTGGAGGGATTTTTTTTTATTCTAGTCATTAAGAAGAAGGAACACCAAAATTAAAAAAAAAAAAAGACATTCATTTGTTTAAAAAAAAAAATCTAGTAGGTGGCTAAAAAGAGATCAGTTGATCAATTCTTGCCTCACAAGCATGGGCACCCTAATTCAATCCCCAGAACACACATTAACAAAACAATCAATAATGGCATTGCATGCCTGTAATCCTAGTACTGGGGAGGTGAAGACAAATAGTTCCTGAGGCTCACTGACCAGCCAGCCCTGCATACTTGGTGATTTTCAGGCCAGGGACAGACACTGGGGGTTTGTCTTCTGGCCTCCACATGTATGTGCATGTGTGTGCACAAGCAATACAAGACATATGAGAATGTACCCCACCCCATTCATGCACATATGCTCAAAATGTATGAAATCTCTAAAACTGTTTATAAGAATATTAAAATGCTTAAAAGATGATAATAAATTTGCATTTATACTATGATAACCATACTGTATTAGTCTTTATTGAGCCGCTTACAATATTAGATATCATTCTAAATGTTGTGCCTTGGGACTTTGAAAAATAAATTAAATAAATAAAAATAAATAAAAACAAAAAAATTCAGCCAACTATGCATGTACACAACACACACACACACAAATACACACACACTACACATTCTCTCTCTCTCTCTCTCTCTCTCACACACACACACACACACACACACACACACACACACACATACACACACAGAGAGAGAGAGAAAGAGACAGAGACAGATATATTAAAATTGCATTAACCCATAAGTTCTGATGAAAGGAAGACACAGAGAACAGATGATGGTTGTTTTAGCTTGAAGATGAATGATTATCTTTTTCTTCTGCTTTTATACTTTTTCAAGTTGCTAGAAACACTCATTTGCTTCTACATGTTCTACTGTATTTACGTGTGAATACCTCAGATTGGAAATTACAAGTCTGTATTCTATGCAGACTTATGAGTTATTTCCAATGCTTAAAGAAAGGCTTCCAGTTATTCTGTTTATAGATGCCAAGGCCTCACATGTAAATGCTTATGTGGCAAACAAGCTGTACAGCACACATGTGTGAGCACATGCATGCAGACTGGTGTCAATCTTGGTTCACTAACACTGGTTATTTTTCAATGTGTAGATGAGTTTGTAGTATCAACACTGTGTATAACAATTTAGTGGAGATGGGAAAAGATTAATTAATAAAATATAGTTTGGCAGGCAGCAACTTCTTATGATATTATCCTTGTTCAAACAAGGGACTGTGCTAGGTCTGAAAACAAATGAAGATGGTCTTAGTAGGTCTCTTAGCTGGAAAGGGAAGAGGCAGAATTGCAAGTCAAGACAGTGGAGTGACCAGAGAACATAAAGACTTGCCATGAATCGAGCATAAAGCATTGCAGTTATTAGTATACTTTATTTTATTCTTTTACATTAATATGGAAATCCTAGTAAACAAAGATACCTTATAAATTATATATATATATATAATTTATATATATATAAATGATATATAAATGATATATATATAAATTATATATATATAAATGATATATATATATGTAAGATATATATATATATTTGGAGATATATATATATATCCAAAGACCTTTAGTTTTGTCTTATACTTCATAAACTATAAACATCAAACCCTTAAGAATTTTTAAAACAAAAGAACAAGAAAAAAAGATAAGGAATAAAACTCTACAGTGCTCTGAAACACACATTGCAAACCTCAAAGTATAATTTGACTTCTTAACCTGCTATCCCAACAGAAATGATTGTGTCTAACTACTTGCCTTTGTTCAGAGACTAATCACTAAATTGTGAAAAATCACCCTCAACTTATAAAAACTCCCCTTGATTATAAATAATTGCCCAAGACTGAGAAAAAGCGGCGGGCAAGATCCCAGTCTTTCATCCAATTTATTCAGCAGTGATCCACATTCCATTTGTCTAGACTAAATATAGCAGCGTTTATACAAGAAATCAATAGTGCTTGCAGAGAGGAAAGCGAAGGCATGAATATTTCATCAGATGTGAGGAGAAGTGGCAGTCACTAGAGCCTTGCTTGGCTCTGGCTGGGTCATCTCTGGCCTGCTGGATTCACCCCTGCCACTTGGACAACAGCTCATCTCTGCGAATTACTCTTAGATCACTGTCGTACTCTATTTTTAGCAGCTATTGCATTGTGGGTGACAAAGAAGCTTCTTATTCCAAAAGGAATGTTGTATTTTTCTGACATCTTCGCTGACAGCATAAGGAGATTCCCAGGAACAGTAATGGAAGTATAAGACCAGGGATAAGTTTTAACAAGTGACAGTCACCTTTGTACACAGAATGTGTAAGAACACATATTGTGAATAGCTATTGAATTGTAATAAAAAATAACCAGTTTATAAGGAAAATGTAATCATTAGTTTTAATAGTGGATAAATAGAATTCCCTCTGTTTATACTGTTTTGGGTTTATTTGTTTGGGAAGACATACAATTCTTCAAAGGTCCAGAAGTGGTTGTTCTGATAATGAGTCTGGTCTTGGAGCCCAGGCCCATGGCCATGTCATGTGATGAAGATGGGCAGTAAAGATGCTTAGACTCCTGACTAGGAAACAGAGCCTCCAAGATTGTCTACAGAGCATGGCTACTGAGGAGGGCTGGAGAAGAGAAATCTGGGTTAGTTCTTTATGGAAATGAGCCAAGAATGAACAAAGGAGAAGCTCATCCTTGGGACTCAACAGTTCCTTTCCACTAAGCTTCCAGGAATAAAAGATGAAAACTCAGCCTAGGTGGGAGAAACTCAGTGTCACTTGCTGGTGGTTCTACTGTCTAGGAAGAATAAGAAAAAGTGACTTCTTTGTGCTCTTCAAATATCACCATCTGGACCTTCCAACTTCAGGGTTGCAAAGGCTCTTGGACACCAGAAGCCACTTCTTTCCCAAGAAAAGTTCTAGCCTCTGGAAATATGGCTGTTTGCCATCTGCCAGTAAGAGTGTGTTTGTTTCTACAGAGCTTTTTAGTGAGTTGGTGTTTGTTTTCTTCCACTGCTCCTATACATTGTGAATTGATGATCTTAAACCCTTCTCGTCCGATTCATTACATCAACATTAGCTTTTACACCTCCTCTCTAGGCTTACCCTCCTGTTACCATTTCCAGAAGCTGGACCACAGAACATAGCTTTTAAATTGACATCCTCCTTCCTTATCAATTTACTTCAGCAAACTTTCATTTTTAGTATACTTGTCTTATGCTAAATAAAAAAGGCAATCAAAATAAAAGGTACAGTGTAATTCACCTCAATGCCAGAGCTCACAATGAGGTTCATATGAGGATGGATGAGAGAGAATGGGGAAGGGTAGTTATGTTATGTGAACGACAGTAACGCATAGATAGTCACACAACTACAAAAGAAAATGAAAACAAAGACAAAACCAACAGGACAACAACAAAATAAGAACATGTAATTGTAGTATGAGGAAAAAGGACAAAAATAAATTTTCGTAGTCCACTTGTGTGATGGTGACATCTGTTATGTGAAAAGAGAAGTAAGGAATAAAAACAGACATGCATGGTAGGAGAGGAAAATGTGGAGTGACAGACCAGAAGAAAAGGGTCTCCCTCCTCGCCCTCATCCCGTCCCTTTATTCTTCCAGTTCTTGGTCATTCTAATGAATGAAAACAGAGTAAGCTGGGTAGTAGAGCCCTGGTAAATGTCGGGGGAGCTCTACAGGAAGAATTCTGGGCTTTGGCAAATAAGTTTACATTCTGAAGTCGTTTACTTCCCTCAATTCCACGAAAGTTAGTCTAAATCCTCTTGACATTTGTCTTCTCTGAGACGACCCCCTCACAGTCTTACCAGTGCATTTGGGAGCAGACAAAACCAATGCTTACATTCTTTTCCATTTTCTATTTCTTCTACTCTGTTGGTTCCATCGCATCATTCACCGGCTGACAGAACAGAGGCCTTGCCTGAGGGTGGTTTGCAGGTGGTGCTGTACTCCTGCTCCCTTTTCTCAGGTCTGCACTGCAGCACCTCACTTTAAGTGCTTTCTTCTTTAATTTTATTCCCCTTTGGCTTTCTCTCCTGGCCTCCACCTACCCTGCCCAGTGAGCTCAGTGGCCCAGTGAGCCCAGTATACCTTTTGGGTTTTATTTGTTTCCTTCTATCTAAACATGCATGCATGAAGAAATGCATGAATGAATGCATAGATAAATGAGTGAACAGCTCCTTATGTTGGACTCCTACACAGCACTAGTGCCCTCTCTGCCCTGCCCTCACCTCCTCTGCAACATGAAGAATATCTGCAACAGCTATCTCTTGTCTGCTCATATCCGTGCTCAGCCAAGGGAACCAACCACTGTTCACCATTCAGATGATCTCTCCAAAACCAGTGCCTGCTTCATGAAAGAGGCCTTTTCACTGTCCCTGGAGCACCCTGGAAAGCGTGGGCCTTCAGTGACAAGTGTATGCCTGGAATGAATGAGTGCATGCCTGGAATGACTGAATGCATGTGTGAATGAATGAGTGTATGCCTGGAATGAATGAATGCATGCATGAATGAATGAGTGAAAAGATGAGTACTGTGAAATAGAAGCATGCATATAACTGCACGTTTGTGGTCACAAATGCAAGCACATCCTGTGAAAGTCCTAAAACAACAATTTACTGGACATTCTGACCATTTGAATTCCAGAATATGTGAGGTGTTTGCTTAAGTTATTGGTAAGTGAATACAATCAATAATCAGACAAAACAAATAAACATTTACAAACAATCTCAAAAAAATTTCAAGGTGTCATTTTGTATTTTCCATATCTCCTAAAACATATAACAACCATCAAATTGAAGTAGGAGAACAGATAGAAAAATACAACTTACCAATTTATATAATTTGTTCAATAGAGGTACCAAGAATAGGTTACATCCTGAATTACCTAGACATTAATGCCTAACTTAAGACCTTAACTTAAGTATATTAGAAAATTAGCCAAAGTGGCAAAAAGTAAAGTGAGAATTTATTTTTCTTATTTCAAACTTGAAAGAAGAAGAAATATATATTTATATATTAAAATTTTTCTTAATTTCATTTAATCAAAATTCCTTGAAATTTTGCCCAAGATAACCACCAGTTGATTTATTTTTTCAGTACTTAAACATGTCTGACTGCATGCTTGGTATAAAAGTATCTCCACTAGAATCTATATTCTCAGAAGTAATTTTCATAAAAAAATTAGTAAGTTTGAATGTGCCTAATATTAAAATAAATGATTTAGGGGAAAAGCAGTTTCTTTAATTTGACAATTCTTCTCAAACTTCATTTTAGGAATGTAGATATTCCTAGCATATGCTCGATTAGCATTTATATATAATCATCAGGAAATAAAAAGAATGAGTAAATCACCAAACATGAAAGGGACAATTTTTCTAAGAGTTGTGTAAATTGGTTTGTCCAGAGGTCCAAATCTCCCTCACATTGATTGTGATCAAGTAGTGAATGTCTTTAGTTTCTTAAAGTGCACTAATACATGGCATAGATGCAAAGAAAACAAACGCAAAAGGCAATCTTGGCTTTGATTTACTGTTCTCTTATTTCCCAGGGGTCTGGACAGGAAACGAAAATAACCACAAATGACTAAAATATCAGTAGTCCTTGAAATATCAACATTTAAGCTGAAGCAGGCTAACTTTTTAATCAAAGGCTTTGCTATTTTGATTTACTTAATTCAAACTCCTTCTCTGCAAATATGCTTTTGAATTAAGCAGTCATAACAAACCATAACACAAACATGCATTGCCAACTAATTTGTAGTGCACACTTGGTTCTGTCTGCAGAAAAACACAGCTTTCAACTCAAAGGGAATGAGGGACGGTTTATTCTAGGGCCAAATTTGAGTGACCATGGCCTGAGAACACAGGTTAAGGTTACCGCAGATTCCATGTTCTAATGTTGAAGCAGTTTCATGAAGCTCATAGCAGTTGCTATGAAGGTTTCATTGCAACAAAACCAAGAAAGCAGTGATTCAAGGCAGCTTTAAGATTCGTTGGTGGAATCATCATATAGGTGGCTTCAGGAAGATGGGTGATTCTCCTATCAGCTCCAGATGCTATCTGATGACAACAATCTTAGCTCTTGAGCTGATGGAAGCTGATGCAGTGCCAAGTTAATAGAGTCACAAAGAGTTTTATCTATTAGTGGCAGGATGTCAGTTATGACAGAGAGGTAGGCTACTCCGGCTCTAAAGCTAGCCTGGGATAATGTAATTAGTCCCTGTACCTCAAACATACCAATTTCTTTACTGCAGTCGTTAATAGTCTTTGCAAACACAGGTTCATTTTGGAATTCTCACTGAGCGTTCTAAACTTTTGTCCTGTTCCTTAGTTCTTACTATCTGAGAACTGAGTAAAAACGGCATGGAGCTTCTTGCACTATGGAAGCAAAATCAAGTCAGTTTATGTCACGCTAAAATTAACAGGAACTAAGAAACTGATCTATGGCATTTTGTAATTTGATCTAAAAATTTAATCTGATATAACAGCACCAAAAATTGAAACCCAGAGGAGGCAAGAAATTTTAGCCCTTTAAATGGATACTATAAATATTAATTTGAAACAGTTCTTTATTTAATTAAACTCAAATTTCTTCATCTGAGATTGGGGGTAAGCTTGCTTTCAAATAATACAACAAGAACTAGAAAAATTTCCCTTTATTGATGTTTTATGTACAAGTTATATTATATTTTTTAGTTATAGACAAGCATCAAATGACAGACATTTGCAAATAGCAAAAAAAAAAAATCTTCCCCATGGAAACCTGATACTAGATGTAGAGGATACCATAGTAATAACAGAAACTAATGTATTATATGCATAAATTATTACTTGGTAGATATCAGTTATATAAATGTCTGTTAGCAGATCCTGCCTCTTATACCACTCTATGAACAAAATATACTTGTTTACTCCACAAATCAACTTAATCAAAGAATACATTTGCATTCTTCGACCAGACCTTCTCAATCTTGGCCTGAAGAATCAGCTTCACTGTTAAAGTATGCACTGAACACTTATAAGTACCTGTGTTCAGTCACCAAGATCCAAATAACAAATCTTGGGGAAGTGCTGTGTACCTGGTAGAGACAAAGATAGATCCCTGATGCTTACTGTCAAGCCAGCATAGCATAATTGGCTTGATAAGCATCAGAGCAGTGTCAAGACCTTGTCTCAATAAACCAAGGTAGATGGTGCCTAAGCAATAATATCCAAGATAGTCCTCTTGAGCATGCATGTGCATGTACATGTGAATGCCCTGAATGCATCTATCTACTTACACATATACACACAGAAAATGTAAATCACATACCTTAGAAGCATATAAATGTGTACTATTTTAATCTATAAAACATCTTTTGGGGGAAGCATGATAACCTGCTAATAAGAGATAATTACTTTGAACTAATAAAAAAGAATCCAGTACATTCTGAAGGTTTCAACACCTCCATTTAAGATAACATATATGCGAATGCTCAAGACATAGAAGAAGAAAAGTAGAAGTGCTGGGCTATGGTGTCCTCCTTTCATATTGGATCCAGAACTCACTAATTCTACAGAATGGAGATAGGATCTGAGTTTAAATTCTCAGAAAGTCCTTATATATAGAAATGCAACCAAACCACAGTGGCAGAGTCCTTCCACAGCCTACTCATATCTGGTGGTGCTGCTTCTCAAAACTCTAGGATGTCTTTAGTCATCTGGATCTTTTCTTCCAATAAAGCTTTCTGACTAGTCTCAGCATCCAACATCAACAGGAATGCATGTATTTTGAGGGTATAGGAGGAGAAAGTCAGATCTATTCACTCAATTCTCTGTGATTTCCTGCTGGTGAGCCAGGTTCCATAAGATTCTGAGTGAACTCACTGCTCTGTGGGCAGTGGGCACATGCTGAATATATTTTGCTCAATTCAAACTAGAGACAAATCATGCTACTGATCTTTCAAATAACATAAAATTGGCATTTAATAAGGATCATAATTACAGAATTTAAAAAATACTGAATACATTTATACCTTGTGCCTGCAACTTATATCAAAAGAACGATAAAAGCAAAAGAAAACAAAACAAAACCCCTCCAAAGCCACATAATCTCAAACTTGGCCAATCCGGTTTGATTGGTAGCTAGTCATGTCATTGCCATAGGGTGGCACCACTTCTGCCTGTAAACAGAAACATCACTGCCCTTGTTAGAAAGCACACTGAATATGAGTCTAAAAACATGGGAGCTCTCAGGAATCATGTATACTGATAGCACTTAACTTCTCTTGGAGGATTCCAAATTGTCTTTCCAAATTTGTGCAAAAGTAATGTAAAATATCATGATGTCAGAAGAGAAGAGATTTTCTTCTTTAGATTATGGGACTTATGCAAAGCACTTAGAATGTTCTAGACACAGCTTTGAGGATGTGGCAGGAGGAATGTTCGTCTCTTCTTTATAAGGCTATGAAGCTGTGGCTTATTACAACCTGTTCAACAGGTTTTGATGTGACATTTCTTTACAGAAAAAAAAAAAACCACAAGCCATCAAGTAATGTAGCCAAGGTCACATGTACCAAGACCTAAAGCAGGAATTAAGCACATAACATATGCCACTTGGTTCTGAAGCCTTGGTCCTGACAAGTCCGTCCTGATTCCTCTTTGGCCCTATGGAAAGTGAACTCTTTTGTATTTACAGCCTTTGAGGTAAGCCTTAAGGTAAGTGCTTACAGAAACATTTTGTTAAAGTATTACCTCTCTTTATTTTTAGAGGTGAAGAAAAGTTTTGCTTGTACCTGGCAACACATTCCATAGAGAGTTCTGTTCTTAAATACATTTCTGCATATTTTGACACATTTGTATATTTTCAGGTATGCTTAACGCATCTTACTTAGCTCTTTTAAAGAAACAATTCTGTATGTAAGAATTTTAAACATAGGACGTTAACTTTTAGCTTTCATAGAGCTAATAATTTTATATATTCTGCAGTATCTCACCAGTTCTCCTTGCAGTCACAGTGTCTGACTCTGCCCAACCTCATCCACTGACTGGGAGATGAAGACTCTCTCGGAATGAAGTCATCCTTGCTACCTTATTAACCAAATCCCATTTGGATTAGCTCAGACGCAGAAATATGGAATCTTAATTAACTGTAAACAAGGCTAATGAGGTTTGAGTATATTAATCATAAATTTTAGAACATTTTTAACTGAAGAAAGTAGTAAAAAATGTGAAGTACATCTGGTTTTTGACAGTATGAGAAAGGATTTTTCCAGAATAGTGTTTAGTGGTAGATTTTTTTCATATTCTAATGTTTTTGTTTCTGTTCAACACACCCTATGTTCTATAAGAGAATTGCTGAACATAAAGAAGGAATCAGTTAATAGATAATGAGGAATCTACCTTATCATAAAAAGGCCTAAAGCTGTCAAAACTTGACTTTTTAAACATGTAAGTATAGATTTGTTTATCAAGAAAAGATATCCATATTTGGCATAAGAAAATGTAATAATACTTTATGTGGATTTTCTTTAATTAGACTATGTTTAACTGTTTCTATTTCTGGTAGACCTCATAGTATCTGTTTATAGAACTCGCCTGTGTGGTGAGAACTGTCAGCATAGAATGCATCTGAGCCTTTCAACAAAGCCTCAGGATGATTGGTCTGAATCTGAGGTAGAAACTTAGCACCCGCACATCTATATGAAATCATAGAAAGCACTAAGATGAAATAAACTCTGCTGAGCAAGGATCAGCAAACCATCAAACCATGGTCCATCAGACAAATCCAGTCTCCAGTCCTTTTTAAGCCTGCCTCAGCAAAACTGCACTTTAGTTTTGCATGCATTCTTGTATGTGTGGGTGACAAGCTTGTGTAATGTATAAGGGGGTTAGAGGTAAAGCTCTGGTGGTGTTTCTCAGGTCCAATCTACCTCAGTCTGTTTGTTTGCTTAAAAAAAATCATTTATAATTATTATATGTGTATGGGTATTTTGCCTGCATGAATGTCTACCTGTTGCTTGTAGGGTCCAGAAAGGAGTATGAAATATCCTGGAAATGGAGTTACAGAGATTTGTGGGCCACTGAGTGGGTCCTAAGAAGCCAGCCTGGAAGAACATTAAATACTCTGAATCTTAAGCTGTCTCTGCAGTTTCCACCCTGTTTTGTCAGACAGGGTCTCTCACTGAAACCTGTGACTTGTTGATTAGGCTAGATTGGTTGTCGAGGAAGCACAGCCTGTCTCTATCTTTTCTCTTCTGGAATTATATGTGCCTGTCATATGACCCACCTGAGTTCTAGGACTAAAACTCAGGCTTTCCTATTTGGGTGGGAAAATTTTGAGAGATAGATAGATAGATAGATAGATAGATAGATAGATAGGATAGTAATTACTTCATAATATGAAAATTATGTATGATGCAGATTTTGTTTATAAATAAGGTTTTATTGGAACACATATAGTTAAACTCAATTATGTTCAGGGTCATAATGGAATGTTACAGATTTAGTACAACCTTCTAAAACCAAAATCTTTATCATCTACCTTGACAGATAAAACTTAATAAGAATCCATAGTCAATTTTTAGTGACACTCTAGAATTCCCTAGTACCATCAAATTTTCAGGCTCCTGATGTGCTTTGCGAGTTTAATGCAGAAAGTTAAATATCACCACAGTTTATTTTTTATATTGAATGATACACAATTAGCCAGAAATATGCTAAGAATGAAAAACTATGTACAAGAATCTCTGAGAATTTTCATTAAGTTACTGCATTAATTCTATACTTCATTGCGTGTTTTTCTCTCAAGCACTTAAGTGGGTGCTTATATTAAGCCAAAATATAAAGGCGCAGAGCATTTTAAAATAACAAATTATGCTGAGTACCAACTCTGAGTACTTGCATCTTTTCCACAATGAACACCAGGGTTTTACTATTCAGTTTTAATTTTATTTCAAATTCACAGGAGGATAATGAGCAGCAGACATGGCAGAATAGCTCTGACCCTGTCGCCTTTACTTTTAACTTACTTTTACTGCCTATGTATCTGCTGTGTTTGTGGGGGAGGGCACACATACACTTACACATGTAGGGCGATGTTGTAGAAACAAAGGTCTCTTCTCATTTGGGGGGGAAATGTTTTGATCTCCTGAGCCATTTTACTGGCCTTATATTACTTCTTTCTTTTGTAGTACAAAATAAAGTTTATTTATGAGAAAGCCAGGGAAAGAGATAGACAGAAAGAAAGATGAGGGGAAAAAAGGAAAGAGGCTGTCCAGGAACATGTGGATCTGGGAAGAGAGAGAGAGAGAGAGAGAGAGAGAGAGAGAGAGAGAGAGAGAGACAGAGACAGAGACAGAGACAGAGACAGAGACAGAAGGTTATAGGGAGAGGCCAGAGAGGGCCTTGTATTACTTTGTAAAAGCTATTTTTTCTTATCTTTAAAACATGGTAAATGCTAATTTGGGAAAATTCAAAGAAAAGATACTCTGTGATGATCCATACTCAATGATTCAGTTTTGTTTTCCTAATGTATCTATTTTCAATGAATTAGGTAAAATCAATTTTACAAAAAAATCTAGTCATAGAACAAATACTTGTTCACTTAAGAATTTTTCAAACATTCCTCCATTGCTGATGGGAATGCAAACTTGTGCAACCAATTTTGAAATCAATTTGACAATTTCTCAGAAAATTGGGTTAGTTCCACTTCAAGACCCAGCTATATCACTCCTGGCCATGTACCCAAAAGACACCCCACTATCACATAAGTACACTTGTTCAACTATGTTCATAGCAGCATTATTCATAAGAGAAACTAGAAACAACCTAGATGCTCCTCAACAGAAGAATGGATCAAGAAAATGTAGTACATCTACACAATGGAACACTATTCAGCTTTAAAAACAAAGACTTCATGACATTTTCAGGCAAATGGATGGAAATTGAAAATATCATGAATGAGGTAGCTCAGTCCCCAAAAGGACATCCATGTCATGTACTCAATTATAAGTGGATATTAGCCATAAAATACAGGCTACCCATGCTACAATTCACAGACCCAAAGAAATTAAGTAATACGGAGGGCCCAAGAGAGGATGTGTGAACCTCACTCAGAAGGGGAAACAAAATAGTCATTGGAGGTAGATGGAGAGTGGATAGGAGAGAGGATGAGGAGGGGCATGGGAATGGATATCAGGTATCGGGGAGGGGAGAAGGAGAAGATTGACAATGAGAATGGAAATCCATGGGGGGTGGTGGCATCTATGGACTAACTGGAGACCTTGGATAGAGAATGATACAGGGAGTCTATTGGGGATATCCTAGCTGAGATTCCTATGAGCTGGGGATATAGAGACTGAAGTGGCCATCTTCCAGTGGTAGGATTTCCAGTGGAAAGTGGGGACATCACATAAACTCACTCATAAAACCTTCAACCCAAAATTTGTCCTGTCTCCAAGATGTTCAAGGATGAAGATGGAGTATAGATGGAGGAAACAGCCAGCTAACTACTGCCCCAACTTGAGATCCATCCCATGGGAGAGAGCCCACCTCTGACACTATTAACAATACTCTGCTGTGCTTATTTATAGACAAGAACCTAGTATACCTGTCTCCTGAGAGGCTTCATCCAGCAGCCGATGGAAACAGATACAAATACTTATAGCCAAATATCAGGCAGAGCTCAGGGAGTCTTATGAAGGAGTGAGGGATAGAAATGAACGAGTTAGATGGATCAAGATTATTAAAGAAGACCTGGACCTAGCCCCTCCCCCATTTGTAGTAGATGTGTAGCCTGGTCTTTATATTGGTCCCCTAACAATTGAAGCAGGAGCTATCTCTGACTCTGTTGCCTGCTTATGACACCCTTTTACTACCTGGAATGCCTGGTTGGGGCCTCAGTGGGAGAGTCCTTAGTCCTGCTGGGACTAGATGTCTCAGGGTGAGGTGGTACCCAAAGGGGGGCATTCCCCTCTCAGGAGAAGGGAGGTAATAGAGGTCATTTGTAAGGTAGGAGTGGGAGGAGAGGAGGCAGGAAGGCTGCAATTGGGATGTAATGTGAATAAAAGCATAAATTATAAAAGCACACACAAAAAGACAGACAGCTCCAAACCACTTCATTGTTTTCATACAAATGCCAAGCTTACAAACATCTATTTTACATGTTTCCACATCATTCAGTCTTAGGGTTTTCTTACTATGGCACAATGCTATAACCAAAAGCAAGTTAGGGAGGAAAGAGTTTAGTTTATTTTAAGGCTTCACATCATCCTCACTGAGGCAAGTCAGAGCACGAGAGCTCAAACAGATCAGGAACCTGGAGGCAGGAGCTGAGGCAGAGGTTATAGAGGAGTGCTGCTTACTGCTTGCTCCCCATGGCTTGCTCAGCCTGTTTTCTTATAGAGCCCAGGACTACCAGCCCAGGGACAGAACAGCTTACAATGGCCCTCACATATAAATCAATCAAGAAAATTCACCAAAGGATTGCCCTCAAGTCAATGTGTTGGGGCATTTTCTCAATTGACATTTCCTCTTCCAAAGTAACTCTAGCTTATGTCAAGCTTCATCACAGTCTTACATATCTACTAAAAAGGACAAGATAACTTACAGAAACCAAGACTTGAATGACATTGACAATGAAATATTAGAAAAGTGTTTATATTTGGAACTTTAATTTCTGTGTCCAATGCATAGGTTGATTTAGTTTATACTGGGTATTTTAAAGTATATTAGAGTCTTAAGGAAACAACACAAGGATCCCAGAGCTCCAGTGCAGATGCAAGCTTGGCTTTACAAGCTAATGATAGATAAATCACTGAAGAACTTTGTCTTCTCAAACAAAACAGTGGAGCAGTATATGGAATAATAGTTAACCAAATGTAATTCTAAATTAAAGTGATCCAAATTCTTAGGAAATACATTGCTAAGGACCATAGCCTTTAGTCCAAAGACATCTAATTATTTTCTATAACACCCACAATACAACTGGAATGTTCCCAGTAGAATACTCCTGTGCTTGAGAACTTACTTATTACACAAACATTAAGACCCGCATTTTTAAAACCATGCTTTACATATTCAGTTTCAAAATTATGATCTTTCAAATTAAAAAAAAAAACAGTTAAAAAAAAAAGAAAAAATATAGTTGTTCTCAACCCTAATAGAAATCATGTGATGTCTAGTTTCTTGAGTGCTTTATTTGTTTAGGCTATTAGCCCTTTTTTGGATTTGGGGTTGATGAAGGTAGTTTTCCATTTCTAGGCTATTGTTTTATCCTTTTGACAGCGTCCTTTGCCTTACAGAAGCTTTTCAGTTTCATGAGGTCACATATAGTAATTGCTGATCTCAGGTCCTGAGGTATTAGTGTTCTGTTCAGGAAGTTGTCTCCGATGTCAATGTACTCAAGGCTTTTTTTTTTCCTATTTGATTTAGTGCATTTGGTTTTATGTTGAGGTCTTTGATTAAATTGGACTTGGGTTCTGTTCAGAGTGACAGGTACGGATCTATTTGCATTCTTCTACATGCCCATACAGTTCGTTTAGTACCAGCTTTTGAAGATGCTTTCTTTATTTTCTGTTGTATAATTTTAGCTTCTTTGTCAAAAAATCAAGTGTTTCTAGGTATGTGGATTTGCTTCTGGGTCTTTAATTTGATTCCATTGATCAACCTGTCTGTTTTTATGCAGTTTTTATTACTACTGCTCTGTATCACAGCTTGAAATCAGGGAGGGCGATATTTCCAGAAGTTCTTTTAATGTACAGAATTGTTTTAGGTATCCTGTTTTTTTCATATGAAGTTGAATATTGTTCTTTCAAAGTCAGCAATTATTTGTGTTGGGATTTTGATGACGATTGCGTTGAATTTGCAGACTGTTTCTGGTAAGATGGCTATTTTTACTATGTTAATCTTGCCGATTCATGAGCATGGGAGATCTTTCCATCTGGCGTGTACTCTCTTATAAGTAGATATTAACAGTAAAGTAAAGGATAACCACGCTAAAATCCACAGACCCAAATAAGTAACAAATAGGGCTCAAGGAGGGACATGTAAATCTCACTGAAAAGGAAAAATAGAATAGACATTGTGGAGTCGGGGAGGGGACTGTGTAGGGTGGGGTGTGGGTGGGAACAGGAGGGATCATGTGGGAAGGAGACAGAGAGAGAGAGTACTGGGAATCAGGCAGGGGTGCATCTCTGGGAACAGCTAACAACCTAGGATAAAGGAAACCCCCAGGAACCTGAGGGTGATTCTAGCCAAGACTCCTAGAAATGAGGAGTATGGAACCTGAACTGGCCATCTCCTATAATAGCCAAGATTTCCATTGGAGGAATTGGGACACCAACCTTGTCACAATGCTTGTATAAGACTGACCTAGGCCCTCTGCACAAGTTATGTAGCTTAGTCTTCCAGTGGGGCACCTAAGAGCAGGAACAGGGGATGTCTCTGACTCTGATGCCTGCCTTTGGGACTCCTTCCCCTTATTAGGCTGCCTCATCTGTCTTCAGTAGGAGAAATTGCTTACACGGGGGTTTTACAGACTTCCTTGCCTGTGGCACAGAGAAAGAGATACACTGAGGATTCTTTTTGATTCCCCAGTTCAGTAAGAAAATTCAATCAGCCCAATTCACCATATTCTCATGATGTATCAGTTCAATATGGTTTACTCCTATGAAGGCAAATATAGCACGATGCAGGACATATCCATAGCCACAGATCAGAACTTTCTGTTTACAGAGCAGGTAGAACTGTCACTCAGATATCCTTTAGCTTAAATGACCATTGTCTCTAGTAAGGTTCCTTCTTCAACAAAGAAGACAAAGAAACAAGACACAAACTCGGGGCTCAAAGGATGACATGCCATCATCAGTACTGTATACATTTCTCCTTTGTATATATCAGCTTTGGAGTAAGTGTACAAGCCCAGCTTCTAACTTTAATGTGTGAAAATGCTTTCTCTTTTCCCCTTAGTCTCTTTCTTTTTTGTGGTACTTATTCTCTCAAGAGGGTATCAATTAATTTCTATCAAACTTCTTTCAAACTGCTGGTTAATTCCCAGTATCTTTTCATCAGTTCTCTTAATTATTGGCTAATTCTCATTATTTTGTCCATGGATTGAGGTGGACTATGAAAAAAAAATGGGTGGGGAAGTTCTCTAGTTCTAGTCTTGATCCTGTTTATTCTATGAGTCCTGGGTTCTTCATGTATAAAACAACTAAAGCAAAGAGTTGAAGCTGCGATTAAAAAGTATCCTTCTAGTGCCAAGGCTATTTCTTCCCCCATCACAAAATTACACATGATGTATGTGTATTGTTTCGTGTTTTATGTCTTTGTTGGAAATTATTCCCTAGGAGGGATGTTTTCTGCTAGCCTCCATTGACTTCCTTGGGTGAAGCAATACTTGGGTCCTGAATTTGAAGACAAGGAGTGGTCCTAGCTATGATAAAAGGACCCCGTCATATAAGAACCAGCAGAGAAGGAGTCTTGAACTCTTCAGGTAATATGATATTTCACTGAAAATTATGTTAGTGCTGGCTTGGCCTGAGATATAAAACCCAACTCCAGCCAAAACAGTTTTATTCCTTGATTGTGGTGTTTGGAAACTGTTCATGAACCTTCCATTAGGAACAGAAAAACATTACTTTTCATTTCTCTGGTACAGTGAAAAGATATCTTTTTCTAAAAGAGTTGATTCTCAGGGAAAAAAATGCACCAAAAAAACCCCCTATGTTTTGTATTTCATTACTTAAGAAAAAAGAATAAAGGGTTTTTTTTTTAAATCAAATATGTTTTAGGTTAGAACAATGTAAGACCAAGTTTGAGAAAAATTATTCAAAGGTATTACTAAAAACAAATTGTCCATATTGTAAGTATATGAATATTTTCTGTTTTGATTAATATAGGATTCCATTCCTCCCAAAGGCTCATATAAAGTTACAGAAACATTATCAATTTGTTCTTATTTCAGTTTGCTACTTCTAAATCTACCTGTGTTTTCTTTGTTGGTTGAAATTGTGAGAATCCCTGATGTTTTTCAAAAAAGCACGCCATGCAGTCCAAGGACAGCTACTGAGTCCTGTTCAATGACTGAAAGAACTCACTCCCTCCCCTTTTCATTTGGCTGCAAGTCAATGCTATTTTTCTTCTTCCCACTGTTTTGGACATATGCTGGTCCAACTAACAATGGTAAACACAGCAAGCTGTCCCTGTTATGATGCTGATTAAGTCATCTTACAAGCAAGAGGAGTTTTGGATATTAAGATGCTAAGAAAAATTATCCTAAGATAATCTCCCTTTGGAAAGCATCTAGACTCCCAATTTTAATTTTATGATAAACAAACCACAGGATTCTTTTCAAAAGATACATTTTCGAACAATTCCTTCCTAGGCATTTGGGATAAAAAGGAGACTTAGCCATAACTCAGAAACACTATTTAAAATGGTATGGGAATATAGAAAATGAAAGCCCAAATATAAATTTATAATAAATGCTCTGGAAAAAGGCACATCCATATATTTCCAGGATACAAAAAGGCACAACTTAAAATTGGAACTGCTAGATCAAATTTGAACTAGTAATTTGAACTAGTAGTAATTTGATAAATTAGATTGATAAAATAGTTAGTACAAGAATTCACCAGGAGGATAAGAATGTTCACATGGATATCACAAGCAAGTCTCATAACATAGCTGAGAGTTTAAAAGGCAACTTTAAAGGTATACTCACTAGGATGGTAAAGGAGAAAGTTAGAAATAAATCCCCCCTTAAAATTTAATAATTTTTACTTAAAGGAGCATGTTACAGCAATATTACTATAAAATCAGAAGATAAGTTAGCATTTTTTTCCTTAAGGGAAAATAAAAATACATAAATGGGAAACTAATTTCTATGTCCTCGTAATGTTTTGAACTGTATAAAACTCTATTATAAAACATTTTGAAATTTCCAGAATCTTTCAATCAGTATATACAACCAAACTAAAACCAGGTAAATAGGACGTGATCTGTGTTAGAAAGAAAATATCTTTTATATAAGAGTCCAGCCAAAAAGGATTAAATTTTGTCTATTTAAATTAAAAAGTATTATAGAAAAAAAATGAAGGAGTTATGAACTAATTAAATACATCTCACATTCACAAATAAAATATGTTTACAAAGGCAAGAATATTTTCCAAATTCAACCATAAATAAATTCAATGCCATATTTATTAAACTGTCATGTACTGTCTCTTCATAATTATCAAAGTGATATTAAAATTCAAATGGAAAAGAGTGGACACTGGAATAGACCGAGTAACCTTAAGGAGAAGAGTAACCCCGCACACATGCAGTTCCTTCTGTCATAACTTACCCCAAAGTTACAACCAATGAGCAAGAAAGGGTCATAAGGGCTGGTTTACACATTCATGGAATAGGTTTTAATGACAGAGAAAACCTTTTATATTCACAAACAATTGGGTTCAAACATAGGTGTTAATAATTCAGTATAGAAAGTAAGGTCAGACAAATGTATGTGCAAAAATTAACCCAAATACAACATATTCCATATTAAAATGTTCAGAACTGTAACACTCAGAGCTCAGGAAGACAGGTGAGACAATTGTAATTTGGCAAAAGCAAAACCACAAGTGTCCATAGGAAATAGTAGCATTCCACTACATCAGAACTAAAAGATGTTGCTGGATACAAAACCAGTAGCCTGGAATAAAAGACAGTAAATTTCATCATGCATCTGTCTATCAAAAGCATATAAAACAAACTCCAACAACTGAACAACCCAATACAAAGATCCCAGTTAAAAAATAAACAAAAGACTTAAGACAATTTTCCATATAAAAGAGCAGTACACACTTGAAAAGTACTCAGGGTTATTAGTCTTCAGTGAAACACACATAAAAATTATAATGAAATACCACTGTATAGATATCACCATGGAAAATAGAAAGCACATTATTATAACAAATGATATCCAGTACTTACTTCCCAACAAATGTTTTCTAGGTATACATAAGAGAATCAAAAATACATCTATACATAAAAATGCACAAATGTTTACATAATAGTTCAACAGTAGAATCTTCTAAACATCTACCAACTGATAAAGGAATACCTGAAATAGCAAATGCACAGAAGAGAATACCGTTGCTCACTAATGTTCATTCACACTAGAATGAAGATGAGCCTCAAATTCATTTACCAAGTGAGTGAAACAAGTCAATAAGAAAGTTCACATAGCATGACTCTGTTCCTTTCAAATGTCAACAGTAGGCAAGGATGGAGGTATAGAAAAGTAGTTTAATCCCTGCACATAGCTGGGGAAGAATAAAGGATTGATCGCTAGTATGTGGGTTTTCTTTAAGGGAGAAAATGATACGAAATATTGGATTACAATAACGATTGGGCAATGGTGCAACTATATTTTAAAAAGCCAAGCTTTGTACCTTAAACTTTTATTTTTAAATAGTCTCTCTCTCTCTCTCTCTCTCTCTCTCTCTCTCTCTCTCTCTCTCTCTCTCTCTCTCTCTCTGTGTGTGTGTGTGTGTGTGTGTGTGTACAGGTATAGTACAGGTGCCAGTGGAATCCAGAAGAGGGCATAGAAGGTAAGCTGCACAATGTGGGAGCTGAGCACTGAACTCAGTTTCTCTACAAGAGCAATGCATACTCTTAATCCCCAAGCCTCTCTAGTACTTTAAGTGGATACAATTTGCTTCTACTAATAGCATTGCTAGTTTTTAAACGGTACCGAGATACAGAAATAAGAAAATATTAACAGATTAAACAAAATATTTTTCTACCTTAAAAGATGATTGTTTGGAGACTATTATACAGTGTTTCTTATAGAAAATTTGAAACCTGCCAATGAAAGCTGCTCAAAGTCTTGTAAGAGTGTCCTCACTCTGTTTGTTAAGGAAATGTTTTTCCTTGACTGAAAACTGTTTCCAGTCTTGTGGAGAAGCTCACTATGTTTCTGTGAGAAGCTGCAATTCCTGACACAAGTTAACAGTTTCTTTCTGTTAAGCAATAGGTCTTTTGAGAAAGGGAAAAAAACCTGTTCCATTTTTTGTTCTTTTTACCAGTAGGTTAGATCCCTAGGAAGTCACTGCTACACCAAAGAATGACAAAGGACCTCCTAAAGGACCTTCGGCTTTGGGTAGGTCATCTCTTTCCAAAGACTGGAGTGAAGATAAGGTCTAAGCAAAAAACTGGAGTGTGATTCCACAGCGCTCTGAATTCACCCACTGCCTCTTCTTAACAAGCTCTTGCCCTCTATCTACTAAGGTACCATGGGTGAGCTGATGCCCACAATTTCTACAACAACAAAATATTTCACAGCCAATTACCTCCCCTCCAACAATACTGACCATACCCCAGAAAGGTAACTAACTCCCTCAATTAAGACACGGGGTCTACTACGTGCCAACCACTGTCTTGAGTTTAGAAACATAGATCATAAACATTCAGCTACATTAGAGTGAGGGAGTGGTAGGTTGGAGAAATACACAGAACACCTGCATAACAACGTTGTGGAGCTGGCTATAGCCAGAAAGCAAGAAGCTATCAGAAAGCACACAAGGAGAGCAGAGAGTAGAGTGGCTAGTGCTGGCTGTTGAACGGGCACAGAGGGCAATGTTGTCAGAGTTAGTGTGAGCCTAAGAAACTAAGGTTAATTTGTATGAAATTTCTGTATGAAATACTGTTGACTGTTGATCTCTTGAGATCTGTTTTCTGTGTTGGTTTGATTTGGTTTGGGTTTTTTGTATTCTTTTGTTTTGCATTTCTTTCAACTCTTTGGGGTCCTTGATATTTTGTTCTTCACTTCTTAGTAAGGCATACTTATGTCCCGTCTAGTATCTCTACACTGACACATAACATACATGTAACGATGTGTAAGTCAAAATCTAGTCTAAAAATGAATTTTTAATTCATTATATTTCTGAAAATATTTTGAAGGAGCCTTAAAATAATATGTGTGTCTCTTGGAAAGGGAGCACTGATTAAGTTTCTAGAGGAGAAGGAATTTGTATTCATCACTGTACATTCTTCTGCACACTTCTGACTTCATATCCTGTTACGGATTGTCTATCCAGGTAATGAATAATCAGTATACAAGTAGACAAGAATAGGAAGAATCTCAAATCTGGGTCAACTTTGCTCATCTTTGAAATCTGAGATGAAGTCCTGCTAGGATTACTTCTACTAACATGAATACAAGCATCAGATCTCAGAATATGATCGTGAAAAGTATCAGTTTTCCAATGTATTTTGAAAAAGTTATGGCTACAAAGTTGTTATTAGACAGTTGCTAATTGGGTGTCAACTACTTCTACATCCAGGATAGGGAAAAAGTTACTGAAAAAACCTTAAGCTAGTGAATGCTCCTATAATATAAATGAGATGAAGGGAGAGTAGCCAAGGAGTTGGAGAAAGGCAGTAGAGGGTTTCCTGTGAGTTTCAGCATGTTCCATGACTCCCTCTCCTCCTTTAGTGTAGTGTGTAGTGTAAGATAAGTTCATCTTTCATCTTCAAATCCGTGAAAAGGGATCCGAAGTATAACTAATTAGAGAGTCTGACATGTTTGGGCTGCTTCTGACTCAGGCTTGAGGAATACAAAAGATGAGTATCAAAGGCACAGGAAGCCACGTGGGAAAGGACAGCTTAGCTAAAAAGATATCTAAAGTATATGTCACGGAACCAATATATGTTTCTGGGCCAGCAGCCAAAGAAAATGGATAAGTAGGCAAGTACCAATGTAAGATACGTAGGTTGATGGAGAAGATTTCAGCAGTGATTTACAGAAGTCTGTTGGCTAATAATGGCTAGCACGTAGAAGAATAAACTATAGCCCCATAGAACAAGTTACTGTAAGTGAATGTATAATAACAGGTACGTTTTCTAAGACCAAAAGCTAGCTAATCATTGGTTCAAAGCAGGGCAACTATTTATGAAAGTAATCTATTTTCTCTCTCTGTACTTGGTCTTCCAGCTTCACCATTACAGAAACTTGACTGAGTTGGGGAGTGGGACCAAATGCAAAAGCTGGGGAAACAACCATGCTAGACATGGTAATCCACTCAGCAGGCTTCAGTCAGGAAGTGAAGTGATGACTTTTTATATGAATCAGGTTTAACTGTTATACTGAGAGTTACTGTTCTGAAATTATCTTGAAATTACATTGAAGATTTGTGTTATCTTAATGAGATCAAACAAGACCTAGGGCTTTCAGTTCAACTCCAGTGGAGGGTCTGAGTTTTCCCACAGTTAGATTTGAGTAAATAGTGGTGAAAGGAATTAGAATTGGCTTGTTCATAGCATTCTACCAAACCCACAAAATTCATAGAAAATTATAATACTTATTATAGTAGCTCAAAGAAAGACTAAATGTGGGTACCATGTTACTACATAATAAGCAAATGAAACAGTAACTTATAAGGCCAACATAACCTCAGTTTTTGTGCCTATAGTGTGTAGTATAGCTCTTGGGGTCAAAGTGCTAATATGTATTGAAATGAGCTCTACTCTGTGACTATGGGACCACACTGGTGACATGGAATTCCTGGAACTTCATGCTTGCCACCTCTGCCCCTTACTCTACAGTTGGGAAAGCACAGTCAATTATCAGAAGTAGGTATCAGAATGAAATCTGAGTTAATCTGATTGTTGGACTAGAAAAATTACTGTGTTTTTTGAAGATTCTTAAGGTGAACTATGTAAAACATAGGAAGAACTAGAAATAATGATGAATCTGAAAGGATAATTGATGGCATGATGCTCTCTGGGGCCCTATTTATAATGAAAACAAATGCTTTCTGTATTTGAAGCCCGAAGCCTACCAAACATAAGAACATTCTTTAAACAGCTTTTAAAAATGTTATATCACTGGAGTTTGTTTATTCTAGTCTCATATATATTGCTAAAAACTTATAAATGCTACATTCTTTCAAGTTCAGCAGCTGGTGGGCTCACTTGTAAAAAGAAATATAATTGTAACTAAATGATGAAATTCAATTAAATATTTACTAAGCTCCTAAAATACAAAAGGCCCAATGTAAAACAACAATTAGCATGTGAATAAATAAAACTTTTATATTCTTGTTTTAAATTACAAAGTAACTGTATGCTCATGGCAAAACATTTCAATGGGATAAGACACAAAAGGGAAAGCCAGGCTCTCTCCTTCTCATTCTGTGCCTTATAATGCTTCTCCTGAAGACCAGATTCACTTGTCCTGAGTTGTCTGCACATCTGTCATGATAGGCTGGTTCTATGCTTCAGTGTATTACAAACAGATGTTACCAACAAAGTGATGAACCTGCCAGACACTTTATTTTTATTTACATATGTAATAAAAGGAATCTAGAAAGAGAAGGATTTAAAGTATACGAGGTATAAAGAAAAACTCATCATTGTGTTAAAGTTGACAAAGCCAGAGGATAAGAATCTGAAATTTTCATAGACTCCCCTTTGATGTATATCTGCTTTTAAAACTGTAAATCAATATAGAAAATAGATCTAATATGTTGAACACACAAAAATCCAAAATAGTTTCTTCTAATTAAAAAAAAAAACATGGTCATCTTCTTGCTAAAGTAGCTGGGAATCTGAGCACAGCCTTTTAGCTTCAATTAAAATGCTGTAGATTGCTTAGGTATCGTTCTTTAGTCTAGTGGATTTTTTAGTGATCCACAACCAGGTTGATGTCCTCATGAGATCAACAGCTATACCAACATTTCTTTCAATGTACCACATAGAAAGAAGTGTTTAGAAACAATGTCTAGGCTTCTAGGAAATTAGACACTAATTACTACATTTATTTAGTAACTCCCACGAGTCATTAGCTCATCTTTCCTTAAAGCCATTCAAAACCCATCTCATCTTCTATGGAATTGTGAAGCATTACCCAAATTTTACAGGCACATGAAAATGTGTGGGGAAACAGTGAGAAACAGAAGTTTTATTGAGTTAAATATCAACATAAGTGTCAGTAAATTTTAAAATGTTCAATTTACTTCCAGGGAAACATTTTTCCATATGTGGAATTTGGCTGCTGACTTCCAAGCTGGAATGAGGCAGAAATCAGGGAATCTAATTAAAGATCAAGAGAACATCTGGAAAGCCAGCAAGGATTAGACAGGAAAATGCATTAGACTTTTGTTTATCGTGGCTTTTTCAATGGATATGTGTATACAGGGGGTATATACCATGGCATGCACATAGAGATGAGAGATAAGGTTTGTGAATCAGTTCTGTCCTTTCACATATGGATCTTAGGGCTAGAACTCAGTTTATTAGGCTTGGCTGCAAGTATGTACCTGCTGAGCTCTCTCACTAGCCCACTCTGTATTTTTGATGATATAGTTATTGTTAGGATTACACTATGGTTGTTAAATATTTAAATGTTTTTAAAGTAAGCCCAATAGTAAGAAGAAAAAATTTTTGGATATTTTCGCCTTTATATTTCTTTTCAACAAATTCCTAGTTTATTTCAGTACATAAACATAGAACATAAAAGCAAAGGAATGATTTAATGTACGTAATGCCAAGTAATCTACATGTCTTTGCCTACTGTGTGTTGCTATAACAAAATACCCAAGTCTGTGCCACTTGAAAAGCACGGGTGCTTTACTTTTGGCCCATGATGCAAGAAATTGGAAAGTTCACACTCATGGTGTCAAAGGTCTCATGCTGGGCCAAAGCATGGCAGACAACCTTGCATTCAGGTTACGTGAGTGGCAGTGACAAGCAGCCCTGGCAAATGTGCTGTGTGGCCTCACTGTCCTGTAAACTACTCTCTTGGTAACTTACGCAGTGAGTCAATCTCTTAGGTGGCGAATTACTCTTTTCTAAAGATCCTAGCTCCAGGGCTTTTCATTGCCTCGTGCTTCCTAGAGAGCTAACCGCCTCCCAGTACCCTTACAACATTAAGTACAAAGCACAAATTTTAGACTGAAGTCACATAAATCCTGTTTTCATCTACAAGAAATATGAACATTTTTACTATAGTTACAGAAGACATAACAAGACCCCACCCTAGTATTCTAGCCCAGAACAGTAATTTTATTTAAATGCAGTCATGATTTGAGGGAGAAACTTTATGAACGTTTGTAAAAACAACCTGTAATTTTGGAATAGAGAGGAAAAGCTTTTATAATGAATTTTCCTTCTCTTCTCTTCTGTTCTCTTCTCTTCTGTTCTCTTCTCTTCTGTTCTCTTCTCTTCTGTTCTCTTCTCTCCTCTCCTCTCCTCTCCTCTCCTCTCCTCTCCTCTCCTCTCCTCTCCTCTCCTCTCCTCTCTTCTTCTCTCCTCTCCTCTTCCTTTTCTTTTTGGATATAATCTTAGGTTTTCTATAGCTGGGGAAGAATTCAAACTACCTATATAGTTCTGTATGATCTTGAACTCCCCATCCTTCAATGCTCACATTTTAAGTGCTAGAGTAGAATAGCAACATGTTCTACCATGCCATATAAATATATGTATATGTGTATGTATTCAGGATTTCAAATAGTATAAGCTCGCCCCAGGCTTGCTCTAAAGCTAAGGCTGCTTTTAATCTTCACATTCTCCAAAATTTAGATATTACAGAAGTATACCACACATGCCTACACTTTTGATGATATATATTTTCTCTAATTAAAACTCCACTGTGTGGGCTGGAGAGATGGCTTAAACGCCAAGAGTATTTACTGCTCTTCCAGAGGAACATTCCCAGCACCCAAGTGGTAGCTCACAACTGTCTGTAACTCTATTCCCAGGAGATCCAACATCCCCACACAGACATGCAAGCAAAAGACCAATGCACATAAAAAAGCCACTGTACTTTCATCAGAGAAAACAAACAGAAACCAAGAAAAAAAGAAATTTACCATATATATAACCAATTAATATGAGATTCATATTTCAATTCTATATATAATGAAATCAACATTTCTCATCTTGGTGTTTTTAGTATTATAACCTATTATCATTTTATTAAAAAAATCACAACTTTTGTCTATAAACTCCACAAAATAATCTAAGATATAGACTCATAATGATTAACTTAATTATAATTTTACTAATCATTTTTCAGCTTGTTATTTTAAGTGTCCTTTAGAATCATACCTACATACTGTGTTGTAGAAAATAGGAAATGAATATAAAATCAGAAAATGTATCAACAAATGGACCTTTTCCCTAATGTATATCTGAATACATGAGCTGAATATGTATATATTGAATGAGATAGTGTTTGAGTTCCTTTATGTATTCAAATTATTTTATATTGTTTTTAGGGTCTACAATCTCCATCATCAACATTTCATCTAAAGACCATAAAAAACTATCACATTGTTCCACTTAATTGCCCAAAATGAGCCTTTAGAACCATTTGTCAATAATTACCAATGTGTCCAACTTTAGTATCAGGCTTGTGGAAGACTTCCCAATCCTTTGCCACAAGTAACAGTGCTGAACCGGAGATTTCTGTGTATAAGGCATTTTCTATAATTAGAATTGTTTCCTTAGGAGAAGTTCCCAGAAATGGAATCAATGAATCAAATGCCATGGACTTGTAAATCTCTCCTGATACCTACTGCCAAATGACTTTCCAAAAGCATTGGACCAAATTATATTTCCAGCAACAGAGCCTGAGAAAGTTTTGAGAAAATGATCAACGTTAAACATTAAAGGAGACTTTGAGCACCATTTTAATTTGATGTCAAGAAACAATGAAGTGATAGAACTTCATGTGCACACAACAATTATCTGCGAGACTATATTCAATTGATTGAATATGTTCAATACACACAGTTGGAGTAGTACAACAATTATCTGCGAGACTATATTCGATTGATTGAATATGTTCAATACACACAGTTGGAGTAGTTAAGCACGATAGTTTGAATGTGACATGTCCCTTACTGTGTTCTGTGTCTGAACATTTGGTCTCCAGGTGATGTGGTCATTAGATTTTATGGAATATGTAGGACACAGAATCTAGGTGGTTGCTGTAGTCCATTGGTGGTTGCCCTTGAGGGCTATACCTGGCAACTTTTTCAGCTAGATCTCTATGTTTCCTGATTATCAAAGGTGTCAGGACTTTCAGGAACACAGAGATGCTCCAGCACATCATCCTTGATGCAATTTTCTGAACACCCAGAGCCATGAGCCCAAAGAAGTCTTCCCTCCCATATACGGATTCTGTCAGGTTCTCTGCCACAAAAATTGAAAAACTAACCAATAAAATGAGGAAGAACAACTAAGCTGGATCTATAAAATATTATCCCAACAGGATATGGACATAATGATATACATCCAGGGATTTACAAGAACAAAGTTAGGGGTTATCCAACCCACTCAAGGAAGACAGTTCATGAAGGTCTAAGAAACTCTAACAGTATGGTTTACCCTGAGGGTTAAATAGAAGTTATGAGGGAAAGGAAAGGAGAAAGCCAGTAGGAGACAATCATAGCAGTAATGCCAGCCTGAGTCCCAAGTTCCTTGATGAGAGAATCATTCATACATTTGTTACTCTTTGTGCCCCCAGCACACATAAAAGCTCTCTGTATTACAAACTTGCAGTGAGCTTAACTTGGTGGGTTAACAGGAAAACTGGTGTGATCTATGAAGCAAGCACAGTATACACAGAGCTCACCACCAACTCTTTGGTCAGTACTTATCATACATCATCCCAAGCACCACTGGGGCCCACAGCTGCCAGCAAAACCAAGAGCATTCACCTATCTAACCAATGACGTTGGCAGAGAGAGTGAATCAGCTCCCTTCCATCCTGTGCCCCAGTGGGGAAAATACTTAGAGACAGTCAAACTCTGTGAAAAGTTCTTCTGAAGTAACTGTTAATTCAAATGCCCCAACCAGTGGTCACCTGGAACCAAAGCATCTACTTTTGAAGATGAAGACAGAGCTCACTGTGGAAAGTGAAGAAAAAAAAAATGAAAAGTTCTCACAGAACAGCTTGCTCTCAATTGTTTGATTGTAGTTTTTGAAGTCTCCTGCATGAAGTGCCTTTAAAAGTTTCTTCTCAAAACAAAATTGCTATCATTTATTTTTTACTGAATTTTTACACATCATTAAAGCACAGTCATTTAGCCTTTAAGACAACCATGCTGTTCTTAGGAAACAAAGCGTCCCCTAAACATAGGATTTTTAAGATTTTTATTTTACAATAAAACAAGCCACAGGCAAATAAACACAGTTCTGAGTTAAAAGGAGCAGGAGCATTAGGTTTCAGAATTATCGTAAAACAGGAAGGTTGTGAGAGTGTAACAGAGGATGAAAGCAGTCCCAACCCTGGAGGCTTCCTGCTGGCTGCTGGCGTGGGCCATGCCAAAACACACAATGGCTTACACAGTGTGTGTGTGTGTGTGTGTGTGTGTATGTAAGGGAGTGCACAGACACACACACACACACACACACACACACACACACACACACACACAGTTGCACTCACAGCACTTGGTCCATGGCTTTGTGGCTCCACTCTTCTCTTTTCAAAGGTATACTTCAGAAGTGAAAGAGAAGATGAAAGTTCAAAAAGTTCATTCAGCCAGTCTTTATTATAACTTGCTTCCAGGACTCTTGATTAGGAATTGGCTTTTAGGCTTGGACACAATCACAGTTTCTGCTGAGAGAATGTCGTCTGAGAGAGTCACATTCTTGCCTGGATGCTTGCTCTACACATTACACACACTTCCATGCCCAGAACAGCTCACCCTTACAGGGCTGCTATTGAATTTCTCTCTAAACAATCCATTTTAAAAAATGATTCTCAGAGTAGGGCCACATCTCAACATTGGGAAGTAAATATGGCTCAGGGAATCTACTGTGGTAAAGAAAATGCATGATGTGGTAATTGAGGAATGCCTTGCCTACAGGTATAGCCAGCCACGTTCCAAAATAAGAAGTTCAAGACTATGCCAGTGTGGGAAGCGGCACATTGTGCCTCAGAATATGCAGCAACCTTGGCTATCACATTCTCTTCTTGTGAAACATTCTCTAAGCTTGAGGAGCTGCTACACAAAGGAAAACTGTCTCTGTAGCTCTGTGCTCAGCAGTCTACTTTAATAGGTGTATGGTATATTTTTCTTTTTCTTTCTTTCTTTTGTCTTTTATCACTTTAATACACTAAGTTGTGGCCACTGTGGAGTCTGCAAATTAGGTTACTATAGAAGCCTGCAATCCACAACCCACACACACGAAATGGTAGAAGTACACACAATAGAGGTCCATCAATTTCTCAATATCTTGAAGGTTCAAAGCAAAGAAAATCTGACTGTTTTGTTCTTTTTAAATGATCATACGTTCACTTTATTTATAATTTATATGTTTGTCTTACACTCACTTGTTATATAACCCCTTGATGCCCTTGAATAAAATATATGGAAATACTAAGGAGTATAAACTTTCACATTAGTCATAGCCTGAAATAAATTCATGCCCAATTTTAATCAGAATCATCACAGAGAATTGTTTGATAATTCCAGTCAGATGCTCAACATCTTTCATATGTACAGACACACAAAAAAATAAAGCAAAGACATATATTTAATATAATATCCTAACAACACCAAACATGATTATTGTAAAGATCAGAAGATTATTTTCTTCATGAGACAGCAGTACATAAGAGACATTTAAATTCAATGCTCTGTGGTGAGTGTAATTGCTTAAATACATTTGATTATTGTGGTTATTATACGCACTCATTATATAGATTCATCATGCATATGTAATTATAAATCAATAACATGTACATCTCATTTATCATTTTCAGCTTTTATATTAATGGAACTATATAACCTTTGGGCTATCTTATCTTCTTTATAATTGGTAGAATAGTGACCAATAGATTTCCTTTGAGTCTGTTTCTGATATTCAACTATATTTTTTATTTGCTGAAAACCAAAACTAACTTCCTTATTATATGTAGCATTGCCTTATTAAAATATTTTATATTTTATTAGTTCTTTGTAACAAAACAATTCTATCATAGAATAATTTTATTTGTATAAGTGAGGGTCAATTCACTCCAGCAAGTCCAGAAGACATGCATAGTGACATTTTTACATTTTGATTTCTTTAGAAAAACAAAGAAATATTATTAGAATATGTTTTCATTTTAATCCCAGGTATGGGATATGGGACTGCTTCAGATTGTCCACAGTAACTGACTAAGATTTGCCTCATGCTCTAGCAGGGGTGTGATTTTGCCAGTGGCAGATAGCTCTGCAATTGTATGATGTTGGAAATTCTGGAGAATTTTCAGTGGGTATATAAATGCTACATTCCCAAGAGGTGGAGTAAGATTTGGTTGTTGATTATTTGCTGTTGGTTGTTGTCCATTGCAGTATGTAAAGTAGTTGTGTACAAAAATGGAGGAGGGAAAAAGAGGGGGAGGAGGAAGATGAGGTGGAGAAGGAGGAAGAGGAAGAGGAAAGAGGAGAAGGAGGAGAAAGAGAAAGTGAAAGAGGAAAGAGGAGGAAGTGAGGAGGAGGAAAAGGAGGAAGAGGTAAAGAAGAGGAGGAGGAAGAGGAGGAGGAGGAAGAGGAAGGGGAAGGGGAAGGGGAAGGGGAAGAGGAAGAAGAAGAAGAAGAAGAAGAAGAAGAAGAAGAAGAAGAAGAAGA
>JANHMN010000010.1:31133725-31190471 GCA_030674055.1 Rhabdomys pumilio | reverse complement strand
AAGAAGAAGAAGAAGAAGAAGAAGAAGAAGAAGAAGAAGAAGAAGAAAAGAAGAAGAAGATATTCTGACAGTGAAGATGAAACTTGCCCCAAGGAACTCATCACTCCAGCCATGAGGAAGTAGTCCAACAATAATTTTGCTCCCTTTTTTTCTATCCTTTTTTCCTCTTATTTAGTGTTAAAGGGTTTAAAAGGTGGAAAAGGGTGGTGAAGGGTAGAATAAAGAAGAACCCACAAAGGAGCTACCACCAGTTACAGCCACATACTGGATAGAAACTCTACTGTGAACTGTGAATATGCTCAGGTGAGAATGATAGTCTCACAGTGACTGGCAATTCTTCACCTCTGATTCATGGGTTTGTCTGACTTACTGCAGAACTACCATCCTCTATCATTAACAAGGTAACACACAACACAAAGTAGGAACAAACCAAACACTTGCCCATTAAGTGGCAATGCTCTACACAAGCGTTATCCTGGCCAAGAAAATCTAACAGAACACTAAGAGGCAGATGAAATGGAAAAATACTGAACCAGAAAGATTGAAATGGAAAGGTAAGGTGAAGTTTCCCAAATAAGATTTCAGTGTCAGTTACTCTACCTCTACCTTGTCTAATTCTCAGAACAACAAGGAAAGTTTTTATTATAAGGTAATAGTCGATAAAACCAAGAAGCAGACACCAGTGAAATGCAAGGGCTGTTGATTCCTTGGCAGACATTAACTTTTCTCACTATACCTGGAATGCTTCTGTTGATGATTTTCCTGAAATCTTATTCTTACACTGAAGGGATTTAAATTTTTTTTGTTGTTGTTGTTGTTAAATGCGATGACTAAGTCTCAGGAAAACTTCCTTTTGTGGTCTCCATGGAGTCACTGAGTGAGGGTGTGTGCTGCTTCGAAGAAACAATGGGAAGGAAAGCAGCTAAAATGTAGAAGGGATTCAAGGTGTTTCCCTTCATATACTCACTCAAAAGAAGATTACAGTTTTGTTAACATGTATAAGTGAGACTAGATATTTTGCTCCCTTTGAAAAATAAGCTACTATATCAGACTACAAGCTAAATTTCAAATACTAAACTCAGAAACTCATAGCCCAGAGCTAAATTAGTAAGAAATCCAGGCTTTCTCACCCCAGCCTTACCTTACTTTGCATTGTATGTTTAGAGAGACTCATTAAGACAGTAGAGTTCACTCTTTTCTGCTTTGCCTGGACATTACAGCACAGGTGACTCTTTCATTCACTCATATTTTATTTATTATATTTGCTGATATTATCTCAGGTACACAGGACACTTATTGGGCATTGTACATCTCATATTCTCACAGTCTGATGAGGTTCTGTGTACTGTTTGAGATAGAAAATATCTCAAAATCAATAGACAGTATCATAAAGACCTGAACTTTAGTGTAATAGTTCCAGTGTTCTCCTTTCTAGAGTCATTAGTATTTCAGCAATTTTACTACTGCAATAAAACCCTATTAGTTCATTTTCTTGAGTTGTTAAATATAAAAGACTGAATTGTTTACATGCTTAAGTAAAGTTTTGCCAAAGATATGATATGATGGAAGGGATGAAGAAAGCTAATGTTGAAACTAGAAACTGCCTTGGGCTGTGCTTTTGTGTATCTCTTCAAGCTATAAAATACGCCCCAGCACCCATTTACCTCTACCCTTAGACACCTAAGATCGCAGTCTGGGAACTTTAAGTGTGGGATTCCTTCACCTTGGCACTGCTAACATATTACACTAAAAACACTAACAACTTTTATTGGTGCCTGAAACCTTGCAGAGTGGTGATCTGCACTGCCTGTCTACCCATTAGATTCTCATATCACTGCTACCTCCCCAGTGATACCAACAAAACATTTCTTCCAGCCATTGCTTTGAATGCAAGATCGCCCCCTCACTTGAGTGTCACAGGTTTAATAGAATAAATAGATATATAAATGAAAACATGCCAAGCAATTGAACCATTGCTGTAACAGAGGTAGCTAATAGGGAACCTGATTCTTGAACTATCTTTCCCTGGTTTACTATCTCATTCTCTTGGGATCCCTAATTTACTAACAATCAGTAATCCTATGTTAGATTACCTTTTCGTACTCTAAATGGAGGCACATCGCAGAGATCAGATACCTGGCCTGACTTTACACAGATTGGGCCACCAGCAAGGTAGTTATATTCATACAATATTCAAGACTAAATGCTGAGGATGCCCAGATATACACCTCTGTCCTTCCACTCTCTTGGACCTTGTGCTCTCAAAATATTTATACTTTTATCTACTTGACATGTGACAACAAATAGAGCCCCAAAACATCTTTTCATTACTAAATACCCTTAATTCAAATTTCACATACCAATAAGTAATAAAGTCTATCATACCCAGACTCTCAAATTACCTCTCAAATTGAATAACCAATGTCACCTAAACCCAAAACACCAGCATCCCTCAGCTAGACTATTGTCATAGATCTGATAGTCTTATTCTGACATTTGCCATTGGAATTCCTTCTTAACAGCGCAGAAATAAGAAAGTCTGTTAATTTTGAACAAAATCAATAAGATTATTGTGCTCATATGCTTAAAATTGCACTTAGATTGAAATCTGGAGATACTGGATGTGCCTCCAGTCTCATTTCTTGTGCTTTTCTGTGGACCCCAGCTTCAGCAGCTCATTTCTCTTTCTGGAATATACTAAGTTGTAGGAATCCCCGAGTCAGTGAACAGAGTTTCAAGTGAATACATGCTGTTAACATGAACATGGCCATCTTAAGGACCCTGATGACTCAAACCCAGGACATCCTTCAGGGATGAGACACGAAAGGATAGCAAAGACTTCCTTTGTTCACCATGAGGTTGTTAAATGTATGTGCAGAAAATGTCAGTTGTACCTTTCTACCCCTAGATGTTTATGGTTCGACAACTGCTCTCCTATGGAGACAGCTCCTACTGAGATCAGCTAAAGGTGTACCCTTGTTCAGCTGTATACCATAAACCTTTCTTCCTTGTTTATCTGCATGTAATAACACATTTTCTTTTCAGCTGCGTAGAATAACCCAGCCTCCTTGTTCAGCTCTAAATAGTAAACATGCTGAGCTTCTAGGACTCTGTAGTTTCTCGATCAAAGAGCCTTCTCTAGTCAATCCTACTTTTCCTGTGTATGTGTCAGTCTGTCATTTCTTCATTCTATTACTGACCTTAGTTAGGATTTGGGGACCCAAGCCCTGCAAGGATGTGGTACTAATCAAGGCCTGGGCTTTTATTTATGGTTTTCCTTATGGCTAAACTATTTTTTTCTTCAGATATTACTAATGTTGGTTCACTTGCTGCTTTGAAATGCATGAAAAAATAACATGTTAAGGTCAATTTAATTTAAAGTTTCTTTTAAAAGAAATACTCCATCATTCTCCTTAGGATGAAGGCCTAAATAGAACAGAAAATTTGGATATTTCATTCCCTAAGATAATATGCAGAAACAATACAGTATATAGAATGGGGTAGCTCAACTCACATAATCTTAATAAATAAGTTGAAAAAGACAGAAATATGAATGAACAAATGAATAAATGAATGAATAAATGAGTCTTCATATGGCACCATAGGACCCAGAAAAAGTATGCACTTTGAAAGCAGTGATACCTAGAGACTGCCTCCTGGGGCAGGAAATAGTTTATTGTGGTCTTGAGAAAAAGCAAAAGAGAGGAAGAAGATTCCAGCTGGAAACAAATTTTCCGAATCAAAGATCAAGTGAACAGAGATCAAAGTTTGTTGAGCAAACCCTAAGAGATCAGGGGAGTGCAGTGAGGAGATGGGGTCTACTTCATAATGGTCCTCAGTCTTTGCCCCTTGGCATATCTCTCATGTGATTCCCAAATAAAGATTTTTATTCTACCTGTAATGTATGAAAATCAAAGTATGAGGGTTAGAGGCACATGAAAGCCGACAGACTAAATGATCAGATAAAAAAGTAGGAACCGTCAATCACAATATTGATGGTATCTTACCGTGCATGCATGATCTCATACACATAGGGTATCTTACCATGCACACATGCTCCTTGCATATCTGCATCACCAAAGTGACAAATACATGTTTAAGCAAGAACTATCAAGAACAGAAAATTCTCTCAAATTATTAAATGTTCTTTGAAAACATGATGCCTATACAATATGTACTATCAATATAGTATCTGCTATTTTATATGCCCACTATTGCTGAGATTTTAGGTTGCTTTAATTTTGCTATCGTAAAAACCAGTGACAACAGTATAATATATGGGCTTCTTTATTAATTTTTTAGTATATGACTCCCTCAGGACAAATTTACAAGCTAGATCTATTCTGTGAATGCCTATAAATGCTTTCTAGCTTTAAATCATGCATTAATGATCTTCCAGAAAGAATTCTGCCATTCACTCTTTCAACCAATAATAAATTAGTCTATTTGCCATTCTTTTCAATATTATATTTAATATTTCATATTTTAATATTTTAAATAGGATATCATGAATTGATTTCACATTTTTATTTATAGTGAAATTCAGCTCTTCGGTGTTTGCTGTCACTTGTTAATATTTTTAATTACCTGCACTTATTTTATCAAGAATTTTCTATATTATGAATATCACTAACATTTACTAGGAGTATTGTATCATGATACAATCATCATACCTGTAATGTACGAAAATCAAGGTGTGAGGATTAGGAGTACATGAAAGCCGACAGACTAAATGATCAGATAAAAAGGTAGGAACCATCCATCGCAATATTGATGATATCAACAAAGACTGGTTAATTTAAATCCACAAATTTCAAAGTATTCTATACATATTAGATCACTTAATCTTTACAAAAGTCCTATAAATAGTCAATGCTAATTTTATAGATGAGAAACCTAATGTATAGGATAATTTCACTCTTATCCAAAAACAGAGGTAATGTTTGCTTCAGATATTCAGTTCAGCCAATCTGCTAGAGAAGATCTGAAAGGAAATGAATTTAATTCTGTACCCACTACGTATCTGAAGTTTGTTCCTCATAAGCCTGAGAAAATCTTGTCAGTGCTTCCCATATGAAGATGGTTCTTTTTCCCAGGATCCTTCTGGCAATTTCTGGAAGCATTTGTTAATCATCTTCCCAAAAAGGGGAGTTTGTGCTCTAGGCATGTGTTGGATGAAGGCCAGGGAAGCTGCTGAGCAGTCTACACTGCGGGCCAGCACCCTGCCACAAAGCATTGGCCAGGCTAAAAATGTGAATGGCACGCAGACTAGAAAACACTGATCTAAGCGGATATATGCTCGCTATATGGAATTTGGATCTCAGAAACACTGCCGATGCCAGAGAGAAAGATTTGGTATAAACAATATGGAGTCACTGTGAACATATGCTGTTCTCTAAAACCCCACTCACTGGCAGTTCAATATCAAATTTATTATTAAGTTTTTTCTGAATTAAAAAGACTACACCATATGAACACTTAGATACATAGAATTCATTTTCACGGGACCCGTTTTTCAGCAATTGTATAGGGAAATTTAAATCTTGTTTTTGTTCCAACAAAAATATTTCATAACAAAAATCCCATATAATTTATAATGTTTGCAACCAAAATGCTTGCCAGCAAATGGGGGTCATTAAAGACACAGAAGAGATTATGTTGGACAATTTATGCAATTCTACCAATTGAAAACATAAAAATTGTAAAAAGTCTATCAAGGGCTACAGAAGTGGCTCACAAAATTCAATAACTCCAATTCTAGGTGATCTGAGGATCTAATGTTCAGGTCTGACCTAACAGATACACATGATGCACAGTCATACATGAGGGCAAAATGCTCTGACACAAAACTAAGTGAATCTAAGAGGGGTATGGGCATCACGATTAGCATGGTAACCCTAGTGTGGAATCACTGCTTCACAATCTGCCTTGACACATGGCTACTGTCAGGAGGAGAGGCATGGCAAAGAAGGACGTGATGGTTCCATTTCATCAGGAAGTTAAGTATGACCTTTACCTCTTAGGAATCTTAGAGGCGTGTCGGGCTCACGTCCTTCTGGCAGGCAGCAGAAAGGCACCAGTACACACATAATTGCAAAGAGGCAGGTGTCACGCGAAGGGCACTGCAGAGGCTATGCCCAGAGAAGAGAAGCTACAATGACCATCTGTGCTTTAAAGACTTTTAAAATGCGGATTTAATGGATATTGGAAACATTTTATTTTTATTCCATGTGACAAAGTTTAATGACCATCACGATAGATTTAGTAGGCAGGATGTATGTTCAGGAGCTAGAGCTAGAAACAGGTTCAAACCCTGTTATTACATTTCCTAAGAACAAATATTAGACACATTATGTTTGCTGGTGCCATTTCTCTACACTAAACTGGGGAATGTAATATAGTTCTTTCCTAGAGTTCCCATGAGGCGCATGTAGAATAATTCATAGTCTTGGCTGTCAGGTTTGCCGATAATTAATATTCATCAATATCAGGCATTTCAAAATGCTTAAACAAAAAAACACTATACGCTTTAAATATCAATGCTCTTTTTCTAAATATTATACTCACTGCCCAGACAAGGAAGCTGCTTCTAAGTTCTGTATAGCTCCATTTTAAACAATTCCTCAGTCACCCTGAATTTGCATTGTCACAATTTCATTTGTAAAATACTGACATCATCTTGAGTTACTATGGAAATAGCTGAGTGTTCTTTAGTCTCTATGCAATGACTTTTCATGGAGTCTTTAAAAGAGTATATGACACCATGTCTTTGATTATGAGTTCTTTGAACACCTAGATCATATTAAATATTGTTTACTTCCAAGCCTATTTTACAAGACATTATTTGGAGTCTAACAATATTACTAAGCAAAAGAAAAAATTAAATGCACCAAATAAAGTTTATTGATCTGATGACAGTTGTATATAAAAAAGCCCTATTTTATACTGTCAAAAACTTTATTTTTCTTTTTCCTTATCTATTAAATATACTTTATTATTCCCATTTACTTTTTCCCCTATGGAGCATTATTGTCTTTAAATAACAAGCTATAAAATCGACTTCTTAAATGCACATAACTATACATTTTAACATAAAAAGTTTAATAAACTCATAACTTTATCCAAAATATAAAAATTTCCCTTCACCTCCAAATTCCCTATTGCTCTCCCTCTTCTCTGGGACGTCTGTGTTACAGGCACACAATCTTAGAAAACACTGGTGTATACTTGGACAATAAATACTTTTCTTCTCTAACTTAAACAATTACTATGAGGGTAATGAATTGGGATTTTAGGCAAATGTCCAACTTATCACAACTTGTCCCTTTATATTTGACAGTGAGTTAATTTAGCACCACACAGAGTTTGCCAGCATTAGAAATTAACATTGTTATAATGCTGTTTACTAACTTCCAGATCTTTTTAAATCCACGAATGCTGCACTGCTGCCAGAGGCACTCTGTCTAGTGTGCACCTGCTGGCCACGTCTGTCTGGAGCTATGCCCCTCTCTAACAACTTTGTCAGCCTTGATTTAAATGCCTTTCATGACTTGTGCATGTTTCTCTTCAAGCATTTTAAAGATTTTTGCTAATATGATTGTTTTTTCATAATGAGACCCAAGAAGGGAATTTCATAAAGGCAAGGGCTGAGGGAAAGCGTTCATTTCCCCACACCATGCAAGCACTACAGACACACAGGCCTCGGGAACTTGCTAAAACAGTTTCTGTCACCTTCCCCCACCACTGCATCGTGAATTTTACTTTTCTAGGTGCTAACCACTAGAAATAAGTGACTAATTTAAAGGTACAATCATAACCATAGTCCTGCAAGCAGAAATTATCCATATCCTCAAGCACATCAAAGTCTTCATAAGAAACATGTTTCCATCTGCCACAGCACATGTGAGATAAGACATATCATTCTGATCTTATGTAGGAATTGAGGCTCAAGCAAGGTTAGGAGCTATCAATTAGTAAGTGCAGGACTAGAGTTCAAGCCCATGAATATCTGAGCGCAGATGCACGCAAATGTATGCTCTTTCCTCCCAGAATACCTTTTGCTAACCTCAAAACAAATGCCACCAGAAGCGAAGCAATAAATTCTTGTCACTGTTTTTGAGCAGTCAGCCAACTTTAGTATAAGAACGTGATTGAAGTAGTGTTCTTACTTATGAAGGGTGTGGCTGTGCTGTGTGGATATTAGGAAACAGATAGAATGTGCCATTACTGGGGACTTTAGACAGCACAGATATATATCACCAGGATCAGGAGAAGACAGAATAAAAAGTGAGGTTCCCAGGAGAAGAAGAAAGTCACTGCTTGGCTGGAGGACACACTCGAACACTAACACTGCAAGTAGGTAGAGAGAGAAATGTCAGACAAGTGCTAAAAATGAGAAGAAACTATTTTCCATCTATTCATACATGAGAGGCTTGCTGCAGATTAAAAACATGATTCAGTTGGCACAGAAGAAATCAGGGGGACACCAGAGGCAAAGAAGAACTCTGTGAGGAATGTGGATGGATGCTATGTGCCCCATTGACCCAGGCTTAGAAAAGATGAAAGTTCTTTTCTCTGCTCTGTGACTAGAGCTGAGAGGCTCATGTTAGAGCACTGTGTATTTTTAAGAGTTAGGATGCCTATGGACAGAATAATTTCTCAGTCATTAGACCCATTGGCATTGTATAGCTTCCTGCTACACAGTTTAAGTCACTAACTTTACAAGGTCCTATATCTGGATGATTTTCCAGGGCTTTCCATCTTTTGGCTTTAATTTGCTTTCTCTATAACATTTAAATTTTTTTTTTATTTTCACCTTTATTCAGGCATTGATCCTGATGTTGATAAGAATATTTTTTTAACATACCCGATTTTGTTTTTGTTTTTTTTGTTGTTGTTGTACTTTGTTTTTTGTTTTTTGTTTTTTGTTTTTTGAGACAGGGTTTCTCTGTGTAGCCCTGGCTGTCCTGGAACTCACTCTGTAGACCAGGCTGGCCTCGAACTCAGAAATCCGCCTGCCTCTGCCTCCCAAGTGCTGGGATTAAAGGCATGCGCCACCACTGCCCGTCGCCGATTTTGTTACATTATAAAAATAAATTCACTTACCTTTTAGTGAGTATATGATTTTATTGCAGACGTGGGCATGATGAGCCCAACCACTGAAATAAATATTAGGGACAAACCTACTGACACATCATCTCCTTAGTCTCCTAACTTCCTCAAACCTTTTCCCTCATCCCAATCTCAGCCAGTGAAACACTGTCTCTTCCCTCTTCTAACTGTGCTGCAGAGAGCAGAGGAAGCCTCTTGTGAGTGAGGTCCTGCGTGAACGTGTGCTTTGACAGGAGCACGGCCTGCAAAAGACTCTGAGTCCCGTTGCCCCATGGGAAACAGGCAAATCCATGAATCCATATGGACCACACTTACGAGGGATGGAAGGGCTTTCCTTGGGAGTCTAATTATGAGTGTTTATGGATGATTAATCAGTGTGTGCCAAGACTAGTAACTGCAGCTTCCTCCTCTTGGTTATTTATAGTCTGAGATTGTTCACCTACAGAGAACTCGTGCCTGGATTAGCTTACACCTTCTGCTGTGCATCACATAATAAGCTGAGGTTCCAGGTTGCGGCATCCATGGAATAAAAGAGTCCTGCTTGATCCTAACTCCACCAAAGGAGTGTCTTTTCTTTCTTCCTCCCCTTCCCTTGCTTAGCCAGTACCGCAGCTGTCAGGGGCATTTCTCCAGGGACCAGGCTTCCTCATTATTTCAATTCCTTTAGCAACACTACGACAATTCATTACTTAGATTTCCACATCTGTTACTCCTGCCTCACACTTTAATTCTTTACTTACCTTCATCGTTTTCAGTTACAAAGTGACACACAAAGACAGTGCATGGAGTTACATGTTTACTCATTACAGTGAAGATGTTTCACCTATGGTCATCCCTTTAGTTAAAGAGCTGTGATAGAGGGAAGCAAATATGTTTCATATTTCCCATGGTGTCAGGAGGGTTAGGATTATGGAAAAGCCGTTAGCAATGAGATTATACCATTCAGGAGGAGGGGGTGTGGTTAACTCATTAACACACACGGAGTACATATGCAATCCTCTAAATAAGTAATATTTTTGGTTGTTGGAAGATTGTATAGTCTATGGGTGTAGGAACAACAATTAACTTTATTAATACCTCCACAACCATACAATCATAAATTTACTGAGACTTACGGAGAGCTTTGGCTAAACACTATTAAGCTAATGATCTCTTATTGCCTCAAAATACTTTAACACTCACACATATGTTTTCATTAGCACAATAGCATCTTGGATGCCCGGAATTTTAATCAGATGAATCACTCAATATGGTTTAAATTTCCACATAAGTAAAGGTCAAACGCTGGGGCTGTTATATATTAGCTATTTTAAGTACAAATCTTTCTTGAATATACACATAGTTCTTGGATTCAAAAACAGAATATATGGCATATAACAATGTTTCACCAGTGACTGTAAGCTAGACTGGAAATTGAATAATTTACTTTTGTACCTACAAATATATAAATGCTTCCCAAAGCAAAATAGTCGTTTCTTCATTTACATTCCCCTACACCGAGTTAAAAAGTGTAAAAATGTATTTAGGAGCTGATTATGAGAAACCTGAGTACTAAGGAAGAAAAATGAGAGACCATGGGAAGGCAAGCCAGAAAGCAAGGGCAAAACTGGGGTGCCATTGCTCTGGTGCTGTCTGTTCATTACCCTGTGAAGAACTCTGATACTTCACTGATGTCAAGAGGATAGGCAGGATCACCTGCTGGGAGTTATGGTAGCAGGCTTCTTCTTCCAGGTAGCATTTATTCTCTCTAAAAATGTTCCTTTAGAGTACAAATATATAGAAATTTCAATACAGTAGAAGGCCTAAGGCAATCAATGCCCACAAGAGCCGCTCCCTTTGGAAGCCTTTAATGGCATGGCTGTGGAGGTCTGGGCAAGGTACCTAAAGCTTTTGCTAAAAGTATCTGCTCAGAATTTGTGCTTCTGTGTTTATTGTTTCTACTTGATGGCTCAGTGTCTACTGCTGCCCTCCCTCTTATTTTCCTCAGCTTTGTTTGACAAGTTCAATGTATTTGGAATAAAAAGTCCAAAAGTGGCACTTGGTTATGAGCATGGTTATGGCATAGAAACAAATGCTTGCTTGCTTAATGAGCTGACAGGCTCACCCCAGAGAAGCACTTGTAAACTCTAGGCAACGTGGTTTCCAGAATGTTTCTAGCACATCCTTTGTTATGGCATTTGTTACTAGTAGAAAGAGATTGGGCAGCTGAGTTCAGGATGGATGGACTATCACTACAGAGATGAATGTGTGTGGATATGAACACATCACTTGGCAAGCAACTCAAAAATGTCCATCACAGACCTTAATGTCATCACACAATCATTAAAATCATAGCTGCAAATACATCAAGCCCATAACAATAATGGGTTTCCTTAGTAGTCACCTCTGGGAAAGTAAGAAAGGCTCTACATTTAATCTCTGAAAAGACTTGAACTTATAACGATAGCAACAGTCATCAAATTGATATCAATTCAGGTAGAATTTAAAAGCTCAATATTAGATTATTTTAGTCCTTTGAGATGAGGCTATGCACTTAAAAGATCTATTACATATTTGTTTTTTAAATCACCAAGATTCTAACAATACAAAGATCCCATATTTTATCATACATGAATTTTTAAAATATATCTTTAATCTGTTTTCACTGAAATAGACCTCAACATGCCATATATATATATATATATATATATATATATATATATATGTATATATATATGCTGCATATAGTTTGATACTTGATTTTCTTCAGCACTATCAGTATAAAATGAGATATCAAAAGGAAGTTCATTATATCCACATATAGGAATATACATATATGGTTTCAAACATGTTTTTATACACCCTTTTTTATAGCATTTGTTACTAATAAAAGATTGGGTAGCAGAGTTCATATATAAACATATATATGTGTGTGTATGAATATGTGTGTGTGTGTTTGTGTGTTTCTGTCCAACAACAGAAGTGTAGAGCTAGGGAGGTACTAGGTACTAAGCTGTGCTTACACAAGATCAGGGAAGCAAAGGAGACCCTTCATTTTCTATTTTCCCATTTTCTTACTTGTAAGACATCTTTCACTGTACCTATTAAAGGCTGTCAAAAAATAATGAAAGGCTATGCATTAAATTTGATTTTATCATCAATAGGAAAAATGGATACGTTTTAAGAAGTTATTTTTAAATATAATGCCTTTGGAACATTCACTTTGTATTTGGATCTTAGAGTATGACAAAGTAAGTTGAGATAAATCATTTAGCAATTTCCTATAGTTTATGTTAAGTTTAAATTCTAATTTTCCTAACTAAAAGAGTAATTTGAGTCTAATCTCATTTGTGAGCAAGCAGATGTACACATTGTTTATGGCTTGCTGGTGTTTACTCATCTTTCAAGCCAGTGTAACAGCTACACCCCCCGCCATCTGACAGCCAGGGAAGAGCAGAGCTGTGTCCATTTGACTGGACACTGGAAACTTTGTAAAAGAATAATAATTGGAAAAAATATTTTAAATATCATGAGGTCAACAAAAAATAGTTTGAGTTAATATTTCTAGTGTTGGGTAAAGCTATAACGATTGTAATTCTAAGTATAAGAAATTGTTTCTGATAGCTAGGAAAGGAAGAAACGAGAGTCAAGTAGGATGGAGCTGGAGCCACTTCCTTTTGGTTTTAGACATTTTTGAACTGGTGAGTATGTGCATGAGTGTGCGTGTATACACAAACACACATGCATGCACACACACATGCACACACCACATACACACACACACACACACACACACACACACACACACACACACTGCATGCAGTTTGACATTAGGGGAAATTCCTCAAAACTATGGGGAAGTTCAATGTTGAATTCACCATGCATGAGCAAAACCCCATTTCTGAACATCAAATAAAGTAAAAGGTTAATGAATGTAAAAAAGGAAATTTCTAATCCCCTCATGGACTTTTCAAAAACAGTTTCCTCTTTTTTTCTCTATGATATTTTGCATTCGCTAAAATCTGGAATGAATATCTGTACACATCATGGCTTCGAGGCAGGCACCGTGTGATGGAGGAGTCACAAGGCTGAAAAGCTTCCCAGAAGCAAACATCCCTACCCTTGGGAACAACATCTCCACAGTATAACAATGATGTCTTCAGGTAGAATAGATAGCTCACAATCATACTATTCTTAGAGAACTAAACAGATCATTTAAAAATGGAACAAAATTAAGTCAATGTTTAATAAATAACAATTGGGACAAATAGGGAAAATTCCTGACTTTTATGATGCATGATAGTAGATACCATGACAAACCGTGATGTCCATGCAGCCACAGAAAGCAAGAAAAAAATTGCAAATCATCAGCTAATCTTACTAGTTCTAGAAATGTCTTCAACAAGATTGTGTCTTCACTAAAAACAACTGAAGAAATAACTGAGAAAAACTAACCTGTGTAAGAAATAACTAGCTTAATTGAGTTATTCTGTAATACAAATAAGCACACATAAAATGCACACAACTTAGCAGAATTCTTCCTGGTTACACTAATATCATAAGAAGGGTCTCAAATTCCTTTGACAGCCAACCCCTAAAGACAGATTTTTTTTTTATCCTCAACTCAATGTAGCATCTACTTCGTAAAGAGTCATCTCAAACCAAACAAACGTCTACCAATTGAAGTGCTCACGGGAAACACGGATGGATCATAGTGTGCTCTTTCTGGTCTGAATCATACCTCGTAGCTCCCTTTTCTTGCCAGTTTTCCATTATCTTCTTTTTTGCCTTCATCTATCATGCCTGCGAGAGCTTCAGAAAGGATAAGAAAGCGATGAAGACAATGGAACTGAGAGGGAGCTTTCCCTGCAATGTCTCCTTAAAGGCAGTTTGCTATCCTTCAGGTGTCTGGTTATTTCCCATCTCCTGTTATTGTCTTCTGAAGCAGAGAGAATGCAGCTGAGGACCTCTTATATTGAGACATAGAGTAAAACAGAATTTACATTCAGACAAAAGCCTGGGACTCTAGACTGACATGACAGAAGGACAAAGTCATCCAGCAAGAAGTAAGGAATGCAGGACAGACAATGAGGTGGCCCTGATGTTGAGAGGGCTGTGTGGTCTCAGGTGTGTTACTTATGCAGTTGCTCTGTGAGGAGACATGGTTTCAGATACACACCCTACCCTGAACAAGAAAATATTGACACCAAAAGAGAGACTACAGAGGACAGAGCATCATCATCATCATCATCATCATCATCATCATCATCATCATCATCATCATCTAATAGCTGCCCACACTGAGCTATGGCAAGCTGTCATGTTTCACATTAAGGCCTCTTCTCATTGTTTCTCTGCTTACCGGTCTTTCACTACCATAAAATTCCTCACAAATATGTAGGAACTGACAAGATGTATTTCTTTCAGTCACGCTTTCTTAAAATAAAATTGTATTTAAGAGATACATAATTATGAGTTCATGAAGTAATTATTCTATTAAAAACTTGTGGAAACTAAATACAGAGGCAGGAAGCTTAGACTTGAATGTTAAGTGAGTACTTCCTGGAAAAAAAATAAATTCTCACTCAAAAAATTTGAGGAAAGTTCTCATGAAAAAAATATTCTGCATAGAAAGCTATAATAAGAATGATTTTAAGTAAAAAGTATCCTTCAGGTAGTTTTAGGACTCAATAATATATCTAAATTTTCCACCATTCAAATATTTTATTAGAAGTTAGAACAGAAAATTCAGATGTAATTTACTTAAATTTTTATACATTTTCTCCAAAATTTATCAAAACTAATTGCTAACTTGTAAGAAAATATGACTTATTACCCTAAATTTAGGACAACTGCTACATTTTGAATATTAACATGGAAAATTGAGAAGAATTATTTTCAGAATTAACACACATCAAAAAACTTGAACATAAAACCACAATATTTATTTCAAATACTTTTGATTCTGATTTTGTGAACCAACCAAGAGATTCCTCTCCTAATTTCCTCAATGTTTACTCTTTCAGCAATAGTAATTTGTTTCATATTTAAAGAACAAAGGGAATTTCTTGAATATTCAATTTTAACTAAAATTTTACAGAGCGTAACTTTATTTCCACCTCCCCCCCCACCCCAAAGTGGTAAAAGATGTAGTTTTAATGGTTAAAAGAGTAACGCTGAAGCCACTAGCATTCCCTAATCTGTTCTTTTAATATTCATTAAAAAAAATAATTTTAATCAAAGACACGGGGCCAGATCAAGGATCATAAGGAAACGATATTTCACTGTTAAACTTATCGTAATGTGTATTTAACCGCCCCAAACCTCTTCAACTTGCTATTCTTATAAAGCTCTTTCCTTTTTATTATTAAGTCATTTTATGTTGCACTTTTTATTGTTACACTCTCTACAATGTAGAATATTGCTCTACAGTCTGGCCTGCCTTGCTTTCAAAGGAACCCTCACAGTGTTTCATATTGACTAGACAGAACATGTGGGTTTTTTTAAGTTCAACCTAAGACCCCGTTGCCTTTGAGTTAGTTACTATCCTCCATGACCCTGAGAATCCTGTTCTCTTGGGCTGAACTTCAGGATATTGTTAAGATCCAGTTGAGGATTTTTGTCTTTTAAGTCACATAGTCAATCCTAAGCCATAGGTCCTTTGTACTACAAATAGAATCGGTAAAGTTAATTGAAGGCTTCCTGCTGCTGCATGGAGTGAGCTACAGAAGCAGGTGAAATTTCAGTTAGTTCTTACAATGCGGAGCCAAAGGCAACTTTAATTTCCTTTGACAGTCTTATGAGATTAACTGTGACAATATGTTTGGTGACAGTGACATCAATTGGATTTTTCCCACCTCTTACATCTACTCTATCACAACTACCCCAGTCTGAATCTTTAGCTGTGGGTAACAGAACATTAATACAGTGTCAGTTCACATATGGCAACAAAGAGCTCTGTTTCTCAAAACAATATGCTCTTTTAATAGGTCAGAAATGGCAAGTGTGGTGGTGATGAAGACGTAACAGGATGCTTTGTAGCGTTCAAATCATGTCCCGTTCGTTGTCAAGTCTGACAAGTAGTAGAGCTCATAAATCCAACAATTCCAGACACCATCCCCAGAGGAAGCAACTTAAAGTACCACTGTACAATTTAAAAAAAGATATAATAGTATCAACAAACTCTATATGCTTATGGAATAACTCCAGAACTACTCCATGAAACTTTCCCTTGTAAGTTGCTGTTTGAGGGAAGTTGTTCTTTATGGTCCCTCCCAATGGTACCTATGTTAGTTATGTATCTTGTTATGGCAAAATACCCAGACTAAATAAATATCCAAAGAAAGGAGTTATGTAGAGTCATGGGTCCAAGATTCAGTCCATCATGGTAAGCAAGAGCACAGTGGCAGGAACTTGAGGTACCTGGTCACATCATATTAATAGCCAGGACACAGAGAGAAATGAATTCTGGGGCACAACTCATTCTCATCTTTTTACTCAGTTGAGGATCTCAGTTCACGGAAAGGTACTAGCCATATCTTGGGTTGTTCTTATTACTTATATTAACCTAATCTAGGTAGTCTGATACAGACATGTCCAGATGTTTGTTTCCTGGTGATTATAAATTAAAAGAAAATTTGGAATTTATAAGCCCTCAGTGTGACATAAATTGAAAGGCAATGGGTGAAAAGCACGAAAAAGTGTTAGGAATCAAATTTGTTTGTAGGAATCAAATTCTTATATTCAGAGTGACCCTACTGTTATCAAAACAGTTATTACATGTCAAGTTCCACTAGCATTTCTAATTATAAATATATTTTATTATACATAAAGAACAGGACAAGAAAAATTCATAAATGATAGCTTAAGAAACAAAGCAACTCAGCTTACAGAATCTTTAAAGAGAACATTATAACATGCATAAGTGAGCATTTAAAAAATACTAACAACTGCAGGTGAGTTAAATGAATGTAACTATCCAAAGGCAACTCAAACCCACAATTTTAAAGATTTATGCTATATTATTACAAAAAAATTAAGGAATTTCAAGTAGGTGTGGAACCAAGCAGCCATTCTAGTATTTTAGTTACTTTAAAATATGTTTATCTCAATAAGATTTTTATCATCAGTAATTATTTTTAAAAGTCAATAATAGTATTTGTTTTAGTGTTCCATCTGGTCTCTGCCTGAAGCATTACATGTTTTTTCAGTTGTCAACACATTTCATCTGAAATTATTTTTTTTTAAATAATTAGTTTTTCTCTTCTAATAATGATTAAGAGATGGGGCTTTACTGATTTAGAATGACTTATCAACATTTTCTAGTTTGTAATCAATTATATATTAAATATATTAGATATGTACAACCATTAGAGTCCTAGGGTGATGTAGAGTCATCTAAGACGTCTTGAGTGCTGGTCTTAAACCATTATAGTACGTTGAAGAGCAGTTATCCTGCTATATACCTTCCTTTCTGTGTATTTACACATCATTTCTTCTCACATGCCAGAGGGACTAGTCTTATTACCATCTCCTTCTCCTCTGATCTCACGTACACATATCTCCTTCATATTTCAATTGGCTTGTGAGGCGACAATATTCCATCAAGCAGTGCTGAAGCTTACACCTCCTCACACCAATGGTCCCTTTCAATTTACAGAAATGAGCAACAAGAGAACGTATGTATCCTTATCCTCTTGATTTTCTCTCTCCTCCAAGCTTGAATATTGAGTTCTGTTTTGTGATTGACTTCTACTAATTTTATAATCATAGCTTTATGCTTACTACCAAGAAGTCACAACACAAAACATTGTCCTATCCAGAATCCAACCTTTGTTCTGGCTGTAAGCTAGCCTGCACTTAGACAAGCTACTAGTAACCTCAGACAAGTCACACCAATGCAGATCTAATAGCAGGACCACATCACAAAGTGGACAAACATAACAATTTCACTCTCCTAAGTGAGGAAAAAGTACATCGAAATTTGCAACTGACTAGTAATTCTACGTTGGAGCCCTGCAATTTATGCTTGACAATACAAAGTTATTTTCAAGTAAACAAAACTGTTCCTTTATGAAAGAAAAATAGCAGTTAGCTGTGTGATCAGCTTCCACACATTAAGTTCATCTGTGTGCAGGTGTTTCAGGTGGGACAGCATTTGTGGAAGCATTTATGCCTGAGTGCAATCACTCTGAGAGCAGCTAATTTGGTCTGTGAGGAAGCATTCAGGCGTGAGTGCATCCACTCTGAGAGCAGCTAACTTGGTCTATGCTGTAGATTCTCTTGACTCTCTGTGCAGATGATTTTTCTGCTTTTTTTCTCTAGCTCTTACTTTGTAAAAATTAGCTGAGGGTTCCCACGAAGCTCTAGCTCTACCTCTCCAAGTCCATATGGATGGCAAAACAAACAAAGGAAGAAAAAAAAGATTATTCTTAAAAGCATTCCGTGAGTAATAATCCAATCTGTTTCTTCTGCAATTACTCATCTAAGTAATTCCTCTAGCCTTTGCTAATAATCTTAGCTCCACAAAAAGATCTGTTTGGACCGCTTGTCATTAACCAACTACACCTTACAGTTATTTACATTCCACAAAAGTATTCCCGGCCCCCAACTCACACAAAGGAAAATACAATAGACTTTATGTTCCAGGAGGGCAAAGACACACGGTTGTCCTGTTTGCTCTTTTAAACATCTCTATCTGGCATACAACATACACCCAAAGACCTTTGTTGAATGGTTGAACAATCTCTCTCCCATCACTAATACAAGGCTTCTGGGAGTTCTTCTAGATTCATTCTCTACTTCTTGTCTCAATTTCTGTTTGTTTTTCTATTTTTGGTCCTTCTCATTTTTCCTTCTCATTAAGCTCTCACTGTTCCTGCACCTCGGGCATTTATAGTTAACAGTTAATTCTATGTGATAATTGCATAACCTATTTTAAGGTGTCTTCCATCTTTAACGTTATAGCCCCAGTTACATCTCCAAAGAGCATCTCTGATCATATGGCTCTCGTGCTGAAAATTCGTCAGAGGTTTCCAACCACCATGCCTCTGTGGATTTAATGGTCCTAAATCATTTGTCTTATGCCTGGCTTTCAGCTTCATAGCCTGACAAGCCAACCTTATAGACTGCCTTCCAAGTGCCCTCAAGCACACTCAGCTTCCTTTTATTCATCCTTTGAACAGCTTCACAGAACTTTTCAACCATGTCTCTTCTACAGGTGACACCTGTTGCATTAGTTCCACATTGCTTTGTTTCCCCTCAGCCCTAGACTGTGTACTTCGGGAAGGAAGCAAGCTACTACTATATCAGTTAGTTTGACCAGCTCAGATGGCTTTATATAACGACTGGTTGATGGAGTGGCTGAGACTATTTGGGCCCCATTTCTTCACTTGTCAAATGATAATACCACCTATAAAAAAAAAAAAGTCCTCAGAAGATACAGACGGAATCTTATACACTTCAAGTTCATAAAAAAAAAATAACATAATCTTAATTAACATCACTGTTCCTTCTGAGGACATACCCTTGACCACAGTTTCAATTACCAGGAGCTCCCATTCAAAATGACAAGAATCAAGATGCAGAGAGGTATGGTTTGTTTATTGGATGATTTTAAAAGACGAAACACTTTCCTGTTTCTCTTCTCAGTATGAGCTAATGCTTTGGAATGAACTGAAAAGAAACTATAATACTATGCCCTGTCCAGGCATAGGCATAAGAACTGACAATCATCCTCACTATCATGAGAATTAAAAATGTGATGGTAGCTGGGATGGCTGAAGAGCACAGTGCTGGAAGATCTTCGGTCGTCAGAAGTTTTTGGCATGGAGCTATATTCCTAGAATCCTCCATTGCTTTGTCTTTGGCTGTGATACCTTTCAAACACTTATCTAAAGATGCATTTACTAATAAAGGTATCTTCTGACTTTAAAGTCTTTCAGAATGTGTGGCTGTTACTTCTGAATGGCCCCAAGTGGGTTTTTTTGTACTTGGCACTACCAACACAGCCATTCACAGAGAGGCAATCTCTCTATAAATGAACAGATTCCCACACGTAGGCTGTAATATATGCATAACACATTTTTCTTGCGGTGTTAATTTTGGTCTAACATCCTCCTGATGGTCTTGATTACCTTGGAGACTTACATCCTGCCTTCTGTGTATATGTGGTTGTTAGTCACTTCTACCAAGTTGTCTCACCACCACTTCCCAAGAACTATAACACAAGATACAATGTTTCAATAACTGATTTTTTTTTTCAACAAATGTTCACTGGAGCGCCTGTTTCACCACACTGTGCTGAGGGTTAGTCAAATTTAACTCTCATGTAAAAACAGAAAAACTCTATAAAGATCCAACTAGCTTTATATTAAACCTAACCAGGACCATTTCAGAATTGTTAGTCAAAGTTTTCATGGAATAATTTCTTCGTTTACAAATAAAATGTGAATACTTTAATGAAGATCACCTCCAATTTGCTTCATTCTCTTTGTCCTAATAATTGGGCACCCTGGACTCTTGTCCTTGGTCACATTTCTATGACTGCCATTCAAACGGTACGTGAATCATTAAGTATCCTGAGAAATTAACTGCATACAGATAAACATGTAAATCTAGCAGAGGGAGAAACGCCATTTGGGATCACACATGGACAATGAAACATGATAGACACTAATAATTTTTAATTGGGATCATCAGAGCTCTCTCAACTTTCGCTACTTTATTCATGGTGTGCTAATCAAAAGGATGCCGGGCACAGATTCTCAGTAAATGGTCTATGCTGTGACAAATATCAAGGCATCTGGTTATGTCAGATATCTCCCTTGGGGAATTAAAATGAAACAAGAAGTGTTTTTGTTCTTAAAAATCTGTACTCTGCAAGATCTGATCCAAAAAGAACTTAAACATCTCATCTAACTTTTACAATGCTATGTTTCCAGAAGGAAATTATATTACATTTGTCCATTCAAAATGCAAAAAGCAAGACATCCAAGAATGAGATTTGCAGCAGAGTGAGATTTAAAAGCCACATTTTTTTTCCTCCATTACTGGAGATAGCAAGCACTTTAAAAGCCTGTTCTTTCATAATTGGATTCCAGATCATTATTTTTTTGGCCAAAACGAAAGGTTTTCTGCATTCTTAAAATAATTAGGCAAGATTTCAAATCAAATTATCCAATTTCAAAGCTCTATTTTTCCTCTCTAAAGCTCCCGTTAGAGGCCTGCAATGACTAAGCTGTGTGTCATTCTCCTGGCTTTATTAGGAGAGTGTTCTGAGTCCTTCACTTTCTATGTAATCAGAACTATAATTTCTTCAGGTTATTTTAAGAACTGGCTATGGCTAAAGCAGGAAACTCAATTTTATTCTGAGCTCTAGACATGTCGACACAGCAGAGCAAGTCTCCAGCTTCCTGGGCTATCTTCTTTCAGAAACCCTCTTGCCTCGGGTCAGAGGGAGGCTCTAGGCTAGTTACAGCCCATTCTGCACATCCAGTGACTCTCTCCAAGACAGGAAGACAGCGGGGCTGTTCTTTTGGAGAATGTGTGTGGGCACGCCATGACGCTCTGAGTGAGGAGCTCACTTACCCAGAAAGCACTGTCCTTACTCACTTCCACTTGAAAGCAATGTTCAACAGAAGGACATTTGAAAAAGCCCAGGTGCTAGAACCATTTGATTAAAAGAAAAATAAAAAAGCAGAACAGAAAGCTCTAACTACATATGTCTGCTTATTTCATTATCCGCCCTTAGAATTTTGTGACTTAATTAACCAGTTCTACTTAAACAAGCTGGTTGCCTCTAATTATGCTGATTGCCCCCCTCCCAACCCCGTCTTCAATGTAATATTAACAGTGAGTTCCGAAAGCAACAGGCAATTCATTTTTTTCTATACTTATGAACCACACTAAAGTTATTCGCAAAAGATTGTTTTAGAATGACAAGAAAAACACAGAATCATTATGTTAGTGATTTTACCTCCATGCAAAAGGCCCAGATAGATATTCTCCCTTAATGGTGGAGCTAATGGTTATGGACATTGCTGATTAATCTTAATGACCAATGCTACAGAGTATGACTTTTGGAACCTTGCATTTTTACTACTAATACATATATTACATTTTTATTACTCTGTATAATCCTTAAGATAAACATGGCGGTATACAAATTCTTGTGCATTCTTGCAAGTATGCCTGCATAGGAATTAAATGGAATCACTGAACTAACTCCTGCATTTTGATAGTACCTCCAACTTTTATTCCTCCAAAGTCTTTCCATCATGATCTCTCTCTGAGGTAAACGTTGCCCTCCCACACAAGCTAAAACAAACAGAGTTTGATGCTATTTTACTTCACTAATCTGATAAAAGAGGACACCTCACTAACCTAATCATTGTGATTCCAGAGCCTGACTGTTTCCTCCTGGTCTCAGTTTCCTCTCTGACTGTTCTTTCGCAGTCTTTGGGCGCTTGCTTTTAAAAACTAGGTTACTAGTAGTTCTCACACCTGTGCCTCACAGATACGTTCACTACATGAGCATTTCTTGTCAGTCAGGTAGTAGAAAATATAAGCATGATTTTTTTTCATTTGATTTCTGGCTTACAAAGCCAAAAAAACAAAAAACAAAAAAAACCAGTATCTTTTCTCAGTTTCTTTATATGGAATTGCACTAGCCCAGGGCTTTGCTAAAGAGAGTTGTGATAATCAATTCATAAGTCTGTTAGAAGAAAGAGAAATACTTTCCTAAGGCATAATATCTAAACTTTTTTATCACTGAGCACATTTTAAAGAATTCTAATGATGTGTTGTGTTTTATTTTAGTATTTTAGTAGTGGTTTTGATTAGCCTTTGAGAATTTCACACCACACGCGCGCGCGCGCACACACACAAAATGTAATTTGATCATATTACCCCACCACCACCCATTCAGCTCAGACACTCCCCCGGCATATCTTCATCTGTATATCCTCTTCACTTTTAGTTATTTTGTTTTATATCCTATCGATGCTAATTAGTGCTGCCCATGTGAACTTGGGTATGGGGCCATCCATGGGTAATCAATCTATCAGTACTCACATCCCCAATAAAAAATGGCTCCTTTTCTCACCGGCAGTTATCAGCTGCTCAAAACTCTTCAGCTTATCATGGAACCTTTGTGGGTCTGTTGCCTACTCATGCTGGATGTTAACTGGCCTAATCTCACACAGGTCTTGTAAACGTGTATTTAGGGACTGTGATTTCCTGAGTACAGCCACCATGCCATAGCTAGAATACAGTATTGCATAGTACTGATGTTATCTTCCGGTTCAGACACTTTTTTCTGTGTCTTCCGCTATAATGTCTCCTGAGCTGTGAGGATGAGAGGTATAATAGACCTCCCATTGTGAGATGACAACTCATGGTCACTTGTATTCAACATTTCACTGGCTATGATGATCTCTACTGAATGTTGTCCACTGCAAAAGAAGCTCTCTGAGTAAGGTCAAAAGCAACACAGATCCTGGGTCAGCTCTGGCCTTCTGCTTGGATTTGGAGACTCATCTTTTGTGGAATTTCCCCAGCCTACATCTACATACCTTCCCTTTGTGTCAACTTTCATGGAGCATATTTTTTTGTATTTATCTTTGATGCAGAGTCTTAAATACAAAATTTAGATTCATTCTATACAAAGAGTTTATTGGTGTCTTAACAGAACCTACAGATGTTGGCAAAACCAACACAGATGTCACAGCACTTATTCATGTAATGATTCATTCTTTCAGTATAGTAAGACCCTATCATTAAAGATATCACATAAAGTCATGTGACATGTAAAATCGAGTTGGTAATGGCCATTAAGTTTCCTTCCTTCTGGCTAGCTTTCATAGCACTGGAAAGTTCTATGTAGGCTACTGTGAGGAAAGAATCATCAATAATTTTACTCAGCTATGTACCCTGTGAACTATAATAATGACTGGTATAGAAAGATATGTTCATGTATATATGTGGCATGAATGTTATTGGGCAACAAACTGCTTTCAGATTAAATTTAAGGCCTGCTCTACTGGAGGAAACTCATGCCAAGTGCTGTAAAACTAGCTGCAAAGCCATTGATAGGGCTCTCATACCTCAATGGTCATATTACTATTATCCTACTAAATGGACACAGTATAAAACTATTCTCTGAATTCGTATCTTTCTACAGTTTAGTACATATTCTTCCCACAGATGAGTCCAACTCGTAGACACAATCAGGAAAGCTCCTTTGTGAAGTAGATGGTAGTTAGCACAGAAATTCACAAGTGGTCGAATGCAGAGAGTACATGTCAGTGTTATGTGTTCAGCCACAAAAGGGACAGTTATATCACACGCCACCCACGAGGGTCTGGGATCATGGCTGAAGAGGGAACAAAAAGACATTGAGATCCAGAGTTCAATGAGTTCTGTAATGAAATGTCTCTTCTAGGCATGACAGCATGCCATACTCATTTCACTCTTTTAGGGGAATTTTAAAAACTAGGTTAGAAACACCCATATTTCTAATGATGTCTACAAGCTAAAGATGCGATAGAGTGCTGGCCTGTTATGCATGTAGACCTAGGTTCAATACCCAGGACTCAGAAAGGATGAAAAAGAAAGCCAAGAGCAGGGAGGCATATACTGTGAATCATTAAAGGCCATCCTTGCAGACACTGGTCATTGCACTGCTTTGCATTGCCTTCAGAGCCTTTTATGCCTGGCAATTACCTCTTCTGTGTTTAGACCGATTTTTGTTATTGTTATTGTTGTTATTATTGTTCTTCTCTCTCTACTTTATCAACATTTTTGTTATTGTTAAAGGGATGTAGATTTTGTTTTGTTTTTCTTGATATTATCTACTTCAGTGAACTAAGGGATGAGCCATATTCCACCTCCGTCTTCTCTTTGTAATCTCTTCTTTTAAAATCTAGGAATCTCAAATGATGCACCCTGCTCACCCTTCCTTCCAGCTCCTTCCAGGTCTGCTCCACACCCTTCTAAGCTCCGACCCACTCCAAGAAGTCAGAAAAACAAACAGAAACAACAACAACAAAAAACAACAAAAAAAATGGTCAATTTGTATTGCCCGTGTACTCACTGGAGCATGGTTAAACTCCCAGTGACCAGGCCCTTAAAGGAAACTGAGACCTTCCCCAACGTGCACCCCTGTCAGAAGCCATCAGCTGTGGAGAATTATAGCATCCTTATCACAGTTTTTAAGAGTTCTTTTTTTGATGGCTTCCTGTCTGGACTGTTATTTGGAGGTGGGGAGGGAAGGCAAGGTGGGGAGTTGTTACAGAAGGATTCTATGACTCTCTCAACTTTGAGTCTGTAGTCACTGATACAACTCTAGAAGTAGCTTCCTTCACCTTTACAGTCAGCAGTAGCACAATCATGGTTTCTGGGACAGTATGTGCCATGGCCCTCGGGGTGGTCTCTGGTGGCAGTACAGAATACAGACATCAACACAGCCCTCTGCCACTGCACAGGCCGCAAACAGCATCTATGGCTCTTGGCATTAGCACAGGTCACAGACTCTAATATGATCTGAGGTGGCAGCACAGACCATGGATATCCACATGGCTGTTGGTGGTAACACAGATATTGAATATCAACATGGTCATAAATGGAATCATTTGCCTTTAGCATGTTCAAATTTTCCTTTGAGAACTTTATAGAATCGATGGACATTCAAGAAAAATGCACTTGAAGACTAACACACAGGAATCAGGGACTGCCTAGAAAGTCAACACAGGAACATGTGGAGTCTGAATTGCTTTCTGGCTTACTTTATATAAGAGATTCTTGGGGCTGGAGAGATGACTCAGCAGTTAAGAGCACTGGCTGCTCTTCCAGAAGACCTGGACTTGAATCCCTGTACCCACATGGCAGCTTACAACTATCTGTACCTCCAGACCCAAATGTCTCTTCTTATCTCTGTAGCACCAGGCACAACATGGTGCATAGACCATGCACAGACAAGAAAAAAAATCCATTTATACATGAACAAAAACTAAGGTTAAACTGAAAAAAAAAACATGAAAGAAACAAAAGAAAAGTGATTCCCAAGTAACTGAGTTACAAGCAGACTGCAGACCTGTTAAATTGTTTCTGTCATGGAGGGTACATGGTCAAGAAGTGTGAAAGTGTCAAAATCAGGATGTATAATGGCTTCAAATATTCAACTAAAAGCCATATAGAATATGTGATGATATAATCATATAGATACGTGTGTCTTTGGTGAAAAAAAAACTCATAAGATTAATTGTGTGTACATGGGAGTACATAAACTTGGTAAAGAAAATGAAGCAAGAGTTGTGTTTCAAAGGCAAAAACATGAAAACAACAACAACAACTGTATGTTAGCCACAAAAGCTGTCATTCTATCCCATACTTCAGAAGCATAGCTAATAGTTCCCCAGGGACTGAGTAAGACTCTTACTCACTGTTCTCCTCAACTCTACACTGAAAGTCTACTGTTTACCCTGGCAGAAGCATTGGGATGAGAATGGAAAATTACAGAAAGCCTTAAGGGCCTGCTCTTATTTATGGTATACTAGCCTACCTTGCGATGGTCCATCATGAGTGACAGACACCTGATCAAAACAGTATAAGAAAGAAGATAGGGCAGAAAGCGGGAGCTAAGGGGGATAGCTTATGTAATAGGTTATGTAACAGCTCCAAGCTCATTTAGTATAGTACATAAATTAAAAAAAAAATGTGTGTTGGCAGCCAGGCTAGATGCTGAGAACATAAAGGATGAGGTAGGAGGGGGAACAGATAAGTCCTAGCCATATGTGCCTCTCCCAAGCTAGACCTTTATTTTTCTCATTCTCAGTCCATACCCAGTCCTACCAGGAGTAAGGGAATAGCCATTTCATGAATGCCAGGTAGAAAGTAACGAGTAATTGAAGTATCCTCAGAACCCAATGCATAACACATACTCTGAATTTTCCTGGTCTGTAGAAAGAGTCAAGGGCCAGTTGTAGAAGGTAGAAATGGAGGCAGAGCCTTGTAAAGGCCTTGGTGTTTATAGGCTCTTGTACCTTCTTCACATCATAATCCGTTTGGTTATTTGTGTTTTCACACACCAGCAAGCAATCTCTCTATAATGTGTCGTTACATGTTGTGAGCCACGAAACCAGGCTTCAAACCAAATAGTAATGGTTTGGAGTATGTAAAAACAACGCAACCGGTGTTGTTTTTCACAAAAGAAAATTCCATCTTTCGGTCTTTTCATTTATCCCTTCTACTGCTCGGCCAGATGTCTGATAATTCAGCCAGAGAGGATACATGTTTTATTGTCTCAGAATTGGAACATCACAATGTTCTCCTAGGCCTTTCTTCCGAAGCAACGGGAGGTGGGAGGGTAGGGCTTTCTGTGGGGGTGACTTCTGTGGAAAGACTAAGTAGGACTGTAAGGTTACAACTCTGAATGTAGGTCACTAATGACCTCAGATATCCAGAATAAAAGAAAAAGCCAAGAATGTGGCTGGATATCGACCAGACTGTATTTTTAATGAATGTGAACTAAACTAAATTTAATCAGAAAAAAAAATCCATTTTAACTTTCTTTTAACTCAAATTTTATGAAATAAAGGGATTAAACAGTTACTTGTTTTATGTTTTAACTGTACTATGTATAACAGATTAGGATGGAAGACTGTGGCCCATTACCAAAAGGACTGCTAGTAAGATGATGAGTTTCAAAGTAAAACAGCAAAGACATTTTTATCAAAAGAAACAGAAAAAAAATAACTTAAGTGTCACTGGAGAAACTTAGCATTTGAATATGACTTAGTTAATCATACAAAGTTAAATACTTAGTCAAATCATACAAAGATTTATGAGTCGTAAAACAACCTACCAAGAAGGTCAAGAATCTCTTCCATTATTAAATTTAAAAAATAGTGCTTAAAATATATCTTTTATGTATCCTATGCTCAGAAAATATAGCATAAAAAGCCTGGGCCATTTAAATGTCAAAAACATATGAATAGCTGAAATGTCACAACAAACAGGTATTTTTTGCATTATCTGTTCATTTGTTAATGTATTTAATACCTAAATACCCATGTATTTAATACTTACTAGTCATTTGTTAAGTTTTGGTCAATCTTCTAGGTCTTAAACTTCCTAAGTTGAATTGTGAGTAGTTTAGTTAGTATTAAAATATTACATTTAATGTTAATGTATTCTTGAAGAAGACATCCTTATCTTTTTCTATAATTTATCTCGCTAAGGGTTAGGAGAGAGTTCAGTCAGTAAAACACTTGCCTTGCAATCAAGATAATTTGGCCTCAATGTGATGCCAAGAACCCATGTAAAGAACAAAACAAGTCAAGCCAAAACAGGTAGGGAGTCAGAGACAGGAATTTCCCAACCAAGTCTGTTAAGCAAGCTACACCTCAGTGTCTCAAAATACACACTGGGCAATGTCTGAGAAGTGGCAGCTGAAGTTGACCGGTCTCCATATGCACGCGCACACACATAGACCCATGCAAGCATGCAACACAAACATATGCACACACAAACAAAACATCTCAGGAATAGCTGTCATTCTGATAACTGGCTACAGATCCTGCTCTAGGATACTGTAGTGTGTAGTGTTCAGTCATCCCGATCTCCATCTTCTGTGCTGGAAGCTCACATTCAGCCCTGGATCCATATCACATCTCACATTCTGGGAGTTAGAAATCTTTGCAAACTGGCTACCCAAGTAGCTGAAAAATTTTTTCATTCTCAGAATACTGAATATTTGTGAATGACGGATGTGTTTTTGGCAAAGAAATGAATACTTCACTGAAGCATACTATATTCAGCTATGAGCTACACTTAACATATGAAAGAAAAATTTCCATGCATTACATTTCAAAGGATTGGAAAGGAAAAGAAGAAAGAAAAAAAAGAAAACTCTTGTTATCTTGATTGCAACATGTAGCTTTGGCATCATCTAAATACCATCCATAGTTCTTGTAGAGCCCAATAAAAAATGACTTTCAAACCAATATAAGCTCTTTCTATTTTAAATTTTAAAGATTTAACGATAAGCGAGGATTCAGGAAAAGTTATGAATAAAGTGTTCCTAAGGGACTGTGTCACACTTATCCTAAAATTCTGTTGTTACAAAAGTGATTCGAATAAAACAATTTGGGGCCAGACAAGATTGTTAAAAATAATTCTTCATCTATTAAGCAACGGATTTGTCATAATTTATAATATTATATTCAGTATCAGTATTTCTCTGACACATTTCTTACAATAATGTCTGTTATGGTGCTAATAAACTAAAAGTTTTTCTGTTCTTGTAGGTCCAGACTAAGTTTTGATGCTGACTATTGAAGAGAAGTCCTCAGTCCAAAGGGAAGATTCAAATATGGTCATTAGATATTATTTTTCCCAAGCACAGATAGGAAGAAAGATGTTGAATTCTTATAAAAAAAAAAAACCCTTACATTTGTAAAAACCAAACAGTAGTCCTCATTATTAAAATGGGAACAAAATGATTAACTGTAAGCTATAAGAAATTTAGCACATAGGTTTTCTACTTACAATTACATGTTTTAGAACGACATGCTTTGGCTATAAAGATAGAAAAATCACTGGATAATAATACAGGAATGATAGATGTACCTTGATGTAGTCACAAAAAACATACACACACAGCAAGGTTCCAATTTAACCAGACTTTCCGTCAATTATAAGCAACAAATGTGACAACAGGCTCATAAAACCGTGTTAGACCTGAGGAATTCCTTTCATCTTGTATTTTACTGTATTCTCTTTTGAAAGCAGAAAAATTTAGACACAAAAGTACTGATCATCACCGTACTGTTGGTACAGTGCAGAAGAGGCACAATGTTCACACTTATAATAATTCACACTTATATAATTACTTATATAAGAAGTAAAAGCCTAGGTGTGTAACACCTCCACTATCTGGGCTTGTGTAAGCCTGCTCTGTTATGCCAAGGCAACTACACTCGTCTAAGGACACATTCCTCAGTAGATGTCTTCTCTGTGACATGAGACTTTATATATGGGAGGAAGTCTGTTATGATTGTTATCAAACTAAACTGGGTAAGCTGCAACAACTACTGAAAAGTTCTTCTTCTACAAGTGTGGCTACGAAGCTTTTAAGAAAATGTCAGATTTTCAAAATCCGAGTTAGACAAAGAACAGGATTCTGAATCCCAATAACTCAGATAAACTAGAGTTAGTCAGGTTTTAGATGTAAAATCTGTATTACTGAAAATCAAGAGACTCACGAACACACATCCATGGGATTATCTTCCTTTGGGTTCAGTGTTACTGTCAATGTACATGAAGAGGTACATAGCTCTGTCTTCTAAACTGCTGAGGCTAGGGGGGTTAGTTCAGTTGGTAATGCTTGCCTTGTAAGAACAAGGATCCCCCTCCTCCAAAATGCATGTGAAAAGCAACCGGCCATCATGTAGGCCTGTGACTCCAGCACTGGGGAAGTGAGAACAGGAGGATCCAGGGGGCTTTTCTAGCCAGACAGTCTTTCAGTCAGGGCCAGGATCATTGAGAGACACAGTACCACAGTAAGAAGAGGAATTAAAGAAGACATCCAGTGTCAACTTCTGTACTCATGATACAGATGTACACACATATAACAAGTGAACACACACATGCATACAATGAACACAGACTCATACTCCAAATTGTTAACGTGTTTATAGGTATCAGACACCAAATTAGTAGTCACTGTTTTCAGATATCAAGAGACTTAAAAGTCTTTATTTATGGTTTGCCATCTTACAGACAAGAGCAAATGCCAACTGCAAAGCCCTTAGACGAACCCTCTTCAGTTTTGTTGAAAATGCTGCCTCACTGGACTGTACTCTGAGAACACCTACATATGGATTAGAGGCCTTGCTTCTGGTCCATTCCCTGATCTGTGATTATTTTCTTTTTCACATTTGCATGGGCGGGGGTTCTCTAGCCCCACTCAGATGCCATGTCTACTTTGCTATCTATGGATGCTATTGAATGACAAACATCGGTGAAGCTTTAGGGCAGAAATACCTGGCTTTCTTCCTAGCAGCCATGGCTAGTCTTATATTTTACTTGGTGACGTTTGCAAATCTGACTCTTTCCTGTGAGTCTTACTATCTCATTTAAGTGGATAAGCATCATCAATACTGTGTGTTTCTCTAACCTATTTTAGTTCCACTTTGCTAGAATTGTTCCCTTTCTTTCCAAGCCTTCAAAAACTTAAGAATAACGTACTGAAATGACATGAGTTTTGTTGTAGTTTTAAGTTATAACCTGTTAGTTTTATGTTATAACTTGTCCAACTGGACAGCTGTTATATTTCAAAACTAAACATTTGAATAAATACATCAATGATAATGAATTTACAAACAAAATATTCATCACTTCAAAGCATTTTATTGAGTCTACCCTGTCTGCATTATATGTGATATAAACATTGTCACATATAATCATTAAAATAACCCCTCTATTTCTTGCAACCCATTTAACCATGCCCCCACTTAAGACCAAGAATTATTAATATACTTTAATATCACTTGAAATATAGCCTATCATTTGCCTTTTTAAACACCACCATTTGTCCATACTAACTAACACGCTGAGTTTGAAAACCAACATGTGTGTTCCCTTGTTAGGGCACTTGACAGAGACTGTGCTGACAAACTTCCAAAATGCACAGAAGAAATTGATAACAGGCTATTTATAAGTTAAAGAATCTAATGGCTTGGAGAGTTAGTGTAGAAGTGGCATCCACTTTCTATCGACTGAATCACTCGCTATGACTCTTACATTACTATACATCAAACATTCATGCCTTTCAGCCAATTTATAGACAATGAGATTAGAAAATTAATTTTTGAATAAGCAGGATTTAATATACAGCTTTTCTATTCGTGAACACGATATCTCTCAAAACTGGTCATGCTTTCTTCTGTGGCCTCGCAATAATTGTGTTTGCCCTTTAAAGGTTTCTATTGTTGCTGTGCTGCACTCTGTGTTTCTGTCGTTTTACTTTTGTTGCTGTTGTTGCCGTTGTGTTGTAGATGTTGTTGCTTTGGTTTGTTTTGTTTTGCTTTGCTTTGTTTCCCATTTTTGTTAATGTAGTATATTTCCGACCTTGTACCAGGCAGTATAGTTCAACTCCTCATTAGTTCCGTTAGTTTGTCTTCCTTTCCTATTCTTTTGGTTTGTAATCAAACATGCATGGCTTGGAATGTCGACCAGGACTACTTCCCCTGAAAATGTGCTTATGTTAAAGGAGTTTGGGTTTTTCTTTTGTTGTTGTTTTCACTTGCCGTTCTGTGTATGGGTATTTTTTTCATCATGTATATCTGTATATCACTTGTGTGCCTCTTGTCCACAGAGGCCCGTAGAGTGTGTCATGTCCTTTGAAACTGTAGTTAGAGATGGTGATAAAACATCTGTGGTGATGGGAATCAAACCCAGGTCCTCTGAGGAGCAGCCTGAGCTCTTAACCACTGAGCCATCCCTCCAGCCTGACAGTATGCTTTCATGTTACCATGAGATGCTTAGTATCAAATGGAGTTTGAGCTTTCCTTGCTTTCCTTTTCTATTTTTCGTTTAATAACAGGTTTGGCTATGGCAAGGTACTGAATTTTGTTGACTGTTTTTATATATCTCATGAGGTGATTATGAGATTTTTTTTTCCGCCAAGATAGAAAAGGAACAGCGTTCAGTGGGAGACCTTCCCTTTAGTTGTCCTTATGTTCCTGGAATTGTTTCTCCCCAGAAAAACGTAAATGGAAGATATTGTGTAAAAAGTGGTGAAGTCCACCATTACTTAGAGAAATTCATATAAAAATAGTAGTGCTGTACCATTTTGTTATCACTCAATTTGGCAAACTATCTCAAGTATGATGCTCTCCAGCACTGGCAGGGATGAGGGAAGCTAATCTCACACACATGACTGCTTAAACACAAGGATACTTTCTACGCTATGTTGGTTCAATGCCCAGGGAAGTTGGCCGGACATTGGATAATCAATGGAAAGATGTTTCCATGTCACCAAAACAACTCAGTATGTTTTCTAGTCATCTAAAATCGAATTCTCACAGGATCATTGATCTTTACAGGTCAATGATGTGGAAAATTTCCCATTTAGTATGGGATCATGGGTAGTGACCCACAAAACCCTGTTTCATTTTATTTAAGGACCAGATGTTTGGGGCTTTTCTTCTTACAGTATAAGTTCAGTTGGATACTTTTTTTCCTAACATTTTTATATCCATCTATCTTTCAGGAAACAAAACAAAAGGTCAATGTTTGTCAACTGCAAATTAAAAGGCCCGAGGAAACTTACTAAAGCAATCTTTATCCTTTTATTTATGTTTAATAAAGAGATAAGAAAATTCCAAATCAAATGTCAGATAGACCTTGATTTCCCTCCTCTCAATACAATCATGACGTCAGATCCCTAGCTTGGGCTCACAAAGGTGGTAAAACACAATTGTAGTATTCACAAAGTCACTCAAAGGATGTCCAAGACTTATATCATATCTGTAGTCTAGTCAGCAAACCTCAACACTTGTGTTTTAAAACTATTACAAACGTTATCCTTGGTCCACACTTAATATAAACATAAACTAACTTAATTTTATGTATTTATGTGACTAGTTTAAGACTAATTCACAGCAGAAAGATGACAATAAAAGTTATTATCTTTCCTGCTGATATTTACTACTTACCTGCTACTTTCTTCTCCCTCGGACATAACTATACTTACTTCTTCTCTTTCTTTGAATTGCTTCTCCTAGACACTGATTCCCCTTCTATCTGTTTTTCCTTAATACCCCATGATGTGAATTCCTTCTGACATTTTGCTTTAGAATAGATTTTAAACTGACTGACACCCTTGCTATCTTATGCTTGCTTACTAAACCTCTCTTCCTGCCTGATTGGTAAGAATGGGGCCAATTAAATATAACTTACTGAATGTGGCTGATCTCTATGCTAAACTGCACTTCCAGTGGAAGACTTATTTGAAATTGATACCATTAACAGAAAAATCCATTATCCTCTAAGTATTTCTACATAAAAATGTTGAAAAAATGGATATTAAGTATGATCTAATATTTTAATAACATAAACCTATACCTGTAATCATTTTTATCATAAAATTTATTCTTTTACTTGGATAAAAATGTATACATTTATATTCAGGCATTCTTAAATTAGCTATTTCACACTTTACATGTTGAATGCAGAAGCATATCTTAGGAAATTTCAATTGGCATTATTCATTGAAAAATCAAATTAAATGAGCATATTCCCAATTTCATTTTTGTCAGAACTGAAATATATAAATGGTGTGTGTGTGTGTGTGTGTGTGTGTGTGTGTGTGTGTGTGTCTGTAAACACGAGAAGGTTTTTTTTTCCTTTTCCTTTTCTTTCTATTTTAAATAGGCTTTCATTATGTAGTCCTGAATGTTTTGGAACTTGCTATGTAGCCTAGGTCCAGAATTCACAAAGATCTGATGTCTCCCTATGGCTGGGATTAAAGATGTGTATCACTGCACCTTAACCGATGTCATTCTTGATTGATATTTTAAAATAAGTAATGAAAAAGCCCAATTGCCCAAATATCTATATTTTTCAAATGTACAAGGACTCTGAGGAATTATTTTAGACACAAACTAAGAAGTAAATTCTTAATAATTATACTATTTGTCATAACATATCTGCAATCGCATTATTCTCTTCAAACACTCATTCATGTCCCAAAGAGTGTTACATGCTGTGTACTGTAGGGTCTAAAATAGAAGCAAAGCAAGATCCTCTTCTTTGCATAAATTTTAATAAGTCTAAGGGGTATGGGGACAGATGTAAATTAAAATGTTACAATGTAAAGCAGAATGGAAATGTTCTAAGCCGGTGATAAAGACCTGTGGAGGTGGAAAGAGCAGGAAACCTACATAAAGCAATAATCAGGGTCACAGGGAGGGAGTGATGGTTGTGTTAGGTAGTCAGCACATTTAATAAGAATTTTACCTAGTAAAATTTTGCCCAGTGTGGGGAGGGGGAATAGTTACAGCTGAAACTGAAAAGAAAGCATTTCAGAAAAAGGAAATAGCCCTTCTATATGTTTGTGTGTGTGCGATGGAGGGTGCTGGGAGTGGTTAGTGTGTATCTATCTACTGACCAATAATAACACACCATCATCAACAAAGACACCCTTTAAAATAGAACTGCAAAGTACTAAAAAAAAAAATACTAATTGAATGAGATTCGTGTTTAGAGGTAAATCAAGTTACCAGGAACTGGTTTCCTCAAGCTACTTCGTGAATCCACAAGTAATGTTGCCCAGGAGTTTAGCTCAGCCCCAGTCTCCAGGCTTGAGAAAAGTATAGCTGAGAACCTTCCCATGGTTCTCATGTACATGCTAATGAAGGCTTCCCCAACTCCTCCAGGGCAGAAGTAAATGGAGATTAAAATGGCTTCAGAGCACTTCCTGCTCTGTAGAACTGCTTTCATTCCCTGACTTGGGCCAATGGGAATGTTTTTGGGGAAACTCCATGAGGCACCATGCACATGAGGTAGCACCTTAGGCCCAGAGAAATGTTTTCCAGTCTAGTGTGCATATCGGACACTGCTCCCCATCCTCAAGAAACCATAATATGTAAGGGAAACCTCTTTGCATTCCCTGCTGCCCCCACCCTAACTTTTAAATAGATTTGTCACCTCCATTAAATATTTCCTTAGTCAACTGTAGCAACAATTTGTCACAAATCTAGGTGTTTGCCAACAGAATGAAGACTGTGTTTTCTAAACATTTAGTTTCAAAATTACACTTCATCTGTCAGAGATGCTATGTGACCCGTCATTTACCTGAATAAAACACCTGGTACAAAGCATGTACATAAATAAACGCCTCTGTGATGAGTTCTTTACTTTAGACCTTTTAGAAAGCCTGAAATATTATGCTTATGAGAACATATTTTGAGGTCTCCAGTTCAGCCACTAAAGACACACTGCTGCTTCTCTTTGGGGGGCTCCAGGAAGGAAGGACTCCTGGCTTCACAAAACTGCTAGCTACACTTCACACTGTTCAGGCCAAAAGGTTATGCTGAGGTAAGATTACAGCTGAAAAGAACAGGGATGAACCTTTAACTCAGAGACACATAGCTGGCCGTGGTACAGAGAACAAGAGAATACAGAATGTCTACTACTAAAGGAAACATATATACTGCACCCTCTCCCACTACAGGCTCAGGGATCACGGTGGAAGAGAACTGGTAAAGACATGTGGTGGATGACAAGAAGAAGTGGAATCTTCTGGATGCAACAGAGTAGCTGCACAAAGGAACTCAGAGTAATTAAGGCAGCATGCATAAGACCTGTAGAAGCCCAAACAAGACTAATCCCAACACAGGGAGGGGACTTAGACTTGAAATTCCACCCTTATCCAAGGAACTATTGGCAACTGTTAGCTCCTGAGGGGGAAAAACAGTCAATTTTCTCTAAGAGGATGGCCCCTGAGAAGTTGACCATATTCCAGTAGAAACCTATACATCCAAAACAGCAAACATTGACCTAGATGGAGGGAAAGAAGACACAGAATTGGGTAGAAAAGGGAGGGAGGTAGATCTGAGGAGGGTGTTAATATGATCAAAACTCGTTGTACAATAGTCTCAAAGAGCAAATGAAAAGTAAATCGAAAAAGCGAGAGAAGGTGAGGGCTCAGCAAGTGATTGTCACTTTCAGAGCTCAGCCTTTGTCCTAGTCTCACATGCTATCTTGGTGAACAGAGAGAACCTGGCATGCTAGCGTTGCATGCCCTCTGACCTACCTACAACTCAAAGCTTCGCTATCCCTCCCCAATGGCAGAGGTAACTGGAGATAAACATGGCATGGGTCTTATTCCACAGTAATGTCCTCTGTGGCAAGAATGATAACTGGCCCATGGACGTCTTTCAAAGAATTCTATGGAAAATCAGTTGAAGGACTATTTTATTATGGGCTCTTGAGTTCAATTTTGTCATCTTTCAAAACATATAACCTGTTAATTAACTCAGAACGTAAGTGCAAGTTGCCATGTTCTTCCAGTTTCTTCTACTCTGGGGGAAGAGCAAGATTCTTTTACATTTCTATTACAGTGTGTGTGTGTGTGTGTGTGTGTGTGTGTGTGTGTGTGTAAATACACATTCACGTATTCACATAAAGGCACTGGGTATCATAGCACTCATGTAGAGTTCAGAGGCCAACAACTAATCCCCGTGAGCCCTAAAGTTATAATTAAGGTTGTCCAGCTTGTTGGAATGCACCTATACTCACTTGAGATATCTCCGGTGTTCAGCCTCAGCTTCTTTTAATATATTTTCATTCCTATAACTTTCCTATTGTTTTGGGTTTTTTTTTTACTTTGTTACTTTGCATATTTGCCAGTAGATACTTCCATATTGGACACGATTACAATTTTCTTTTACAAAAACAAAAGTATTTTTAATAAATATTATTCAACGTTTAAGTTTGATGGTAAGTTTAGTTGCCACCCTGCTGCACCTGGGAGGAGGGACCCTCAATTGAGAGACTGTCTCCATCTGAGTGGCCTGTGGACACGTCTGTGGCATATTTTCTTGTTTGTTAATTGCAGGAGAGTTCACTCCTCAGATGGCACAACTATTTCTAGGCAGGTGGGCCTAAGCTGCATAACAAAGTTAGCTGAACAAGCCAAGAAAAGAAGTTTTCTTCCCATGGTCTGTGCTTCTGTTGCTTCTTCCAGGTTTGTGCCTTAAGCTCCTGCTCTGGCCTCCCAAGAAGATGGACTGTAACCTGTAAACCAATAAACCTTTTCCTTTCTAAAGACATAAGTAGTAAAATAATTATCTATATTCCTAAAGATTCCTTAAATTACCTACTCTCAAGCACTGTGACTCATGAAACATATTAACATATCATTTTAATATCCTTATCATTTAGCAACGTGTTAGCTTAAATTAAGAACATAAAATGCAAATTTAACAGATGAAAATCACATTTCTAATTTGAGAACAAAGTATCAATTACTCAGATCTGAATTAAGCACAGAGTTGAAATAAATTGAGAAATTTCTCAAATGCAAAACTACTCACTTAATTGTATTTGAAACTTACTGACTTCATCAAAAGTTATACCAGAACAAGGAAAATTTGTACTTATATTGTTCATTCCTCATCCACTTAAATAAGCAATAAATCAATACAACATATATCCCATAGCTGTATTTTATATATTGTTGCAATAAAGTTGGAATCTCAGATAACATTTTTATAGGCACCATAATTTATTATAATACATTTACATTTATATTCATTGTTTATATTCAGTGTGCCTTTAACATAACATTCTGTTATACTTCACTTCTTAAACCTAGTTTCCATGGGTTTTAGTAATTAATATACTAGAGAAATTGAAGAGAATTTTTAGATTATATAATTCAAGTGCCTTAATTCTTAAATAATGGAATCATTCTGGCATAGTTAATGAATGAGTGTGTGCATGTGTATGCGTGGTGTGTGTATACACATACACATCTCTCTCTCTCTCTCTCTCTCTCTCTCTCTCTCTCTCTTTGTGTGTGTGTGTGTGTGTGTGTGTGTGTGTGTGTATTGCTACATTCACAGGAAGGGTCAAGAGCCCTGGAGAGCTCTGTTTATGAGTGATATTAACACCAAACAGAGAGCTTAGCAATGCCTGTTTCTAAAAATACACCATGTCTCTTGTTGTCATCATCTAACAGAGGCTTGTGTGCTCTGTGACAGAAAGCATCAAGACTGTCTGTTTGGCTTGCTACAAGCATTATACATTGTTACCCAAAGCCATCCCTTTACCCCAAGGTGGCAGAGATAAAAGGACACTGCAGCCACATAAGGTCTCATTTCAGCAGCACGGCTGCCCCTTAAGCACAGTTATCACGTTGTTTGACAGCAGGAAAGGATATGTGGTTTCACTTGAATGTTATTCTTCTTTATTTAAACTACTAGAAATAACCCAAAAATGACAGAATGCTCTTTCTATAAATAATCATTCCAGTGTAGAGTTATATTAGGAGGTAACTCAGATGGTATGATAACGCCTAACAAGCTAATCTTAGACCTAAGAGAGAAATACCGAGTCTAAGAATAACTGACCCAAAGGACTCAGCCTGTTAAGGAGAGGCACAGCCAAGCAGGCATCTGCAGGTTACATGCATTTAATGAACTCCTGAAAGGCTCTTTCTCCTGGAAGGCAATAAACTATACTGGTTATTAACATGATCATCACTAATGCTTTGAAAATTTATTGATCCAGAAAAGTCACTCAAGATTCTCATAGCAAATGAGATTTTTTAAAAATTTATTAGAAAGAAACATTTATCTTTCTCACAATTTGATTAGTAGTTGATTTCCAAGTTTTAAGATTAAACCATCTATATAACACAATAACATTTAATAAAATAAAATCTAACTCAAGAAAAGTAAATTATATAATTATGATTGTCTGAAAATGCTATTCAATTTCATTGAAGGATACTAAATTAGAAACCTATATTTATATCTATATGTACATAGAATGATAGGTAGGTAGGTATATATATATATATATATATATATATATATATATATAAAGATATAGATAGATAAATAGATAGATAGATTAATAGATAGGTACATAGATACAGATACACAGATGAATGGATACAAATATTAAATGAAATACATATTTTGTTAGCCAAATCTTTATTTTAGCTCAACAATTTCTTGGTACAAATTAAAATCGGGACTCTTACAGACCGTATGTTTCTAGTTAACGATAAAGGTGAGCAAAATTTAGATGCTTTAGTAAAAGAAAATAAATCCAATAACATTTATATTCCCCAAAAGACCTTCCTCGCACACCAGTAGCAATGTGTCATTGTGCAGAAGGGCTAACTTTCTCTCAGACTTACACGTATGAAATCCTGAGCAATAGATTGCAAATGCACTAGGATGCTGATTCTGCCCTCAGTATCTGCTCCAGGGCAAAGACCACTGGCACAGAACCCTGAAGGTTTCTTTCTTTATCTCTGCAGTGATGTATCATGTTAACTCTTTCCATTTTTACCTATAGGGCCCTGAAAATGGAATGTATGAAGCTTCCAGCAAGGCTTCTAATACTTTGACTCTTTCTACCTTACATTCCCCAAGATTAAGACGTCTATCTCACATGTTTGCATATAAACAAGACAGAGGCTCCATTTTTAGTAAAATCACACTTTAATAGGTTTTTTTTCTTTTTTTGGAAAAAGTAGTAGTAGTGAAAACCAAACTCTGCCATTTTCTCCACAAGAGACCATGCATGGGTGCCTTCCCTCTACGTGGATTTCCTCAGGTATAAACAGTGAAGAGTGGGAGAAATCTTCACATCTCATTCAAACATGAGGGTAAATGACAAAGCAAACCCTGGTGTAGACACTCTCAGAACCCTCGCTGTGATAGCCATGGCACTCAAATGTGATGAAAGACATATCTCTGATCCCTGAGTTGCAACAACACTAGAAAATCAGGGTGGACTGTGAGCACATGAGCACAAAGCTGAGCACAGGAACTGGAAAGAACAAGTTTTGGATCAAAATAAATGCTTGAGGGCTGGCAAGACGGCTCAGCAAAGTTCTTTGCTGTGCGCAAGTACGACCTCAGTTCCATCCCTAGATCTCACAGTAATGAAGAAAACAGAATGTCAAGTGTTGTCTTCTGATCGGCACACTTGTGTCATGGTGAGTGTGCAAACACACACACACATACACACACACACACACACACACACACACACTAAAATCAATTGGAATTCTACCAGTAATCAGATACTTGTGAAGACTAACTAATGTCCAAACCATTGAATTTTGTAGTTCACTTCATTTGCGTCTTTCTGGGAAAACAGATATTTTAGGAAAGCAAGAATTCATAAGCCATTTAAAAAAAATCAATGTTTTCTTTTTTATAACTTTGGGTGGGTTTGTTTTTCTGCTTTAGTTTCATTTATTTGAGTTTTAATTTCAAGTTTCAAACTTTTAATCCACTTACTGACATTGTATCTGAACCATGTTTGGAAATTCCATGCCTTCCACACTCAACAATCCTTACCTAAAGGAAACTTAAAATAACATCCTCGTGGTGGTAACTGGGTCAATCAGAAACAGAAATTACAAAATTAGAGGTTTCTGAAAGAAATGATAGGCCAAGAAAAAACAAGAGAAAATAAAGTTGTGGGTGTTTCCAAACTGATTGGTGTGCAAAGCACTCAATCATATGCAAATGACTGGCTACACTCCATGGTTTAGCAAATTTCTTTCTTCCTTAAAGAAAGTGTTTTTTGTTTTATTTAGTTATTGAGTATTTAAAAAGATATTCATATAAGACCCACAATTTATCATACTATGGAAAACTTAAAACTATCATAATGAATAAAAAATATATTCTTACAAAAAAATAACCATGAGAATTGCCTAGGTTTTTATTCATTAACTCTAGGAGTTTAAATTATGGTGGTGGTGGGGGTGGGACCCAGACAGTAGTTTAGCGTTTGAATTAAATTTGTTTGCTGCAAGTGTCTTAGGTGATAAACTCATGTCAGAACATGGGTGTTTCTTGTCCTTTCCCACCCTTACTGCAACCCTCCTGGACTTAGAAAGCCAGCACTATCAGTAGCAAGGACTCCATGGGCCCCAAGTAACCTGTGGCAGGCACTCTGGTGTTCTTGCAAGACTAAGGGGAAGCAGGGCATAACCACACCCAATGGCATGTGTGCCAACTTAGCTGTACCTTTTATCTTTTGTTTTGTTTTGTTTTGTTTGAGACTGTATCTTACTTTGTAGCTCTGGAACTGACTATATAGGCCAGGTTGGCCTTAAACACAGGACAATGCTCCTGCCTCAACTTGCCAAGAGCCATGAGATGGATTTTTCTTAAAAGATTTTTAAGGACATGTTCATGGGATTTTGATCTCAATTAAATTGTTTTCAATGCATCAAAATTCAGAAGAAAATCTAGTTATTCTGTAACATAAAAATGTTCATTATTCTCAAAACATAGTAATTATGACAATCTGTTCACAAAGTTACTATTCTCAGATGTTCATTAGAGATCATCTTTTATACTCTAAATCGACCCTTCATCTTTTCTCTCCCTCTGTATATGTATATGTATATGTATATGTATATGTATATGTATATGTATATGATGTATATGTATATGTATATATATATGTATATGTATATGTATATTTTTTTTCCTGAAACTCCACCATTAAATTATAGCCCATACATTTTTGCCCAAGTTTCTCTGAAATTTTCTGCTATCCATCAGAAAAAATTTCCAGGGCCTACACTATTCAAGTTCATAAATATGTACTTATAATGAATCAGATAACAGTGTTGGCTTCCTCACTTAAAAAAGTGATTTACAATGAACGAAGAGGCAGGTCTGCTCCACAGTTGTACGCTTCCATCTTCCATTACTAGGCTCTTTCTAACAATGGGTAGTATCAGTCGGGCAACCAAATAGATGCCAGTCAAAAGGACAATCGGTGTTTAAACAGACATTATTTCACAAAAATCAAACTGTACTACAATTCAATGAGCTAAGCAAGAGGCCTAGTTCATTATTCATGTTACTAAAATGTTTATATTTCCAAAACTAAAACTAATTTTTCAAAGAAGAAAATTTTTTATTACCATAACAAAACTGGTAGAACACAGCTAATTCCTTTTTTTTATGGTATTAGACAGCTTATTTCATTTATGTATGTATGTATGTATGTATGTATGTATGTACGTATTTATTTACATTAATTTGGCCACAGTGGGAGAGGATGTGCCTAATCCCTCGGATTCTTGTGCCTTTTTCCTTCCAGGAGAAACCTTGATCAGATTCAAGTCTGCTTCCTGCAAGGCTTAACCTTAACACATATTCTACTCAACAAGTGGAGGAAAAATATGCAGATGATGCCACATGGCCAATAAATTATAATGGATAATAATTGGAGAAGATGTTGGTGAGAGTCTTTGTTAAATAAAAGTCAGACATGAGGAGGGTTCACACAGGTAATACCAACACACAAGGGGATAAGGAGTCTGGCACTCAATTCTAACCCTGTCTAGCTATGTAACAAGAATGTGTCTCAAAATTGGAAAGGGACACTGTGAGGTCTGGAGAGAGAGAGGGAAAGAGAGGGGGTAAGGGAGGGGATAGGGGAGGGGGAGGGGGAGGAAGGGAGGGAGGGAGGGAGAAAAGAAGGGAAGGAGGGAGGGAGGGAGGGAGGGAGGGAGGGAGGGAGGGAGGGAGGGAGAGAGAGAGAGAGAGAGAGAGAGAGAGAGAGAGAGAGAAAGATTAACATAAACAGAAAAAGAGCCTAAAAATCAGATTCCCTCCTCTGTCCCTGCAATCTGTCATGCATCGAGGCCAGGAGTTGGAAACAGTACAGTGAAATCATGACCTCTGAGTCACCTAGCAGTACAAAAACTGTGTCACCACCCAGAACATAACCATGGAGTAGAACTGAGTTGCAGCCTATGTAACTCATGGTAAACCCCTAGTGCTTTGTCATTTCCCAGTTTTCGTTTACTGGAAGCGCAAAACCAAACAACTTATATACATACTACTAACAATTAAAACTTTGTACATGGGAGTATTAGGGAAAAAAATCTAAGACAATAATTTCTTATAATCAGTTTACTCCTGTAGGAGAGATGATGACTCAGAGAGTGGATACCAGCACCCATATGTGGTCCTGCCAAAGACTGCAACCCCAGTGCTGGAAAGAGATAAAAGGGCCATTGGGGCTTGCTGACCAACAGCCTACTTCTGGATGTGGTAAGAGAACCTGTCTAAAACAGTTGAAGCATAGATTGATAGAACTGAACTCAGCATCCTCTTCTGGCCTTCATGTGCTCACAGACACATAAACCTGTACACTCATGTGCATGCACAAAACATACATACATTACACTCACACCCATACAATAAATAAAAACTTAAATAAATGTAAATGCACAAAAGCAAAAATTGTAACGATATTTCACCAGATGCAGCTTCTTTTCTAACTTTCTATCTATGCATGAATTATTTGAGGGCATGAATAAATTAAAAAAGGACACCTGCATAAAAATAAGATATATGATCGGGGTTGTTTGTATCTTAAAAGAATAACCTTAAATGTAACTGAACCTAGCAGATTTAAAAGTGCATTTGAAGAAACTATAAACACACTAAATGCTTCTTCAGTATTAGATTTTATTTCCAAAAGGTCTCCCTAGGGTTAAGTAAACTATCACAAATAGTGTTTGAAAATTTAAAAAAAAAATCAAACCAAAATACCATTCCACGTTTCTATTTTAAGCATCAGTGAGTCTGTCCCTGTTAACAGAAGCGAAGGATGTAGCGGGCGCTCACATCTCTCTGTCTCAGCACTGATGGCTCCTCACACTGCTTAGTCCAGTTAAAGTTATAAAGTGTCCTGTGGGGATAAACTTGCTTTCTTTTTCACAAGTACAATCTATGTTCACTCAAATCAACTAAATCCACCCCTAACAACACCCCTGTTAATTTTACTAAGTTTTCTCCTTCTGCATATGAATTTAAGCTCATCTACTCATTAACTGGGTTCCTCTCTTAGTCCTTCTCTTTCTTATTTAAGGAATTTACATCGTTGACCAGTTCTCTCCCCATTTTAAGAACATTCTGACTGACAGTGACATTGAAAGTACTTCTCTCACACAGCTCAAAAGATTGTTCTTCTACGCAGCTCCCGCTGTCCTGGAACTCACTGTGTGGACCTGACTGGCCTCAGACTCAACAAAGATCTGCCTGCCTCTCCCTCTGCTTTCCAAATGCTGAGATTAAAGGTGTGTGTTACTACACCCAGTTTCTTCTCCATCTTGTGGAGACCTTCCTTCCCATGTGACCTTACATCCTGTGCTTGCCCTTGTGAATCATTGATTTCTTTTATTTTTTTTCAAATAAAATTTTATTTCTTTATTTTTTACCATATATATCTTCATTATATCTATCTATCTATCTATCTATCTATCTATCTATCTATCTATCTATCTATCTATATATGTAAATTGTATATATCTTCATTATATATAATATTATATGTAATATTTTTAATACATACATATATATCTTCACTTCATATACATTTATCTTCATTGACAATTTTGAAATATTAACTTCTGGGATACAAACAATCAGTTTGCTCGTTACTCTTTGTTTCTCCTCTGTGTTATCTTTTCTCTATTTACATTAAGCCACTTTCCTTTTCCACACCTTCCCCCACCTGTCAGTTTCTTGCTATGTCCAATGATAAATTTGGCTCTGCAATGATCATGATTTTGTCACTGTCAGGTGATCCCATTAATAAACATTTACCTTTTCAGCTCATCCTATAGTTTTACCATGCTCTTCTTTGAGGTATTGTTTTGCGGAGTTTATCTGCTTTCTACAGTATGCTATTTTCTGGGAAGCAATTTTTAGAAAACATCATTTGTCCAAAAAACTTGAAAGTTTTCTTTTTGGTAAACCCTAAGACTAGCTGGGCAGGAGCAGCCTGTTCTAAAGCTCAGCTAGGGCACTGCTTGTATACCCATATTTCTCTAGAGGGGCCAGTTTAAGCCTGTTCCCCCATTTTACTAGCCTTATCTTTTTAAATTCCTTCTCCCGAATTTCTGTCACATGGAAGAAGAGGAACAACCTAATGTAGGAAATCTCACCCAGTCTGCTGTCCAGTTCTGAGAATAATAAAGTTCTTAGGAATCTATCAATAGGCCAGTAATATTCTAAGAGTGTTCCATGGGTTGATGTGGAAGCATGGCACACATAGTTTTCTTTGTACTTAATTGTTGCATGCCTTGTCACATGGACAATGTTGACTTGTTAGCTTATATCTTTGTGAGCCCCATTTCAACAGCCATCAGTAGCGAGGAAGTGTGTCTGCAAGACATCTTTACATTTCCATCTCCAAATTCAAAACCGCCATTTAGAATATACTTTAAAGTCGTATTCTAGAAGTCCTTTAGATGTCTTAGTCTTAATGAATGTACACACTACTAATTTCAGCACTTGCGTGGTCCTCAGCCATTAGATATACTCATGTGGCCTGTTGCCGACAGACTTACTTTTGAATAGCTTTATATTTAGTCTCATTGAATATTCCAACTGATAATAAGTTTTAAGGTGACAATAACACGAGTTAGAAAAAAACAGAAAATAGCAATTACAGGTCAGATCGGAAGTGATTCTTATAAAATATAAGCTTTCACAGACTATTTCATAATTAGATTCTACCTTTCAAGTAGATACAATTGACTAATGAATCCAGAATGGTCCATCTCTCTCAGTATGACACACCAAGAGACAATAAACTCTGGAAAGGTACCAAGAGACAATAAACTCTGGAAAGGTAAAGACATATCTTAATAAAAAGCCAGAATTTAGCCTTAAATGTTTTTATCATTAAAAGTAAAAATAAATAATGAATATGATTTTTTTATCTTAATTATATCTAACAGCAATTTGATATAAACTTGAGGCAACTCCTTCATAACTTGCCCAACACTGAGTGACGATTTCTGCTGTCCAATATGCTAGGCAACAAGCCTGACAACAGAAAACTATGCCTTATTCTGCCTATTCCTGCTGACAGACTAGAATCAATATTTGTGCATCGTCCACATAAGCCACAAATGTGGAAATGTACCTGGTAAAATTTATCACTCTTTTAGTGGATTTTAAAATTCAATATTGTAGAACATTTTAAACTAAGACATTTGCAGAGTGTGTTATTCCTGTAAACCATGTTTATTCTACCTGATGTCTAGCCTGACCATCATCATTAGGAAAGCATGCAACTGTATATAATGTTTGCAATCCAATCTAAAGAGCTCTCCACAAACATAATATACTTTAACACATAATACCTAATATAATATCAACAACAAATATTATCTTGACACTTTGCTAATCACAATTGTACGATAAAACTAACTTTTAAAAGATAATCTCATTAAATATCTGGTGAAGTTTCACAGTTTGAACACATACCTATCAGCTTTTTCATCTTCGATTATTACATCATAATATGTTTCACAGTACACACACATGTGAACCTACCCTGATATATAGTCGTGAGTCACATACGGAAATGACCTTGTTCTTACGAAAACAAGATACCCAGAGAAATAGCAAATTTATAAGAAAATAACAAAACAGAACTGTAGACCAAAAACGTATTTCCTCATGGACAATCCAGCTCATCTAGAATGTTCAGCAAGATTGGAGAGCCAGTTCTTCCTTTTGGAAAAAATATGCTCACACAGACTTTACAGATGTGCCTACACATGTGACTCTCACAGGGATGCTGACAGAACAATAGGTGTACATCAGCAATCACTATTTGGAGATGAGCGAGTCAACTCCACAACTAGCTGGCGGCAGGCTCACCAGCATGTGAGTCTGTGGACAGCATCTCCACCTTCCAGTATTACCACATACATCTGTTCTGTCAGCCAGTCACTCTATACTTCTTACTCTGTTCTCAAAACAGGTCAGAAGAAAAGAGGAAAGCAAGATCTGTAACTCAATCAAGATAAGCATATCTCTAATTTAATAACAAATCCAGAGGGAAAAAATAATAGTCCGGTGAAGGTCCACCAGAACCAACTATACAGTCCCTAACTCCACCAGCGCAGCTCCAAGTTTTCTAAGAATACAATATCTGAGGAGATTTAAAACCTGCTCTCTATGGTGCTCATGTAAAATTAGAAGAGAAACTTCAGGGTGGAATCCAAGCAACATATATCAGAAAATGTACTTGGTGTCTCTGATCAAGAACCAGAGCCTCAGAAAACAAAAATGCACAAAAAAAAGATGGGGTGAAAGAAATCTAAGGTCATATTTATGAAAGAAAATCAAATATCATGGGATATCATAGAAAGGATTTGATTAAGGGTCTAACTTTTAAAAACAAGTACAATTTAGACCTTCCCTGCTTGCAGCAGACAGACAGGGCTGTGTGACAGGCTGGGCAGACATTGACCACCACACTGCTCTTCATACATTCTAGCATAGTATGCTACCTGTATGGATGCAATCCGTAAGCTACATGTATGAAGCTGCCGGTGCTTAGCCAGCAGCCAAACAATCACAGGCTTTGCGGTTTGAAAATCTTATTATGTTGCATACTAATCTTTCAATGTCAGGTAAATGATAATCTCTACTGGGATTTGAGTCAACTTGAATGGCTATCAAAATCATGGGGAAAACATAAAGCTTGCTAACATACTTGTGGCTAGCCTAGTGTCAGCTAACAGGTGATACTTTGGAGACACGGCTGTTTCTATTCTCTAAAAGATAAAAACAATTGTACACAAAGACAAAGACCAAAAAGTTATCATGGTACTGAAGAGATAGATAAAATAGTTATTTCTAGCATTCACTGACATTTCAAAAATGCAATGCTAAGTGTCCAGCTCCAGCCCAGACACACCTGCTAGCTTCTTCTCCCTGAGCCCTTGTTAGCTTTCAGCCACAATGATAACAAACCATGGATGTTCTAGCATGTTCCATTTTGCTAAACAGACATCACTCATGAATGTAATTACTGTGGCATTGGTGCAGAACACCAAATTTTACAAAACTGACATTTCATTAAGATTCCATAAAAAGATGGAGTAAACAGAGGATCTGAAAACCATCACACAGAACAGAGCTTTGAAGAGAACTGGCTTTAAACAGATTCACAGATGGGAATGTGTACAGGCACCGAAGCCGACTTCATGCCAACCTGTGGAATATTCCTTTCCTACTTAAGTCTACTAAGTAAAAGCTGTTTGATGTGACAACATTCTTATCGGGGATGTAGGCAGGGATCTCTAACTGAGAAAGCCCACAGGGGAACTCGGAAGCTCCAAAGAAGGACTTTAAACCAATTTAGGTTGCAGCATTCAGAAGACGGTAGAAAGAGAGTAACAAGAGCTTTATGAACTGGTTATAGAAAACAAACAACAAACAGCAGTAATTAAAGTAAATCAGACTGCCTGGAGAGTGGGGACTTTTAATAGACATAAACTGGTCAAGTGGACAAGCCCCATCGCCCATCAGAGGATCTCCGAGAGCTCAAGCATGTACAGAAAAACTATGAACTAGAATTTGTTCCTGTCACAATTTGATGAAGCACCGAACCTGCTTCTAACACATTTCTTCCTTTGTGTGTGTGTATGTGTGTATGTGCACGCACATGTGTGTGTGTGTGTGTGTGTGTGTGTGTGTGTGTGTGTGTGCGCGTGCGAGTGCACCTGCCTGGCACTGCTAGACTTCCCAAATGTTTGGGGGAGAAATTAAAATAAGCATCTGGTAATAATTCTGTTTCATCTAAAACAAATTCACCCTGAGCTTCAGAGAAAAAGCTACACTCGGACAAGAATAAAACTACCTGAGAACCCCTCAGACATATCCTTCAGAAGGTAGGTCTATAAATAGTTATGTGCTTGTGTATGCACACTGTAAACATACAGTCATCTGGCTGGCTGAAGCTGCGATTTAAACTGAAGCCCCAAGCTGAACTTAAAGTCCCACTAGCATGTGTTAACAATCAGTACAGTTCTCCTTTTCTCCAGTTGCACAGTAAGGCAAACACCTGCCTTTTACTTGTATTAGTGTCCCCTGGCATCAGAAGCAATACTTTGCAATTTCATTCAGAAGCAGTCTTTCCTGAACACACTCAGAATTTGCAGGGAAGGGGTAATGGAAGGATCTAAGTTAAACATCTCAATGGCACCAAGAAAAATAAAAATAAAAATAAAATAAAAATAAAAATAAAAATAAAAATAAATAAAAAAAAGCAACATCAAGCCGAAAAAGCAATTCCTTAAGCAAGCTGCTTTCTTTCATTTCCCTACCAGCCTCCCGTCCAGCCTTCTCAAACATAAACATCCCAGCTCTAAAAGAGGTCATACCTGAGGTGATCATACTGTGCATTCTTTGCTGAGCCAAGAGCTGCTCCCGTCCGGCCACTCCATCTGAGGAAACACAGGAGTCAGTCTCGTAAATTGTCTGCAGCATACTCCAGTCACTCTTACTTCAGCTCCATGAAAGATTCATCACTGCACAGTGCTCTCTGGTCCCAAGAGCTACCCTGACTGGTCCTCCCTCCTCTCCGAGGAGAAACGGCAAGCGGAGGATCAACTTCCACAATAATTTCCTTTCTGCTTAGATGGACATACCCTTTAAAAAGACCGGGGCACTTTCCCCCACCACCACCCCAACCCCTCCAATTACCAACCTGTGTGCAAAGCAGAAAGAGCAGAGTGGATGCTATAGCTGGCTGGAGTTTTAGATTATCCTGGAAACTGAGAGCAGGTGGGCAAAAGGAATGTGCTTCGGGGTTATTTCTTTTTAAGAACAAGTAGAAAAACGTTAACTCTACCCACGAGGATAAAAAAGAAAGGAAACTATTAAACCTGGCGTCTAGCTCCCTGGACTGCTAGGGTATCAAGGCGAGATTCTCAGCCTGCAAGTGGCTCCAGAGGGTGTCCTCCTATCTGTCTGTGCGTCTCTCTCTTCCCTTTCTCAGTCTCTCTCAGCTCAAGTTGGCTAAAGCTAGTGATAATCCATTTGCATATGAATCAACAACAGCATGGCCCACAGGCACAGAAATAGAACAATGGTCGGCCTGAGCCAAAAATAGGTCAAGCATGGCCGAGTGATTGCAGCCTGCATTAATGCATTTAAAAATACCCCACCAAAGCCAGCTGTCCAGCCTCTATCTTTCAAACCATAATTCTCTATTGCAGGGCCTTAAAAGCAATTAACTCTTTCCTCCCTCCATTTGCTTTACATACTGGGTTTTCATCCCGGAATCTCACCTCCAAGGAAAGGAAATCAAGAGAAAAGAAGCAGAATCCTAACTCAAGGAGGGAGGATGCACGCACATTTCATTTTATTTCTGTAGTATGTGTTTTTGGAAGAGAGAGCAGAGAAGTGCAGAGCTGTATTGGTTCTAAAATAATACTGGAAGCTTTTGCTCATAATGTGGTTTCTGCCTCACCCACGCACAGCAATCCTGGTGTTCTATTTTTATTGCCTGTTTCTCTGGCTACACTGCAGTTGGCTGTAGGACGAGAAGCTTTTCTGCCTTCGAGTTTCAGCACTGACAGGAGATTTAGCAGAGGTAGTTTTTTGGAAAAAACAAGCACACCCCAGAATAAAAACTTTATGAAGTGTTGGATTGGTTCTTTATTGCTGTTGTTGTTGTGGTTTTTGTTGTTGTTGTTTTTGTTGTTGCTTACTTGCTGTTTGTCCATCTCACTGACACTAATGGTGATCTTAGACCACCTATCAATTTTATTACAGCCAGGTCCTACGACACTTAAAACCCAAAAACCAAACTGTGGCTTAGGTCTGCAATACTTTCCTCTGTCTCAATGCCACAGGCCAGAACCACTTCACCTGTATAATTGTTGATAATTTTCTTATAGGTGTGGGATCCGTGAGCATCTGCACCTGCCAATCAGAAAACCAATCCCTATGCCCAGTCCCTGAGTGCAAATGGCCAGTGCCTATTTATACCTTGAATGGTTAAAATATAGACCTCAGGTTAGTATGAATATGTCAATAGTTTTAGGCCAACACAGGTCATAGGATTCACCTATAAGGTAAACAGAATGCAGAACCTCTCTAAACGGTTCTATAGTCTCTGTCATACATTGATAATAACATTTCTCTGCAAGCAGTGAATTCAGCATCCCCAAATGGGACACCAGCATCTAACCAGTTCCAAGGACATATAGGAAAGTGAAACTCCTCATTCTGCCAGTTCTTCCAAGTCTATTCAGCATCACTGACTGGGAAAGAAGAGAGGAAGAGCTCCTACTTCAAAGTGCTTAGACCAAGCAGTCAGAAGAGGAAGCTCCCCACAACCAGGCTGTGGGGACCAGGGAAAACAAAGAGGAATGAACAGAAATCTGGCAAGGAGAAGATGGGACAACGATACCTGGATTCTTTTCCTTGTGTAGATTTCCCCTCTTCTAGAAAAGGCATTATTTGAACGGCCAACTCACAAAACTCTTAAAAGCAGTTTTCTAAATGCAATTGTATTTAAGCAAAACAACAAAACCTTAATGTTTCTATCACTGGAAAATAGGTTTCACGTTTCTTCTTTTTTAAAGTGGACGCATAAAATTTAAGGGATGGAGATACTGTCCTCTGACAGGGAAAGTCATCTTTGTGTGGTTATCATACACAGCACCTCAGACCTGGTGAAAGGGATTGTTCATAACAGATATATAGAATCTGCCTCAGTTTCTTCCACATGAGCTGCTCTTCGAACCAGGGCAGCTTCATTCTTATTTTTTTACTTGAGAGATGCAATGTTTCTCCCTTTGTTATTGTTTTATTTTTAATATTTATTCTATAATGTTTTTGCACTATAAGACACATTTCCATTTATTGCTGCATCTCTCGCACTCTGCCTAGTGCATTAAGGTCCTGTCAGAAAAGCTTTTAGACAGCCATTCGCAGAGCTTGTAAAATGATTTTTTTATTTATAATTTGTTGTAGAGAACTTATAAATAGAAAACATCACATATGAGATTAGTTGTACCGTAAGTGTGCACATTTTAATGAACGTTTACACAGTGAGAACAGCCATTCTGAAGCTGTGGAGCTTCACAATGCATCTTGTATTTTCACTGTTAATTATATTTTCATGTGGTCATCCACCACAAAACAAAAACAACAACAGAAAATGAAACAACCAATCAACCAAACAAACAAAACCAAAAAAATAATGACAGTTAAACCTAAAAATCCAATTAATTAGCGTTATATCAGTTTTCATTATTTGCTGTCCATGATTTAATGTGTACACCCATATTTAATCTTTCTTTATCACCAATGGTTTGTCTTTTATTCCCTTCTTTCTAAATGTTTTATTTTAACCACATGCATATTTGTTTACATATATACATATCTGCAATAGACTAGATGTACCTGAGAAGAAAAATGTTATTTTTCTTCTAACATTATGTGACCTCAATTCATATCAATTATTACATTTTAAGTGCACCTGCTTTCCTAAAATTTCATGTTTACACTATTTTAGAGATAAATAGTACTCCATTTTATATCTGTACCAGATTTCATTACCCATTCACTGGCTGATAGGTAGTCAACATCCTAGGCATCAGGAAAATGCAAGTTAAAATTACTTTGACTCCACCTTACTTCAGTCAAGATGTATCTCAGGTAGATGACAAGGTAACGCAATGTTAATGGGCATGCCCAGATGGAAGAAACCTCATACACCTCAGATGGGAATTAAAACTAGTGAGACTGCTGCCACTATGCAAATGAGTGTGGAGATTCCTCAAAAAACTAAAACCAGAGCTATCATTCGAGCTCCTCCACCACACATGGTATATACCTAGAGGACTACAGGCCAGCCATGCTCACTATGGCATTATTTGGATATAGAATCATCCCAGAGTCACATCAACACATGAATGGATTCAAAGACAATGGGTATATGTGCACAATAGAATTTATTCAGCTATGAAGAATGAAATTATGACATTTTCTGGAAAATTATGGACCGAGATATGATCATCTTAAATAAATCAAGCCAGATTCAGAAAAATATTTCTGCAGAGTGCTGATTTAAATGTATGTATGTATGTATGTATGTATGTATGTCATACACATATGCATATGTATACGTTAGACATCAAAATAGAAAGGAAACTCTGAGACAAGAAGACAAGATCTAAACAACCAAGGGGCAGAGAGAGAGATGGGGTAAGAGGACACATATTATATATTCTGAATGTCATAAAAGGAGAAGGGGAAAAATCAGGAAGAGGAAAGAAAACACCAAAGGGTGAAGGGAAGTCAAGAGAGAGGTGAATAAGAGGAAATTACATGTCATGTCTGGCCTCAGTGGGAGAGGATGTACCTAGTCCTGCAGTGACTTGAGGTGCCTGAATGTGTTGTTTCCTTGGGAGGGACCTCCGCATTCTCAGAGGTGAAGGGACCCTATGAGGGGGAAACTAACAGGAGAGTGGAGGGGCTACAATCAGGATGTAAAATGAGTAAATAAGTAAGTTAATGAAAGCAACAATGAAGAAATTATGAAACTATGTGTGAAAAATACGACAATGAAATACATTTCTCTGTGAACGAATATTTGCAATATTTATGTCGTTTAAAAAGAGAAAGAAAGAAAACCTACTACCATCAAGCTCCACCACCACTGCTTTCTTTATTTGTTTTTGTGTCCCTATAATAAAAATATCAGGTCTAAAGAGACTTGTTTACGGAGACTAAGGTAATTTACCGCTTATCTCTAACATTCATCTTCTCTGGTTACCTGGCCTTACTCCTTACCAAAATTATACAAATATGTGACTTTATATTTTCAGAATAAAGTGCCAAATGAATTACTGATAAAAGTGAAATAATTGTCTACTTGTTTCAGAATGTTTTCAACAGAATATATGAAAATTGTGAAAAATATGTAAGACAAATAACACAATCATAATATTGGCATAATAGATGCCTACACATCTTTCGTCACTTCATGCTTAATTACACCCACAGAACACAATTGACAAAAAAGATCCCTAAGCTTTTATAAGCAAAAATAGAATAAAACTCCAGAATAGCAAGAAATTATCCTGTTTCTCTGAGGTTCCAGGAAACTACTGGAACCAACATGTCTTCATTTTCAGTGTGTTGTATGTCTCACCTCTAACAGGATGGATTAACTCAACTTCTATTTTTATTAGCATTCTTGCCCTCTATTTAAGTGTCGACAGTCAAAAGATATTGTAGTATGAAAATATATTCGGCCTTCGGCCTTTCGTACGGCAATTGAAGTTTATGTTGCAGGAGAAAAATGAGCACCGTGACAATCAACATGGACACTGACCGCCAGCATTTGACATTCAGAAAACTCAACTGTAAGAAGGTGAATGTCTCACACCATCTTAGTAGTTTGTTTACAGCTATTTTCGAAACTAGCTTTAGGGATCGGGTGGAGGAACACTTACTTTTACAATCGTGTTAACTAGCATAAACATCAAAGCTAAAGGGCATTTGCTTAAATGTTAATATAATAAACTTAAATCAATTGGCTAAGCTCTTTTGAAATCGAATTATCGTCATATTTTACCTTCAGATAGATAAAAAATATGGGAGACAATGAGAACAAAAGTCCAGGTTCCCAAATTAGTTGAAAGTACATACTGAATCCTATTCTCCAATTCTTTTCAAAAATTATGACAATTCTGAAACATTTGACAAAAATACCCGGGGGAAAAAATGATACAGTGTCTTTCCAAAGCTAGCCATGCACTGAAGGCAATGCTCAGTGGAGGAGCTCTCTCTCTCTCTCTCTCTCTCTCTCTCTCTCTCTCTCTCTCTCTCTTTTCCTAGCATGCTCAAGTAGCTAGGGTCTGTAGCCAGCACTGTAAATATGAGGTAAAGTTAACCTATTACAGACGTCCCCTCAGACCTCCTGCCCATCGTGGTCTTTTCTCAAATCTGTCTTACGATGGCTGAAGTTCTCAACCTAAGCAAAAGCAGTTCACTCTCTTTTCTAGAGGCATGGTGATAGAAATGTCAGGCAAGCAGGCTTTCCATTTCACCCCAGAATCTAAGCTTTAAAACTCTGTTCCCTAAAACATTAAGTTGTGCTTTATAAGAATCTCATAAATCCCTGGGTGACGTCTGGAATCCTCCCTCTACGCAGCCATTTATGGTCATTTCCCCCCATGGCATCTTCAGATGTCTCACACTGCTGCCACCACCAACAGTATTTTATGCATTCCATTATGAACAATGGGTTTGTGCTCTCGGCAGTATGGAGGGGGAATGGCCTATGTAATCATTTTTGTTTGTGAACTAGCTTCCTTATCTGAATTTCCTCTTCTAGAAGAATAGCATCAGTTGTTAGTTAACAAAGAAACAGTCATTTTCATAAACTCCTCCCTGTTGGCTGCTTGCCAACAGGCACTGTGTACCTGGACCCAGCAGCAAGTAGAAAGCTTAGGAAAACTCATCTAAAATAAAATTATAGAGAGACTGTTTCATACAAAATTATTTTTAAAGGATCACTGGGTCTTGATTTGATATCCCCCACATACTTTCTTTCAAAATAGAGTGTACCGAGTTATGACTTAGTCTGGTATTAGGAGTTAGAGCAGACTGAGCTATGACTTCATCTGGTTTTAGGGATTTACAAAGGGTCAGGATCTACTTGCTAGAAAAGCCACTTATTGGATATAGAAAAAAATATATCTTTTCAGTAGGTTTTCTACTGATTCTGAAGCTCAACAAAGCATGAGACCCAGGAGATTTGATCTTCTTCCCAAAGCAGTAATTACATTGCTAAAAATATAGATGGATAAAATATCTTTTTATTACAATATCAAATTAGCGAGTATTATTACAAAATAATTTTTAAATGAAAATAATTAAAATAGCTCAGACGTTAGGAAGCAGTGTCACTAATATTCAACATGGAAAGACTAGAAAGAATGTTCAGAAATGGCTTTTTGTTGCTGGAGCATGAGGCGTGCACTCCCTACTTCAGGTGAGGAGCACCTGAGGACTCCCCACTTCAGGTGAGGAGC
>JANHMN010000010.1:31052052-31133715 GCA_030674055.1 Rhabdomys pumilio | reverse complement strand
GGAGCACATGAACACTCCCCACTTCAGGTGAGGAGCACATGAGCACTAGTCTTCCTAAGTAGCACCCTGTTCTTCTGAATTATATTTTCTAAGTATTTTCCAGTTGCACATGTGTGGCTGTATTCAGCTTTAAATGTCCAACACAGGAGGTTAAATCTATATTGCCATGCAAGGCCTGGAATTAATGGCTCAAGTAAAACTCATTCAGATACTGATTAATCATAGATCTACATAGGAATAATAGCCTGTACTTCCACAGAACTTTCAGTTTTAGAATGACGAAATACAGTTACTAATATAGTTTAATTTTAAAAAACATGATTTTTCCCCCAAGCATGGTGACACACAATCTGTAATTACGGCACTTAGGATACAGAGGCCAAAAGATCACCAATTGTTTGAGGCTAACACAGTATTTGTAGAAAATAAAGGTTCCAGGCTATCCTGGCTTAAAACAAAATTAATAAACAAACAAGTAAACAAACAAAAGTCCCTTTGATCTCATTTCAATTTTCTGTTAATTTTAATACACTGGATTCTTAATAAGAAACCTTGGAGGGTTACAGAAATTATAGAAAATCATATAATACCAAACTGATGGGCATTCAATAAGAGATAGTTATTACTGAAATAATGCCACAAATGTTCTTCTAAGCAATTCATATTCCAGGTATTCAATTATTTGAAAAGCTATTATCAGTCTATCTTCCCTAACACACTTCAGAAATTCTTAAAGAAAGTTGTAGAGTTGATTCAGTGCTTAAGTGTTCAATTGTGGTTATTACCCCTCACCGACAAGCTTGCAAAGACTGTCTACTTTGCTGTCTGCTGCATGACTAAATTTGAGCACCATGTTTCCATACAGCTTTCTACCCAAGAAACAATACTATAATGAATAAATGATGGCAGATCTGGAATAATTCCCCTATTATACAACTTACAATATTTCACTGCTGCTATACATTTTGCCATAGGATCTTACTAAAACATCAATTTAGGGATAAATAAATCATAATCAAAATCTAAACTCATGGCTGTATGTCATTATAGTAATTATAATAGTATTAATTTAGTTCAGGGTTATCATGTTTTCCCAAGATTCATTTTTTTCCCTTGGCTTACCATCATCCATAAAATATTAGAAACATCCCTATGAGATAATTTATGAGATCTAATAAAACTTGAGTGAACAAAGTCATACTATTTGAGGCATTTGAAAGATATCAACACTAAGACAGTAACATAAAATGCATCTGTGGCTCCCTTACAATACTGGATTATAATAATTTAATAACTCTCTCAATGATAGAGACATTTAGAAAATTCTTGTCACCAACTGCATTAGTCAGCACTACATGAATCTGTTATCCTCTTGCCTCTGTAGTACCACACCGCCATGTCTGGCTCATGTACTCCACTCTAATTGGTGAACTCTATTGAATCTATCGCATCTCAAGATTCTGAGAGAAAACATTTATAGCCTTTCTTCCTTTCAAAGAGAGGGTACATAAGCACAATTTTTTTGTATCATTTGACTCTAAAATAACCATCACACATGAGAACACTAAGCTAATTAATACTATTTTCTATTAATGCTTTGTGATGGTTTGTATATGCTCATCCCAGAGAGTGGCACAATTAGAAGTTGTGACCCTGTTGGAGTAGGTGTGTCACTGTGGATGTGGGTTATATGACTCTCATCTTAGCTGCCTAGAAGTCAGTGTTCTACTAGCAGCCTTTAGATGAAGATATAGAACTCACAGTGCCTCCAGCACTATACCTGCTTGGATGCTACCATACCCCCACCTTGATGATAATGAACTGAATCTCTGAACCTGTAAGCCAACCTCAATTAAATGTTGTCCTTTATAGGACTTGCCTTGGTCATGGTGTCTGTTCACAGCAGTAAAACCCTAACTAAGACATGCTTGAACTAACATGTCAGTACATATCAGCCAGGATACATTGCTATTGTTTTACGTGGGTAATGATTAGCTTTAATTGCAAACCTGATACAATCTAGAATCACTTAGGAAGAGAGTCACAATGAGGAACTGTATAAATATAGTTGACATGCGGACATTCCTGTAAAGGATCTTTTGGTAGGGATGACTGAGTTGAGACAGTCCATCATGAATGTGAGCTGCACAAATTTGTGGGCTGGACCATAAACTGTATGAGAATGGTGAGGAGAGCAGAAGCATGCATGCGAGCATCTATTTCTCTGATCTGAACTGTGGCCATGACTAGCTGCTTCAAGTTCCTGCTGCCTTGACTCTCCTACAACGATGTGTTGTAACCTGGAATTATGAGCTAAAATAGGCTTTCTTCCCTAAGTTGCTTTCGTCAGTGTTTGATCACAGCTGCGGGAAACAGAAAGCCCCTTTCGAATAAATGAACCTTTCTAAGGAACAGCATCTACCTAAGTACAAAATAGCATGAATGAACCAGCTTATGTTGTCTGAACTCCAGATGAACAAGGGAGTTATGACATCATAAACACTCAATAGGAATCCTGGTTTTAACACAGACAGGGTTATGAAAATAAAAATTCTAGAAATCTATTCAAGTACTGATTATATTCTGATTGTCACTTGTTGGTACACATTAAAAGCGTGATTAATCCCTACAAAATAAGTCTCCCCCTAATGTATCTGTGGTTGTATGTTTGTTTGTTTTGTTGTTGTAGGTTTGGGCTTTTTTTTTTTTTTTTTTTTTTTTTTTTTTTTTTTTTTTTTTTTTTTTGTTTTTTTTTTTTTTTTTTTTTTTTTTTTTTTTTTTTTTTTTTTTTTTTACAAAGAATTAGTTTGTCATTCTGGGCTTTCTCATACAATATATACTTTTTACTAATAGCTTTTGAGAATTTAATATAATTATATTTTTTCCTTCCCTAATCTCTCTCCAAACCCACCTATCCAGCCCTCCTTGTTCTCCTTCAGGTTCATATCCTCTTTTTTCAACTGTTATTGTATGCATATATGTAGCTGTGTTTTAACGCTTACCAACTTAGAAAGCAAATTCAGTCACGTATAGAATCTAGAGAAGTGCTAGAGCTGAGAACTGTGATCACTCTTCCTTGCAGCTAATTCAAGAACAGCAAATATCGCAAATTCAATCCGCAACTTTCGTGTCATTGCTTGCCGTGAAGGACAGGTTAGTATTTGTCTCCTCACACCAAAACCTATCATCAAATTATATCCAGAGAGTTCTAGAGTGCTTACCTCTAAAAATAGCAGTGTTTTATAGTCATAATTAAATTATAACTTAAGAATCCAACTCAGTCGTGTGTCAACTACCAAATTTAAGAAAGAGGAAGATTCTAGAACATATTTTACTTACTTTTGACAGACTAAAAAAGTAATAGCAATGGCCTATAAAGTATGAGTATGAGTATGGGTATGGGTATGGGTATGGGTATGGGTATGGGTATGGGTATGGGTAGGGGTAGGGGTAGGGGTAGGGGTAGGGGTATGGGTAGGGGTAGGGGTAGGGGTATAAGAATAAGTATAAGTATAAGTATAAAAGTATAAGTATAAGTATAAGTATAAGTATAAGTATAAGTATAAGTATAAGTATAAGTATAAGTATAAGTATAAGAAGTATAACTATGGCCATATCACTAACTGCTAATGAACCGTGGGTATGAGGTCTTGTAGAACAGAGGAAAATGACTTCAAATATCATTCATGTTCAGACCACAGTGTGACTTGACAGTAAGGTCCACTTCTTTTAAAATGATGTACATAAGATACAGTTATGTTGGTATTCCTCGTGCCAATTCTTCATTCTTCAGACACATTGCTATTATAATTCATGTTCCTCTTCCACATTGTTCCTATTTGGCGATCACTTTGTGTTCATAGTAATCAGTGTGTGTTTATATTTCCTCAGTAGATGATCCTCTACATACTTCTAGATAATTTTTCTATTTCTCCATTCTTTTGCAAAGCTTCTCTTCCACTTGATGAACTTCAAAAATGAGACCATATCTTGATAGTTGGCGATCTTCTCAAGAGCCAAGGTTTCTAGCACATGAATGATCATGAATGAACATACCCTTAACTCACTGCCCAACTGTGACAAAATGAGAGAATCTGGACAGTTTAGTCACACATGATTCTGTGCAGGTCATCAACAAGATGAGAATAATGACATTCACAGGTGTATCTCTTATGTATTGCTTAGAGAACAGTATTCACTCAGCATATGTGAGGCCCAGCACCTTCTGCATCTCCTATGTCTAGCCCACCTTAGATAACTCCTCCCCTAATTTTATCTCAGATGTGGTTTTTACCTTCTCTGAAAAGCTCATGGTCTATACTAACACCACCTCCACCTGGCCATCGATGTGATGGTTCCGTAACATATAATGATTTTCAGAACAGACTGGAATATAAACTTTATAAAACATAACAATTTTCTCAGAAATAGATCTTATTATTTAAGATATTCTATTATTGAAAATATTTACATTTCTATATTGAAACTCCTTTTAAAAATGGAATTTTTGGAGATTCAAAGAATTCTCCCTATGTTCTTAGGTCTCTGTAGCAGGCAAGATTGGCTCCATTTCCATTCTTCTAGGGGACAGACTGATGTGGCTCATCTAACACCACAAAAGCTATGATAAAACAATTTTCTAACTTAGAATCTCCTTGATTTTTCTGGTTTAAAGAAACCCCACTTGGCCAAAGCGTTTTCAAAGAGAGGACATGTGCTCATGTATCTTCTAGATCACAAGGATATATTCTGAAAACTGTAGGAACCTTGGCTTTTGAGATTAACGTAAAGTCGATTCATGAGAACAACTTCATTTCCTTTTCATTTTTTTCCATTTTTTTCTTTTCTGTTTGAGATGATAATCACATCTCCCTTTCCATTTCCTCTCTTCAGATACTCCCATAAGCCCCTTTTTGATCTCTTTCAAATTCATGGCCTTTTTTTTTTATGAGATGAAATAAGTGTATGGTTTTATGTGCATACATATATTTCTAAATAGAGCCTGCTCAGTTTGTCTGATGTTATTTGTGTGTGTGTTATTAAACCTGATTATTTGGTATTGGACTACCCTTGCTCTCAGCATTCCTTAGTTGCCTGTAGTTCTTTCTGTAGGGTTGAGGCCTTGTGGACTTTCCCCTTTCCACTATGACAGTCACATAATTATTTAGTCCATGCCATGGGTTGTGGGAGAAGTACATTTCTATCTGAGTTATGCTTGCTATCTCAGTAAATTAGTTTTGAGAGGTATAACCAGAATGAATTCCTCAGCATTTCTGAAAAATAATTCTGTCATCCTATAAATGGTAGTTAACATTTGTTATGCAGTATAGCATTGATGTTTAAAGATGCTATGAAGTCCTTGATTGTGACAAGTATACGATAGTCCTCAATGCACGGCTGTGTTTATTTTTAATAGTATTAATACAAAAATTAAGAACTGCATGACTGAGGATCGAGAGGTAGCTCAGTACTGCTCTTTCAGAGGAACTGAGTTCTGGTCCCAAGCACCCATGTCAGGCAGCTCACAACTGCCTGTAACTCAGGCTGCAGGACAATCCAATGCTCTACCCTTTGAGGACACTTGCCTTCCGTGCACATACCACCACCGTCACACACACACACACACACACACACACACACACACACACACAATTAAAAATAAGAGCTTAAGCATTCGGTGTGACTGGGGTCCTTACATGAGGTAAGTCTTACTTTTAAAGGTCAGCTTGAAGCACCACAGAGCAGTATCTGAAGATCACCAATTTCACTACTTTCCTATAGAAAAATAAACACAAAGTATAGAGAGTGTGGAGGCCTTCTAATGTTTGCATTACTCCCAGGCTGCTGAGCAAACTCTGGGTACATAGCAATGTGCTACACCTACCTACAGAAGAGGGTGTGGGCTCCACTCTCTTTGTAAAGTCAACCTGATATCTGAATGAGCAAGAGAGACTGATAACAATACCAACATGGAATAGAACTTTCGCAGGAGACACTAAATACATTCGTGTTTACCATTTAATCACAACCTAGGAAAATCTCAGTACACAATGTAATGCTCCTCCAGGTAATATTTGTTTTAGCCCACAAGGCAGGGACACAAGTTAAAACTCAGTAGGCTAACATTAGCCATTTTGCACGAAGTTGTATCAATTTGGTTCGTAAAGAAGTGGAGACTGTCTTTTTCCTGGATCCACACCTGCAGGGGAGTCACAGCAGTGCCAGTTTAAGTAGAAGGGCACAGACTTAGTGGGAGGAGCTGTTTATTTTGCATTTTCTTTAAAATATGTTTTTATTTTATTGAGAATGTCATATAGTAGTACTATAGTTATTTCCTTTTTTACCCTTCTTTCTCCCCATTCCAACGCCTCTGTATACCCCAACTCTCTCTCATTTACCTATTGTTTTATACACACACACACATACACACACACACACACACACACACAAACACATACACACCTTACTGAATCTTTTTATGTTGTTCTTACACACATGCATTTACAGCTGACCACTGGGACTGAATAACCCATGAAGGCGCTTCTCTCTGGAGAAAATTGTTTTTTTTTTCCCTTCCAGCAGCCATTCATTGTCTACATCTCTTCATCTATGGGTGGGATTTTTGAGCCTGCTCCTCCATGTTATAAGTTATCTTATCTCTGCTGTGTCTAGAAGACACTCTCAAACAGCAAGTATCCTGGCCCTCTGCTTCCTGCACAATCCCTTTTCATGATTTTACCTGGGTCTTAGGAATTGGGGTTGCATTGCAGACGCATGTGTTGGGGCTGAGTACCCCATGGTCAGCTGTTCTTGCATTTTGACCAACTGTGGTTCTCTGTAAAAGTCTCCATCTGTTTCCAAATGCTTCTTTAATGAGGGAGAGATAAAATATTTATCTTTATACTCACAGATAAATGTAGCTCTCACCTCCTCATCAAGTTTAATTATTTTAAATTCCAAATCTTAGCTAGACTAAAATTTACTACTTGTTCACGATTTAAATTATACCTATTGGTGTAGTGGCTTGAGAAACCTCAATCCTGGACAAAAACAAACTAGCAGCAACAACAACAACAACAGCAACAAAATAAAAAACCAACCAAAAATGAAATAATTAAGATTAAATGCTAACTGTTTGGAAATTTACAATCCTACAATCTTAAAAGAATGCCATCACATTTATAAACCAGAAAAAAAAAAAAACACTGGTCAAAAACAACATACAAAAACCATAGCAACTTGGTTTCATTCTAATATGCACTTTACTAAAAGTAAGAGTGAACATATACCCAACATTATACGAAGGCAATTAAAATTTAAATCAATATGGATGCTGAGAAATGAGAACCCATTAAGGCCTTCAAAGATCCAATAATGGCTCAATTTTATTTTCACAGTCTAGTACTGTGAATATAACCATTTACCAAATAAAACAAGATAGCCATACTGTTAATATGCTGGGAAACCTGAAGTACTCATTTCTCTATATTCAAATCAATCATGAGTCATTATAACATTTCAAAAAAGAAAGTCATGAAATAAGCCATATTGGTCTCCAGACATTTAAATATATAGGATTCAAATCAGTCAACTGGAAGAAGCAAGATTAAGTTGATATTCAAAAACTTGAAGCTGTGCCACTAATATAAATATATAGGCAGCCATTATACTTGACTTTCAGAAAACAAAAATCCGATGTCTTTCAGCCTTCATAGAGTTAGCAATGTGAAATATGTTTCAGAAGATTTGAGCTCGAAAGGAAGAGTCTACTTGACTTATTAAAAATATTTACAGTTATATTTTTCCTGTGTCCTAGAACTTACTATGTGTATCGAAAAACAATTTTAAATTTTCTAGAGCCAAACTACTTTGTATGGGAAGAGTTGTAGAAGCAGCGACTTTGACATAGTAGCTAGTCACAGGTCCAGACTGTGATCACACCAACAAAAATAATAATTGACCATCAAACTCACCCACTCCTATTGCTTTAGTAGCATTGTAGCATAATACATTACTCATATATTTGTGGTGTTGATATAGAATATAGAGTATTTGATAATGTTATTTATACATTCAGTGTGAATGTAAATTGTTTGTATAGTCTACACCAACTCCTGGTAATATAACAGGCCTTCATACTTACTTGGGGCTCATTCACTGACTGATCCTTAACCTACATTTTGGTCAAATGTCCCATACAGATATCATGTAGTGATGTGACTCTTCTCAGGACAAGGTCCAATCTTCAAACCATACAAGGGAAAAAAATCAGAGAGCAGACAACAGATCTACAGTGAGGTGGAAATTAAAGACTCACATCAAATTCATTGTTTGTCATGTATCACTTTTCCTGTGACTATGCTGAAATATAAACCATCTCGTGGTTTATCAACTCACATTAAATTAAATTTGTCACCTTTTCTCCAAGTACTTGAGTTCAAAAGAAAACTCTATGTACTGTACTAGGCACTGAGTGACACATTTAGGCCGTGGGAGACCAAGGCTCTACTCTTCAAAGTAAACCAAGTGTATCACTTATGGAACTTCTTCACACTATTTAATAGGTTACTGCCATTAAAATATATTTTGTATCCCCAAAGTAATATCTAAGTGACTCAAGTCTACTAATTAAAGTTTCTGAGCCATATGAAGGAAAGAATAGGCCCATAGAAGAAATGTAGGTAGCTAAAATAATAATTATATTCCAGTCAAAATTCAATGGTGGTTAAACCTATACCTCAGATAACAGTTTCAGAGGACCATAATATAACTAAAGCACTGTTCAAAATCTATATTTCTTCGTGACCTTACCAATGTCACCTTTTCAATAAACATATGACAGTAGCATTATTAATATTTACTTAGAGAAATTATTATTAATGTTACTTAGGGAAATAGGTTACTTTTCCTCATTCCTAACCTACTACATACACTCAATACAAAAAACCACAATCAGTAGTTGAGCTTGGCCAAAGGCTCTATGGTGGACTCATGTGCTATGCAGTAAGCGTACACTAGGAGCTGAGACAACACTCAGGGAGGTTGGCTCTGCAGCAGGGTGGCTGCATCTCATGTGATCTTTAAAGGATGAACCTCAACATGAGCTCATGGCTCAGGCTGGATGGCGGTGCACTTCTGTGAGAAATTCTTGGGTGAAGGTGCTGGGTTATGGTGTATTAAATGTACACTAACAAGCTTTGGATGACACTGTGGTAACACCATGAAGGATCTCTCTCTTCCCATTCTTACTGAAGGTTGTATCTGTATTTTTAACCTTCTGTTTTTCATAACATATAAACTGACATTAATTTATACAACTTGTATTTCCTATTTAGAGACAGCAATTGATCTTACATTTTGTTCCAGAACATATATTCTAGCAAATCAGACTGAGTTTCTAAAAACTTCCTTTGTTTCCTTTCCTCCTTTCCCAACTAGGACAAATGGCAGGTATTCGACTTAGTTCACCACCATTAAATTTTCCCTCCAGATCCAGCTAATAAATGTCTGTCTTTCAGACCAGACAACTCATCTTTCTCAAAAAGTGCCCAGTAAATCAGGAGTTAATGGGGGAAAAGTCAGAGAAAGTTGGAGACTCCTCCTTGGGATTAGGTTGTCTGGATTGTCCATCCGAATGACTGACTCTGATTACATATAGATTTCTACCTTTTACATGTTAAAGAGAGGACAGTGTCTGACAGGAAGAAACCAAGGATGTGGCCTCAGGTCTGATGATAAGGCAGCCAACTGTTTCACCTGCAAAGTCACCTTCTTTCAGTTTGGCTGCAAAAATCATTAATACTCACATTGCTGTAATAACTTTAAAGTGCCTAAAGCAAACTCTTTGTTACTTAGCACTTGATCAAGAAGTACAGATTCTCATTGCCTGGTAGTGTGTTCCTTCCTGCAAACCCTATCATAAATTAAAAACATTGCAAGTGGAAAGTGCATTTACTTATCCTAATCTATTGAACTTCTGCTAAATACACTGTGGAACACTGTCTGATACTTAAGTATTCACATGGCTGACTGGAAGCTGTAAATCTGAGGCTGTGAAAGTATCTTCTACAAATTGTTAGCCCAGGAAAGGACAAATATTCAGCATTCAAAGTAGACTTTCTATTAAACACATACTATTTTCATACTGTCATGCAGTAAAATTATAAGTCACATTGTCATGAGTTGAGAACTGTCTACAGTAGCTATTTAACCAGCATAGTTGAATCTTATACTCATATCAATTTGCTTTTATTTCAGACAAAATCATAAAATGTTAGCTGTCAATAAAGTGAAAATAGCCAGGAGGAAAAAGCATGTTGCATGAAACAAGCAGTCTTCCAAGTGAAAAATCAAAGATGAATTCATAAAGAAATAGAAAGCTTAAAATTAGCAGATTTTTATCTCTTGAAGCCTTGCGTGTACTCTAAGATAACTGAATGTTGGCACATAATGTCCTACCTTTATAATTCAATTCTATATAACAATAAGAATATAATATAATATAATATAATATAATATAATATAATATAATATAATATAATATAACATAATATAAACTACTAGTAAAGATCACTGATGGATTATTAAATGGACACTCCCATTTAAAAAAGTCAAAAGGAAAGAAAATATTAAAAATTTGTTGATGGATACATAATAGATAAATACTGAATGTTGCCATCTTCCTTTCCTCAACAACCAAATCAATAACTTTTCAGAGAACATGAAATTGCCAAGAAATGTCAATGCAATTTTGAAGCTCAAAATGAGACCATACATTTTTATCAGATTTCAGGAGTTTGCAATGAAATTATAATAGACACAGAGAAGGTCTGTGACTCAAACAGAAACACATACATAAGAAGGCAGGGTAGACCAACAAAAGTTGGGCAAACATACCTATGAACTCTTCACATAACAGAACTATTACAATAGACTATGAGGCTCATTATGAAGGAGGGTATGATGATGAATTCTATATAAAACCCAATTTTTGTGTCAAACTACATACATAGTCAAAATATCAATTTGAATATGGATTAAACAACTATATCCAAAGAACAACTTTTAAAAGTTTTAGTGAGAAAAGTAGAGAGAAATATACTTATACCTTCACATGGTTTTAAATAACAGGAGTACAATTTATCAGAGAATAGATTGGTAATGTTGGCATAAGCATACAATTTTATATAAAGACATCTTTGAATAGAAATAATAACTAATGACGAATTAGGAGGAAATGTTTATAACACATTTATTCAATCAATAACTAATGTTCAAAATACATATTAATAATAATGTTAGCAAATCCATTTACTCTATCAATAATTACCATTCAGAATACATATTAACAATAATACTTGTAAGGTATACAAGATAAGATACAGTCCAATAACTGAGGTCAAAATGTCTAATTGTGTACTAGCAAAATGTGGAATCTACATCACACTTCAAATAGGTTCAGGCAAACTAGTCATTAAGAAACAAAGGAATTCAGCTAAAAATGAGATACCGTTTTATATGTATAGGGAAGTAAAAGTTAAAAGTAATGATACGGTACCAAGTATTTGTAAAAATGTTGACTAATAAGGTCTTTTATAAGTTTTATTCAAGTGCAGGCTCTTCTCAAGAAATTTCCATTTGAAGTGGCATTTGAAAAAAATTTGCATTTTTTAAGCCATCTAAATAGTCTGTGTAAAAATCCTAAACTGAGTGCTGGCTAACCTCACCTTCCTCTTTTCTTTTTGGCTTAATTTAAACTAAATGTATTCTTTTCAAGAGTTTCTCATTGTGCTTCTGCTACCGACAATGAAAAATTACTATGGAACTGGAAATAAAAGTTGACTTTAAAATTAAGTAATGTAACATAAAAGGAAGGCACTAATGAGCAGCCCATCATCTCCATAATGCCGCCCAGAATTAGTAAATGCACAAATTGCACTTAAAAGCACAGTTTCTTTTCTAAAGATGATTATTGCTTTAAGAAATGCTTTGTGTCTGTTTATAGCCCTCAGGCAATTAGAGTGCGGCCTGATCTTTATGTTCTGGTGTCAAAAGCAAGACTTGTAAGACTCAACCACAGTCATGAGAGGCAAATGACTTTTCATCTAAAATGGGAACTAATGGAACAATTCTACAACTTCTTAATAAACACCAAGCAATACTGGCATACGGGCCAAAGAGCAGCCCTGGCTTGTGGAGTGCTATTGTTAGATCAATGAAAATCTATGGATCCTCTGAAGTTCTCCTGATCTTTGTCAAAGAATGTAATATACCTAATTTTCAAATTATGTGACATTTACAAATTAAACAATACAGGAGTCCAGGAACCTCACTTGCAAAAAGTGACAAGTCGGAGGCTCTTCACGTGTTCAAAGTTTCAAATACTCGGGCATCCTAGAAAATTTGATCCAAAATAACTTTTGAGACTGTCTTAAACTGCTTTAAGTTATAAAAAAAATTATTTCACCAATTAAGAAGAATTTTGTTGCTATAGACACAATGTGAACTTAAAATTCACTAAATTTTCCCATTCAGCTATTATTTGTCAATATTTTGTTTTCTAAAATAAATACACAGATATGTCTTAAATATGTACTTACATTGCTTACACACATGGCGTGCGTGCATGTGTGTGTGTGTGTGTGTGTGTGAGAGAGAGAGAGAGAGAGAGAGAGAGAGAGAGACAGAGACAGAGACAGAGACAGAGATAGAGACAGAGAGAGAATTATCCTTCTCTGTCAGCCTTGGTTTGGTAATATTGACTCTTTGGATAATAAGCTTTCCTGGAACACCTTTATAATATCTACAGTCATTTACAAATCTGACATAATTTAGAGGTCAAGTTAGGTCTTGGAGGCTACCTGCATTTTCTTTCTCTTAGTCCTTTGGTACTAAATTGAGTGAAGAAATATGTAATGAATATCAGATTTGTCTTACTTGACTGTTATAATTATGGAGATTAGTCTATTGAATGAAATGTCCATCCAAGGGATATCACCGAGCTTGAATCCAGGAAAAGTTTAGTACCCAATATGTTCTCATCATTCAGTATGTAGCAGCAGAGGCAGGTACATTCCTGTAATTATAAACTGGCATTCTCATTTCCAAACCAGCACACTGCTTTCCAAGGAATTATTAGGTGACTCCTTTGAAACCTAATTAGCATGATACATGTGTTGTCCTGGAACTAAATTCGAAATACAAAACTTTACAAATAATAAATTTAGCTTACTATAGATATTACTTTCCTGGGTGGGAAGGCAAACTTGGATATAGTATTTAAATAAACATTAAAATGCATTTGTTATTTTTAATTTCTGTGTGGTCAGATAATGAAAAAGAAAATAAAAAGAGATCATTGTTAAGATGTGTGTAAGAAGCACAGGGAGAGAAGGAAACCATGAGGATGGGCTTCCAAACTGAGCTTTACTGGGAGCCCACCATTTGCTTTCCCCCTCCACACCCCCCCCCCCCCGGGGCTTCCTTACTCTCACGTACTCACCAATGACTAAGCAGTTAATTTGCCATTGAGAAATGCAACACAGTTTGGAAATGTAAACAAAGCTCTCCATTTGGGGATATCTGTGGTGGTCATGTAACATCAGAGTCTGGTGACATATTTATCAGCCATCTTAACCTTCTGCTACCGAACTTCCAAACCATCTAACTAAGAAGTACGGCTGTGCATCAAGATTAAGTCAATGTTCTTCTACTTCTAGTCTGCATTTACTGCTCAGAGGTCATGAAGATGTGGCCCCTTAGAGGGACACTGTTCATTCCTCTTGCATTTGGTTTGTCTCAGTCATTCTGGGAATTGCTGATTTCAATTGGTCAAGCCAATGTCACCTTACAGGGAATATATGAATCTTTAATCATGATTTCCAAGACCATTATTTTATTCAAATATGACACCTTCCATTGTGACAAAGATAAAATAGGCATGGTCTGAATAGTGAACAGGTTGCATTCAACCTGTTGAAAATCACATTGAGGTTTGTCAGTGAAGCAATAAGACCTCTGAAGATGGGACTTCCTTCAAATGTCCTAAAGGCTCGTGTCCTGAAAGAATGGATGTTGGTACTGGAGCACTGAGTGAGCCAGCATGAGAATGGGTTCCTGATAATAATGGTGAGTTCATCCTGATGATAGCCTCGGTCTTGATTGCCATTTAATGACACCGGACAATGGTGTCAGGCACCAGTATTTTGCTCTTAGACTTAAGCTCTGGAGCCGTAACTCAAATAAACCTTTATGTTTTGGAAATTAACCAATCTATAATGTTGGGTTACAAGAGCAGAAAGCATGCACACCAAGATACACATACCACATCCAAAATCCAAAGTCAAAAGAAGCCTCGATACCAAGAATTAGACTAACTAAAGAAGGCTAAACATATTATAAAAGATCTTTTACTTGTAAATACACAATTAGGTTTCAAGGGAAAGTATCTAGGTAAGACTATAAAAAATACACAGAAAACGGACCCAAATAATTGCCATTGTGCCATAGAACATTCCAAAATATGTCATTTTAATTGTAAGATTACACGGAGCTACAGAGTTATCAGTAAAGAACTCTAAAATTGCTTTGGGATGCTCTGGAATATGAGCTACTTTAGTGGATTTTGCTGATATTTGTCTGTTTATGACTGACATTCACAGAAGCTACAGCCTAATAGTCCTTCCAAAAGAAAATCCCCCTGCAGCGAACAAAGTGCCTTTGTGCTGCTGGTAAAACATGACTCCACTAAGGCAATTAGCTGTTTTAAAAATAAACTAATTCATTTTGTAGATGTGATGTATAATTATGCAGCTGCATGGACTGTGGGGGCATGGCGACTGGCTGGAGTGTTAGTAAAATTAGAAGGAAAGTAAAAAGCATCTCTGCTGCCAGACCACTGCTTCATTGTCCTGCCACTGCGTTCACACTGCTTGGGGACACAGAACAAGCTTGTTTCCTTAACAATAAATGTTTGACAACGACAGAGAAGGATCTCTTTAGGGACAGAAAAGATGGATAAACAGCAGAAAAGCAGGCATGCGCATTCTTTTTATGAGGAATTCCTCTGAATTCTGCTCTCTTAAATACTCAGAATAAATACTAAAGAGATGGAGCCTATGGATTTGAAAGGGAATAACAGGCAACATTGGAAGGGTCTGGGGGGGAAAGGAAAACAGAAGACTAGGTCATTCACCTTTGATCTCAAAAAGTTTAAAGACAATTAAAATATCTTCAGGAATATGTGACTCTGAAAATTATATACACTCATCCCACAGATGAGCAATTCTCACTCCTTTAAGAAACAGAGTATTTGGAGTTATGGGACTTCAGATGAGTCTATCTGAATGGCCAGAAAACTGAATGCAATGAAACTCTTCCATTTTCTTAGATTTCAGTTAAAGCAGTAGCCTCTTTGTTTATCAGGCCTGGCCATTACAATTCCCAGATCCTTCCTAGTTTAGTTGGGAAAGAGGTCTTGCTGAGCCCCACTGGTCTCCTATACTGCCTGACAACTGAAAAAACACACGGGACATAAATCCCATGCTCTCTAATGAAGCACTATATATGGTGAGTCTATGGTGACTATCTTCAGCCATAGAATATAATCCCAGGAAGTGATGAGGGTAACGCCCACACAGTATGTCTTCCAGGCATCTCTTCCCTCTCCTCCCCTTTTTCCTCATTCATTCCTTCCACATTCCTTTTTTTCCATCCTTCTTGACCTCTCTTCCTTCTCTCTCTTCTCCTCTTTCCTCCTCTATTCCCAACCCTTTCTACTTTCCCTGCCTTTAGTCCTGAATAGATTCAAAACTACTTTTTCTTCTCTATGTATTCCAGACTGTTTCCATAGGTAGTTTTAAATTTCAGTGTTATTGTGCCTTTGACTTTCAGGCTTCTACCACTGTATTTATTAAGAAGCAGTCCCCTAATATCCTGAAAACAAAGAATATGAATTTCAATTTGCGATAAACACATAAAATAATCATTATCTATCTAAAACATGCTTTTATATTGTCTAAGAATGTTAAGGTTTATTAAAATGTGGTAATGAATCTGCCCTATTCCCCAAAGAGAGAAATGATAGTTCTAAGATAATAAGATACACAAACAAAAAATATATTAAAATAAATGGATTTTAAAATGCTTTTTTGTGCATTCAAAAGTTAGAAATGAGCTTTGTGCCTTCCACCTAATTTCTTTAAGGCTCTGATTTCTCCAGCTGACAAAGAACACCCTGGATGTTATGTATGACTGAGTCTCCCAGAGAGAAAAAGAAGCCACAAGGGCAGATATAGACAATACCTATAGAAATATAAAAATATATAAAATCAGAAATCAGGTTCCCTTAGATGGTATAGGATTTTGTTACCTAATTTAAAAGATGAGTGACTCAATATTAGTACAAAGAACCTACATCTAGCCATGTGCTACATTTAGCCTTTAACACTTTGCTACATGTCTTAGTTAGGGTTTTACTGTTGTGAACAGACACCACGACCAATCCAAGTCTTTAAAGGAAAACATTTAATTAGAGTTGTCTTACGGGTTCAGAGGTTCAGTCCATTAACATCAAGTCGGGATCATGGCAGCATCAAGGCATTCATTTTCATCTGAATGTTGCTAGTGGAAGACTGACTTCCCGGCAGCTAGGACTAGGGTATTAAAGCCCACACGCACAGTAACATGCCTACTCAAACAGAGTCACATCTTCTAATAGTGCTACTCCCTGGGCCAACCATATACAAACCATCACACTACATTATAGTTCTAGTTTTAGATTTGATTTAATGAAGCAAATATCAAGTCTATGCAGGGATAGGCATACAAGAAACACAGAAAGAGCCACCTGGGAAGATATTATGTGATGCTACTTCCTCCCTCTATTTCTCCATGAATGGTCTTCATACAGACAAGCATGTAGACTTACAGGGGCCTGACAAGTTAAGAACTGATAATTTGATTTCCACATTGCTCATGGACACCACAAACTTGCACAGGAGCCTTAGTTATTACATAGCTATAAAGAAGAAAGTTCCTTTTAGAGCAGTGGTAAGAGCCGTTCAGAAAGAGTAGTGCTGAAGGAATTACATGATGTATGCGAAGGATACAGCTTTCCAGAAACAGAAAGCCCATTTGGAGGAAGCAGAGAATCCAATCATGTGACATCTGCAACATAAAGCAGGCCAACAGACTCCATCAGAGACAGCAGCAGAAGAGAGATGCAAAGGCTTTTCAGGAAAGACAGAAGTCAGAACCTGCCAGACTCATAGACCGTAAGTCAGGAAGAAAGCTAAGATCTCCAGGACCTTGGATATGAGATGCAATCATAAATGGGCAAAAAGCTACACTCTCTCTTTCTAGGGGCCCTGATCCTGGGGAGACCTAGTGCCATGCTTGGCAGTATGTATTAAGCTGGCAGTGAATCAAGGCATGAATCTGAGGTGAGTTGACTTGAGGGACAGATCCTTAGCAATAACTGTCAATATTTCTTAAATATTGCTTTTGATCCAGAAATGGTATAACAATACTAATAACAGCAAGATTCATAACCCCAAAATTACTGAAGTGCTGGAAAACTAGATTAAAGGCTAAAGTTAAATGTAAGGAGGGGTAGTTGTATCTATGACTTGGTGGTCTGGAGATCAATTACAGAAATAATCAGGCCATTTAAATTCAGAGCATCATAGTTTTCTGAGAATAAGACTATGTGGAAGTGCTTTTCTACATTACAGAGTATTTTCCTGAATACCCACTCTAGTTGCACATGAGCCTTTATACTAGACATGTATGAGTAACCTTGGGAAGAAAGTTTCAAGCTCTCTCAGTTTTCATTTTCAACTTTAACTCAAGACAAATGTTCCCTTCAGGTTTTCTCCGTCTGCTATTTGAATAAAAGTCCTGTCTGATAAAAGTATCATCACAGACTTTAAAGTAAAAACTCACGCTAAGCAGAGTGCCCTCAAGGTAGTACCAAACAAATTGCTACCTGGGTTGTCCCTGTAGATGTAAGATGCAGAAGTCCTCAAGCTTAAGTGTGGGTAATAGTGGGCACAGTGTGGGGATGCCAAAAGCTAACCCCTAGATCTGATTTGAAAGAGCAAAATCAAAATGGTTTTCCATTTTCATTGCATGCACTAAGTTATATTTGGGCACTGTGCAGAAAATTCAATCCTCAGTCTACTTTTCTATATACAATGTAATTGCAATACAGCTACACCCATTGTTTACATTCTGTGTATGGTTGTACTCTGCTGAAAAACAGAGTTGAATCACTGTGACAGAGACCATATGGCCTTATACATACAAAATATTTACTCTGGCAATTTATATAAAATTTGGTCAACATCTGCTTTAACTGATTTTTATGCAAGCTGGCTAATGTCTATAATGAAAGTTTTCTTTACCTTTGCATTTTAATGATATGAGAAAAGTTTTATTCAATATTTAGAAAAAAAGGAAAATCCCACAATTGAATAAACATATGGAAGTACATACAAGGAAAAGTAAGATTATCATTGTAAATGATAGTAGCTTAAAATAAACAGTTCTTTTTTTTTTCTTAACTATAAAGAACTATATGCTATTTCAGAAGCCATGGAACTTTGGGTCTAACATGACTCTATAGTCCTCTTTGTACACAATTACTAAATACAAGAAGACATATGCTTAGTTACACGAATTTGAACTCAAAGTTGGTATTATCTGAGTCCATTACTTCTATGCTTAAGAATAAAGTTTATTTACCGTTAAAACCTGAGTTACATACACAAAACTAAACTAGGTGTAGGAAGGAATTATAAGGCATTTGTATGTATAGTCATAAAAACCAAGATCTTACCTACTGCTTAGCAAGGACTCTTAAAATAATGATAGATTAAATGAGGAAGAAGTATTGGGAATGTTCTTACTTGGAAGTCTTATTTGTGGGAACTTTGTGAATTGCTCCATTCAGAAAAGGAACTCTGGCTGTGTGAGTTGTTACTATTGAACACCTACACACTTTCTCTGGCTCTTTTAAGCTTCAGTTACATGTGTCACTGTTTAAAATGTACTCCTTCTTTTTTTTTTCCTTTGTTACTGTGAGTTTTGCAAGGTCAACCCACTGTTTCCAAAAATAACACAGACTTCTGTTTCCCAGAAATAGCATATATAAATATGACATTTGATGCTGCTCTTTGATTGATGAGATTGGAATTTGATAGTGTATAACAGTGAGAAGTTTCCAAATTGGAGGCAAGAAAATACACTGTTGCTTCCCAGATAGGAAGGGCCAAAACGCTACAAATAAACTTCCAATGTCTCTCTTGCAACTCCAGCCATACAAAGAAAAACACCACAGGCAGGTAGGTGAGCTTGGAGCTGAAAGCTCGGCTCATTTTCATATAGTCTTACCAAGTCACGTTGACCGTGGAAGAAAAATGAAGTTTAAAAGCATATTGGCAATCGATGGTAAGTCTCAGAGGCGATGACTGCTGTGTTTGGATCTGAATCATGTGAAGAAGGTGAGTATATGACAGAATGGAATGGAAAGGTGACTACGGAACACCTACAAAAATCGTGTAAGAGACAGAAGTCCAAGGTAACTTGTTTCATCTTTTAAAACACAGGTCTGAAAACAGGAATATTTTTGTCTTAAACTTACTTTTATATTACCTTGTTGTATTCTACATAGGAATCAGAAGGCTCAAAGAATGTGGAGAGGAATTATATGTTTAGAAATTAAAGGCAACTCAGAAATCATTCAATACAAAAGTATAATCATGCTATTTTCTTATCTTTCTTGGTTCTGTTCCTACCTGTTTACAATGCCTGCTCTCTCTCTCTCTCTCTCTCTCTCTCTCTCTCTCTCTCTCACACACACACACACACACACACACACACACACACACACACATTGATTTTTATGTAAATATTGATTTCTTACAGGGGTCAGCATTTCACTGAAAGAAAAATACAACAGTAGTTTAAAAACTAAACATATCTATGATAATAATAAAGGTGAGAAGATTAAATACTACATGTTTAAAAGGTACCTCAGAGCAGATTAACAGAGTAGGATGAAAAATTCTTTAAGGCATGGAAGACGAAAATCAACCAGTAATCAGTCACTACAGAATAAAATAAAAATCAAACCCTAGAAAATATTGAAACAAGTAAAATAAGTAAATCCAGAAGCTTAAATGGGAAATGTAAATGCACAGCCATACTGACCAGCAAAACCAAAGGAATATGTAAAGTGTTTTTCTTGTTTTTAAAAAAATGTAAATTTTAAAGAAAAGTAAAATTGTCTAAGAAGAGAGAATGGTGCCAAATAGACAATCTGAAGAGCCCTACAGCCAACTCATGTGAATCATAAGAAGCAAATCTCCTCATGGCACAGATGACATCATGAGTAAACTGTATACAAGCAGAGAGGGAGCTAGAACACCAAGTGCTTTCTAGAAGAAGGAAGGACACAGGAGCCTCTCTTGTGATTAATATGCAAATTGATCCCTCTTGTAAACATGCTTTAAATGCTAGCTCACGTAAGCAATAATACAAAAAATAACAATGAAGGACACATCACGTTTCTTTTAATTATAGAACTTCTAAGGAAATCTTTAATTAAAACCAAAACTATGCCTACACTAGTGTGGCTAAAATTAAAAAGATTAGGCAGACTAAGTGATGTGGAAGAGGAGAGACTATGACCCTCACATAGTGTTGGTAGGGTTCTTAGTCAGTAAGCAACTGTGATGTGGTTATGGATCAGATACTGTGCAGCAGTGGAAGCAAACAGGCTAAGCTTATCACCAGCTCAATCCAAGGAACATACCTTGATGTGAAAGGCCAAAGACGGAAAAATGTATATGATTGAGTGACATTCCTATGTAGTATGAAAATGGGCAAAATGAGATGGGGGTGAAGGCTAGAGAGAAGGCTCCACACTTAAAAGTGCTCACTGCTCTTAAGGAACACAGATTGGTTTCCAGCATCAGTGTTGCTGGGTAACAGGTGCCTAATGCCCGACTCCAGGGGAATATGATATACTGTTTTGGCTTCTACAGCCCACCACCATCCCTCATGTCGATACATGGAGAAGTGGAGAGAATGAAAGAGAGCCACAACCCACATACATCACACAAATATAATCAAATAAATAATTTTAAAAATAAATACATAGAATAAAATGCCATTAATTGTAGTCACTGCTGAGACTGCACAGATCACCACTGGGGGAGAAGAGTGAGAGCCGGAAGAAGACAAAAGTCATGGCTATGTTAACTATATTGACTTTTATGGATTAAAAAGGAAAAAAAGAGGTTCTGAATTTAAAAACATTTTTCATTAAAAAAATAATATTGTGGACCTACATGTGAGTAACAGAAAATGTTGTATCAACAGCAGATGAGAACAGAAAGCCTAGAGTTGAGAAAGAAAATAGTGACTCCAGTGATCAATAACTAATTTATCAGAGGCAAATATTGAGAGATGCCTTCTGAAATGGGATTTCTCTCAGCATTACCTCAAAGGTTAAACACACTCATATGTGACCAACTTATTATCTCCAGCGTATTCTTTAAAAATATGTTAACACTACACACTTCAACCTCAGGCTAAGAAGAGAAGTGACACGGCATTGAATTACTAATTGAGGCACTGGTGTGATGGCTAAGTGGTTAGAGTCCTCCCTGTTCTTGCAGAGGACCTGACTTCAGTTCCCAGCATGCGTATCATAAGGCTCAAACTACCTATGACTCTAGATCACGGAATCAGTTGCCTCTAGCCTCCGCCTGTACACATATGCATAGGCAAACACATGTGCATAATTACAAAAAGCAAGTATGTTGAAAAGAAATAAATACATTTCTAATTCAGTGACCGTGAGGACGATCTGCTGTGGGGACACAGGCAGACAATACAGTGCTAACAAAGGAGTGACGTCACTACAAACTTACCAGCCGAAATGTGATAGATTTTAAAGGCAGGTGCTGTGTTTAATGCCACGTTGGGTGTTATTTTTATATAATTTAAAAATAGGAGCCCAATTTGCAGAGAAGAAACAGCATAATACTGCTGCCAATAAAATCACGTATACATGTTTGCCAGAGGTTTACAATTTTATAAACATTTTGGAAAGAAACTTGTATTTAAGCAAAACCTTATGTAGAGTCTCCTGATTTCTAAAAAATTATGAAGAGAATATTTTAAAGTTTTCTAATTTTACACAAAGTGTTTTCTTTGAAATCCCCATTTTGTCACCTTAATTTGATTGATAATTACTAGCACTCACTTCTGCATTCCATATTTCTATGTTAAATTTCATAAATTTTGTAAGTACAGAGTCAGATCAATTTATGTCAAAAGCTGGCTAAAATTCTAAAACTCACTTAAGGCTCAGTTCCCAGCATTTGGAGAGATATGGTGGGGTTGAAATTTTCCTGATTACACAATCCGTGAGCAGCTGAGGGAAGTATATGAATGTCTGTGCACACATGCACACAGAAATGGTCTGGCTCCATTTCACTTGACTTTGTTATTCTTTCCACAGTAAATGCTTCTCCACAGAAAGAATTTAATTTAATTTTCACTTTCTCGATTTGCCCTCTTCCCTCAGAACCACTGTTGACTTTTCCCACTCTGTGGGACAGGCACAGTCACGAACGTAGTCACAGAACAGTTCTTTGTTCTTATAAATTTTTTCTATTCTACTTACCTCAAAGGGAAACATTATTAATCTTTCCTTCCCAATATTTTCTATTAAGATTCCAAAAAAAAAGAAGAAAGAAAGAAAATTCCCTTCTTGGATACCACAGATTAATGTAAAAAGTCATAAAGTACAGAAAACAGTGAGACCAACCCATGCAGCTGCTGTAGGCCATGATTCTGCAACAGTTTACATAATTGAACAAACAATTCTTTACCCTACCCTAAGACCAAATTCATCTACTACCAAAAGCTCTGGTTTCCTGTACCATTCAATAAAGGTTAAGTCACAGCAAAAACTCAAGATGATACTACAACCATCATCCATGGGCCAATGCGTCAGAATTACACTTGGTGCTTTTGGACAAGTCTGACCATTAGAAGAAAACAGAGGCTGACTTTCCAAATCACTTTCCATTACCTTCATCTATAGCAGTGTGAAAGCCAGGTCTGGAAGATGTTGAAATGGGAGACAGCACAGAGGCATGGCCTTCTCACACTGAAAGGATAGGGAGCATGCTGAGAAACAACCCCTCCCCCAAAGCACACCATCCTCCAAGAACTGAACTCAGCTTTAGCTCCTGCATCCTTCAAATTTACATTCACAAATGTTAAATTGTAACTAGACTACCAGTAAAGTAGAGTCATCACCCCAAGCCCCTGGCAAGAAGTAAACACTGGAGGCTGAGAGTTGTTTTCTCTGGTTACTATTAGTTAATTATAGCCAGCAAATGAGCTCTTTTTACCTGTTAACAAATGGCCTCCCCAAGGAAAAGGCTCCCACAGAAATTATAATGGAAAAATAAACCATTTGAACATTTGTGCTACATATTTCTGTTTCATTTATCGACACATTTTTACAGTTAAGTTTGCTCATTCGTTTTACTGTAACACGGTTTTGCCCTGTTTTGCTATTCAATTCCTGTACCTTTTAAAAATACATCGGGGAAGAAAAGAGTTAATTTTTACTGTCTGACTTGGTGAGTAAAATGTAAGAGGAAGTATCATGTTTCAGGTATGGCTAAAAGCAAAAAGCATTTAGGGAGCTGGCTTCAGAGAATAAAAGAGAACAGAGAGAAAATCACAGAGACCAAAAGATACATCTAAGTTATCTGCTAGGATTGCATGCTTGGTAGCCCTGCTTTTGTCCAAGGCAGCTCTTCATAACTACATACTGGTCTATTTCCCATGGCAAAATTAGGTCAAGCATGCCTTGAAAAACATCGATGCTAACCACAGCTTTGCCCAGTAGCTTGGAAAAGTGGTCAGTCCACTCCAATTCAGTTCCAAACCAAAGACTCTGAAGAAACAGAGATCTGGTTCAGATGTAGAGACTACAGTGGCCATAGGGCAGCAACCATCATGATGTGTGGGTCCAGATAGGGACTGTTTGTGTGAAAAAGTCAGGATAAAGGAGAAAAAGACTTCTCCATAGGAGCAGAAATGACACAAGAGTCACCCACGTTCAGGCCTGTTTTTGTTACTTCTGTCGCAGAGTTCATAAGCTCAACATATGAATTTGAGGTCATGGCTAGACAAACAACAAAGAATGTTTTTACATAGAGGTGTTTTCCTGTGACCTTTAGCTATGATGTCCATGACTGCAATAGGAACCCAAAGCTCAATCACCAAAACACAGTGACACCAGCTATGAACTTAGAAGTAAATCCAATCTTGGTGAGTCACAGTCCAATCCTTAAAAGGACAGTATGCCTCACTTCTTTCAAAAACAACTGCCAAAAATAAACATAGCTTAGTTAGCTCTGGTTTCAACAAGAAGTGATCTGCATCCTATATTTATTGATATAGCTGGTAGGTCACATAATTAGGGTGCTTTTTCAGTTTCCTAGTAACCACTTTCTTTCATAAACATTAGGCATAGTTCACATATGCTCATCTAAGTTACCAAGCCTTAATGCACTCTTCTTTGCTCTTTATAGATGTTTTTGTCTACTTTAGATTTTCATTTCACTATATTCATCGCTTCATGTTTAGTGCAGGGATTGTGGTCAAATTCCTACCTTTTTGTTATCAGTACACTGACACTGTCAGGGTGACTGCCTCTTTGGAAAGTACAATACTTGTCCGGAGCACATTGCCAGAGTTGTCTACACAATGGTAACCTGCTCTTTGGTGATGTGTGGTTCAGTCCTGACTGATAAGCTAATATTATGTAACGAGAACAACATGCCTAGCAAGTTTCTCAGTACCAGGATGTACATTTGAACACACATGTGACCAGTTAAGCTACACACTCAAGATGGCATACAAGAGCAGAGATGTAGAATCAGTGTGGCAGAATAAAATCTATGCAGTGGCAAGAAAACACTATTTTAAGATGCTTTCCACCTGAAAAAATTCTGATTTCAAATAGAATGAAACTAACTTAGCAATTCTTCTGATTAAAAAAAACAAAAAAAAAAAAAAAAACAGAGCTCTATTCAAACTTACTTTTTAAAAACTCACTAATGCCTCAACAGAGATGTCAAATTCAGTGGATATAAAAGAAAAATAATTAGACCAGATTTTATGACATATGATTATAACACTACTAATATCCATATGCAAAAAACATCCAGTCTGTAAATATGATGGGTCATCCACACAAAGACAGGCAAAATTAACCAGAAAAAAACACTTCATTAAAAGTTTATGATTGGCATATATTCATTATTCTGTTTCATAGCTGATATGTTTATAGCAAAGAGCATTCCTTTTCAGTTACTAACAACTTTATGTTATCTTAAATTATGGATTAGGGCAGGAAAGACTGGCAAGACAAGTGCTAAGGACATACAGGACCAGATAGAGGAAAGGAGTAAGTAGCTTGTAGGGGCTTACTCTCTTCTTGATCATTAGAAGAGGCTGAGGGACAGATGTATAAGCTAGTTAGAACCTGACATTCAGTGAGCTTTCGAGAGGGATCTGAGAAGGGCAGTCTTACAATTCCTACTAGGCTTGGTGTGTGCACTTGTGCCTACTCAACAGGTGCTATACTCTCACAGCACACCTGAGGAGAGACAAAACATTGTGCACTTCCTGAATGTTGCTGAGTCTAAAGTTGCTCTGACCTCGGTCGGGCCTCCATTTCTGTGAGTCTGTCCCTTCTCATTAGCCACCATTAGGTTATCATTTAAAAACTCTGGACCACAGTTCTGAATGGCACACTGCTCCATATTCAAATTAGAATCAGATATATAGTTTTGAAAATTATAAAATCTTCAACCAACAAAAGCCTGTTACTCTCCATCCCTCTTCAGTAGGTGGACTTAACTGAAGATCACAGAAGGGGAGAATGGGTAGAGAACTTAGTAAGGAGAGCACAGAACCAAATCTTAAATTTAGTGAATATTCTTCATACAGTCATTGTGTAGAATTGCCCATCCATGTTCATCACGCCCACAAATCTCATAAATGAAAAGAGTAAATATTTATAAACTTAAAAACTAAATTTGAACTGGCACTACAAGTAGGTTAATATGGTAGGTTGAAACCTGCATCACAAAGCATGTTCTAATCCAACTCTAAAGACAACCCATGATAATGCAGAAGAAATGTGAGTTTTGTTTACGTGGTGTTATAAGATTTTTTTATTCTGAGGAGCTATGAAATATGAAATATTTCTGTATACTTCATTAGTAAGTTCAATCTGCCCAGCAGATTAAAAAGAAATATGCTCATTTTAGAATAAAAACAAAATAACAACAACAAAACCCTGGATCTTTCTTATCTCTCAGTTTCCATGTTCAGAATTCTGACACTAATTGATGAGGCTCATAGCAGGAAGTTGGGATGAGTTATGGGACAGCCAGAGAACACATTATGTAAATGTGTTAGGATTCTCGGTAGCCTGATGAGTGGAAGAAGGAGTTGGGGACTCCTGGAATGCTTTTTGATTTATAGTAGAGATTCGTGCTTATGTTTAGAAGTTTAATTTGTTTAATTTGACCCAACTGTACTGTGAATTTGTATGTGTAACAGGTGGCTCCTCCATCACAGACCAGCCTATGGCTTCCTGCACTCCTTAGGCTAGACTAGAATCTGCAAGTAGAGCCATCTTTAGGGAAACTGAATGAGACAAAACGTATTATTTATAATATGTATTTTAATTTTCAATATTATGGAAAGGGATTTATCTATCAGGTCTTCATGAGACATTTCTTTTTTCTTCTTTAGTTTGGAGAATAAATAAGCAACAGTGATAGATTTCCCCCCATGCATTTCAATGCTTTAGCTGCAGTGGCTGATTTGTCATTGTGTATCAAAATGGAAGACCTGACTAAAATTGACACAAATGGGAACGGGGAGAAACGATATCACAGCAATGTATATTTGAGGTTCAGGTTTTACAGGATTTGATGTATTAGGTAAATATTATCTTGAATATAAAGTTTTAAAAGGTCACTTCTTCATTTTATTTGTCTGATAATTCTTGAAGGGCAGAATTTTATTTCTTAAAACAAACAAGATCATTCAGGGATTTTTTTCCCCTGCATTTAATTCCCATGTTCTTATTCAGTTTATTATCTAAATCTAGGGCTTCAGAGGAAGCAAATAAACACTCAGCTTAGCATAACAAAGACAAGAACAAATCCGGAGGACCTATAGTGAATTATGGGTGATCTGTATGCTCAGAGAGCCTTGTTACACACCAGCTGAGAAGACACTCCTACTATCTGTCTCCATTTCAAGGTGAAACAAACCTTGGTTTGAATATGTGTTCTCAACACAAAGCAAGTTCCACAGTGAAAATTAATGAAATTCTGCTCCCTACAGTTACAGAGAAGTGATAACCCAGTAATGAGAAAGCAGAATGGTTAAATAAAACCTGTATAATAGCTAATTATCACATGCCACTATTTCAGGATAAATGCTGAAAATAACACTATGTCATAAAATAGAAGATTTTGTTTCATTTGGAAATTAATAAAGCAAGTTTGTTGTTACCCACAGATTCTTAATTTAATGAGACACAAAGAAATGTATAAAATCTTATTTTTCTTATTATATTTCAGCTGGTTGTTTTTGAAATGTATTATGCTGAATTTACTGCAACAAAGCAATGAAAAGTTTTGAGATTAAAAACAATAAATACCTGTATTTGATGACCAACACCACTGACTTTTCAAATTTTATCAATTTAAAATACCGCAGCAATATTAACCTTACACGGATAATTGAGGAGACTTCTGATCCATTATATTACCACACAAACCATCTGCAAGTTTAACAGTTTGCGAATTGCGTGTGGCATTATTCAAATATAAAATACTGGTACTACAAAATTTTCCAGAGACAAAATTAGAGTAACCTACCCCTAAAACTTGAAGGTTAACTACAATGCCCATACAAAGTTATAATCCATCAAACTATTCATTTTTATCATTTCTTTTGATCTGAAAAATCAAATAAAACACCATGTGTATAAATGTCTATATTTTCCATGTGATTAATCACAGTAACAATCAAACCCTAGACAATTGTTACTATGTCAACACTCTCTTTAAATAACTTTGTAATTGTACTGTAGGAAATTGCACCAAATCTGTAATCACTGACACAATCTATTATACTTTCTGAATGGCATTTTCAGATTAGATTATGAGGCTCTCGGTGTGTAATTCCAAGAACAATTGCATCTTTGATAAGTATTTTTGTAACTGATTGACAGGGAACAATTTTGTCCAGTTACTGAAGACTTAGGGGTCTGCTGAAAGACAGTCTCTTGAAGAGGGTTCTGAGTGCCATCTGCATCCTTAGTCCCCAGATCAGCATCACCAGTTTCTCTCCACCAACCTCCAGTTTCCTTCTGCGTTTTAAATACAAATTCCACTTTAGTTGACATTATTAGATAATATAGAAGATAGTGAGCTTCATTGCATTTGTGTGTTCTGCCCACACACTACTGTATTTTATTTGTACCTATTCCTTCTACATCACCTTATCCCTCCTTCATTTCTCTTCATTGATTTCCTCTCCATGCTGCTTTCCTGTTAGACTCTACATATGATGCAACATATGGGACATTTTATCTTTCTCTCTCCCCCATTGCCCATGTCTTTCTCTTTTCCCATAACCCCATTCTTCTTAACCTATCGCCACAGACAACTGCTACCCAGCATTGTGAATTTGACATCCATTGAAGAAAATATCTGCCTATGTCTTAGACCATCATAGACATGTGTCAGCCTATAGGATATGTTATTGATGCATTGATTAATTGGATTTTAGTTCCAGAATTACTTGTTCTGTTTTTTATTCATGCTGACCTTTGTGTCAATACCATTATCATACCTTGAAGCTGTTTACAATTTTAAAAAATAGCACAATGTGAGCCAGAATTACCCGAGCTAAACATAGAGCCACAGTGCAACTTACAGTGTTTTAGAAGTTACCAAGGGAAATTCCGATCAGAAGAGCTAGCACCATTTATTATAGTATATAATAATATGTAACTATGATAAATATAAACTTTATAATATACTATATAATAAATATATAAGAATTAGTAATTAATTTGTGAAAAAAATTCCATAATGCCATGGGGATGGCAGAATCACATCAAACATAAAAATAAGTTTTAATATATCTACAGTAAAAATGTTTATAATTCTGTTCAGAATAAACAGAATTTCTTTTCTTATTAAGGAGGTACAAAGGCAGAAAAGCTTTATTTACATAAACTCTTACTTGGATTTGTAGTCGCAAAATAGGTTAAGCATAAATGTAGATCTTAGTATACAAATATCAGCAAACACTCTGAAGCAGATCAGGGAAGCATCTGCTATGATTCAGCTGGAAGCAGTCAGTACTGTACAAAATACAGTTGTAGAGAAGGAATTTCTGAATAGGATTCCATTCACTCAGGGATCAATGTCAACAACCGGTAAGTGGGAGCTCATGAAATTAAATTTTTTTTCTGTACAGCAAAGGAACAGATTAAGGTCAAATCGTTGCCAGGTACATATCTGAATAGTGAATTAATGTCCAGAAAACATAAAGAATTAAAAAAATACTTAGAATTAAGGAAACAAATGACTCAAATAAAAATGTGGTACATATATAAACAACGATTTCTCAAAATATGAAATAAAAATGAGAAATAACTTTAAAAGTTTCCAATATTCTTACCAAGAGGGGAATTGCAGATTAAATCTACTTCAGATTTCATATTATTCCTGTCATAATGTCTAAAATCAAGAAAACATCCAATGACAAATGTTTGTGAGAATACTGGAAAAGAGGGACATTTACTCACTCCGAGAGGGGATGCAAGTTTGTACAACCACTGTGGAGCATCGGCACAATGTTCAAAATAAACTGACTAGATGACTGGGCCCCAAGGACTCAACATTCTACTTCGCAGAGATTTGCTCAGCCAAGCTCATTGTTGCTCCATTCATAATAGTCAGGGGAAAGAAAAACCCAAATATCCTTCAACTGATAAAAACTGATGCATACACATCATGGAGAAATTCTATTCAGATTAAATAATATGTGCAGGTAAATGATGGAATTACAACATATTATACTGAGTGAGACTCCAGATCTTTAAACAATAGAACATAATCCAGAGTAAACCCAGAAACCATGAATGTAAAAAGGGGTTCCATTTTAATGAATAGTAGGGCAAAGGTTCTATCAAGGGAAAATGGGAAAAACAGGGGGGGGGGGGAAGATTATCTGGAGAGGGTGAGAAGGGAAACACTGAGGGAGAGGGAAAGAGAGAAGGCATAAAGAATACTTAGGATGAATGAAAAGCCCAAAAGAAAATACTTCCCAAGATTTATGTTTATAGCAATATATTTATAACATATATATGTCCATGTACATATATACATAAATAATTTAATGACGTTATGTCACTTGGGGTGATACTATTCCCCTAAGAGTCATAGACAATGATGAGCCCAGAAAAATGTTCCCAAGAGTAACACTGGCACTTATTTTTAGGTGGAAGCCACCTAATTTGACATAAGACCCACTCAATAGGATGGAGTACATGTTAGTTGCTAATGTAAATCTGTCAACTACCTATAGCTGGTGAGGCCATAGACCCTAAAGCAGAACATACTGCTATACTTTCCTAAACCAGAATGACTCCCAATGAATTCTAAATTCCTAGCCCATATCCACAGTTAAGTGTACCTTCCATGCTTCAGCAAAGAATTTGCAGCAGCAGGAGGCCATCAGAGAATCACGTATAGGCACTGGATCCTCCTCATCTAGACCCTTACCAGAATTTCTTTTTTCTCAGTCAATCCTTAGAGCCCATCTTTATGGAAGGTGTCGCACATACATTACAAAGAGTTTCAATGTATTCAAGTTGGATTTGTACTTAGCTTACTTTGTTCCTCAAAGAGATTTAGGTATGCTTTGTTGACCACATGGGACAGAAATAATGATCACAAGAATCGTTTTCACCAGACTGTGCTGTGTTAAATAAACCTAAAATAAACCACTTGGGGGTCACACTGCTAACGTGTGAACCAATACTAGCTACTGAGTCAATCGAGTTGCACTGAGCTACCTCCATGGTCCATTACTCTGCTGGCCATGAAGGTCACAGAGACCCCTATAAATGCCCACACAATAGGACCCAGTAGGACATTATGGCAATCCAATTGGTAGCTTCCATAAAATTTAGACCAATGTTTGTAAATGCACGTAGTAGTTAATTGTAAAGTCCCTGCTACCATATCCAGTTTAGATAATAAATCATTGTTTTTATAGGTACAAATATAGCTATGCCTGATTGTCATAAAAATCATCTCAACTTAATACTTTAAATTTGCACATCTAAAGTCATTTACTCTGTTACCTACTTTCTTCATATTTTTAAATTCTAGACTACACACATATTAAAGTAGTGATAGGCAGGACTACTTTTCTGCTTTCTTTTCACTAAGACTAATAACACAGTTAGTCTACATCACTTGTTAATTTTGATACATCTTACCCATTTCTATTCCATAGGTAGAATTAAATTACTTTTACCACTGAAATTTATAAAACAAAAATAGTAAAAGTATTAATTTCAAAGATTATCATTTGTCACATGATATAAGGAAGTTTTCTTTGGGATACAAGAATCATATTCTTTTTAAAAAATAGAGATTTATTTTCATAAAAAAATTTAAGTGTTAATACATCTCATCATAAACCATTATAAAGTCTAATTTTCATCTTAATATCATTTTCTGACTGATTTGTCAAATTTAATTTTTAAAACTCTACTGATGCCAGAGACATACTACGATCAGAAAAATCTCCATCACTTTAAATATACCTGTGTGTGTGTATCACACACACACACACACACACACACACACACACACACACTCATAATTGATATGGTTAAATACAATTTATTAACATGTCAATTTAATACTTAGCCAAATATTTAGAACTTTTAAAAATGCAAAGCTCACATGACCACAAGAAATATTGATGCTATTATATTTCTTGGGCTTTTGCAGGAAGAATAGATAAAAGAGTAAGTGCAGAAAGGTAATAATCTGATATTAGGTTTATACCTACATTGTGAATAATGTGTAATTGTTAAAATATCATTCTAACATTTGTAATTTAGCTTTAAAGACTTTCCTGAGTGTTTTACTGAATTATTATATGTCATCTTGCATAAAATCCATGTACATGACATACACATAAACTACTAATACAATATGTTAAGATAATTTGTAGGTATGTAAACACAATGAAAAAAGTTTAGAGAAATTTAAAACAGTACTTTCCCTCAAAAGTACAAATAGAAGCAAAAGAGAGCTTTAAAACTTGTAATTTTACTTATGACAACAATATACATTATTTTTGTAATTTTAAGTTCTGGAATATTTATATACAGTTTTCATGAGGAAGGGCAAAGAGTCAAAGGGAAAATTTGAGTCCAAAATATATTCCTGACATGTCTTCTTGTTAGGAGATTTGTGGAATCCTTGCTAAATGTATTCTTTCTTTCCCTATTTAAGTCTGACCCCTCTGGGCATATGAAAGAATAGTGCCCAGTGTTGATAAATGGCTGGCTTAAAGAGGTGACATCATATACATCAACCTAGCAAAATAGGATTATAATCAGAAGATGACAATCAACTGGTTATTTTTTATCATATTCTGGGTTCTAATTAGACACACTTCTCTAATGTTAGTAGAACTGTGTGTCTGGGGGCTGTGAGCCAACAAAGAGAAGGATCCATCCAACAGAGTTTCAATGTCTCTAAACATCGTCCTGTTGGCTAGCCAGAAGACAGAGAACATTGCCAGCCGTGTTCTCCTTAAATAGAGACTTCTGCTTTTTTAAATAGAGCTTACTTGTTCTGTAGAATAGTTTTCCTTGCTGGTGCTCAAATTGTGATCTTTATGAAGTAAATGTGCCTCTCTACCCTCAAGACACATAACAAGATGGATTCCACGTGTAGAGAGCTTTGTTCAAATGGTCGAATTAAAATTTCTTCCTTCTTTGTATTTCTTTCCAGGGCTTAATGAAGAGGTCAAAGCAAAGTGAGGATACCTCCAAAGATTGATATCATCTGTCACCTCCTGATTTAAGTAACCATATATACAAGAAGTGTCTATTCCAGCAAGCAAAAGTTTCTCAGCAATGTTTTCCATCACTTATAGAAAAATAGCCTTGCTTCCTGGCATTGGAGAAGAGAAAGTCTCAATTAAAGCTTACAGGAAAGCAATTGCTGGTGCTTATAAACATCAGATTGAATTTTTCAAAAACAAAAAAAGCCCCAGAAGCTCTGTAAACATTAATGAATATCATTTAGTGCTTCTGTCAATGGCAGAAGCAAGATGACAGAGTCCCAGGAGCTACCTGTCCTCTGTACACGTAGTGTTAATCATGTGTACCCTGAGGATTTGCCAAAATCGTTCAGTGAGCAGAAAGGAGAATACTTTCAGAATGCATTGTTGAATAACACTATCATATTGAAAATGATGTAAACATATAAACAAAGAACACAATTCATTCAAAGAGAACGTGCAGTGGAAAACAATGAGACACTCGTTTATAAAAAGGTAGAGTAAGTCAATGGAATTGGATTGATAGCAAACTTAGAGTTGTGACTGAACTAATGAAACTAATTTTACTTTCATGATTACTGAAATCTGATTAAGGCTGATTGAATGCATAATCTGCTGCATGATTATTAGTCACAAAAACGAATAATTTTCTTTTCTGCTACTGTGAATTCCTCTACCATTGGTAGGTCAAATAAGTCTCCTGCCTTCCTACAGTACATAACTAAGCAACAGATGAGACCTTGTCAGGCTAGAAATGATTAAGGGGTCTTGGCATACTTTAAATTTGAGAAACATGTGTGAAGCCAGCACATCCAGCACTGAGTATTAATTAGTTATGTATTCTAGGAGAAATTTAGTCATTAAATGGAAGGGAACAGGAAGATAATGTTTTCTATTCTTAGTTCATACAAATTAAAAGGATGGAAATCACATTATGATAATGATTATAAATAGGACTTGATGCTAATGAGCAAAAAGGAATTAGCAAAACACTTGTTGGGGAAAAAAAATGACAATAGAATTGTTCCGTCAATCCCTCGTGTGTAAAACTTAGATTGTGGAACCAAGTAATTTTTATCATATTGGCACTAATCTATCTGTGTACTAATGCCTCCTTTGACATGGCAAAGCCTCAAAAACTATAAACCTGCAAGGAGAAAACAGACTCTGGCAACATCAAATACCAGACTCCTTTGTAACTAGGATACCATCATCTCATCCCATATGCTAGAGAAGAGAACATGCTTGGAAACACAATTGGGGTATATGATGCCTGGAAGATACAGTATATCATCTAGCTTTCTTATTTTATTTGTAAGACATGCCACTCAGTATGTAGGAAATATATAAGCAGATATCTATTTAGAGATTTTATTATTGCTATTAATAGTAACAATCTATTAGCGGTTGGAGCATATAACTTTTTCTACAGATGGATACAGATAGCTATGAAAAAGTTTAATGTATCTATACGCACATGTGCACAAAGCCAAAGTGTATTTCTGTGTATATGTGTGTATGTATAACATATCCATATCCATATCCATATCCATACACACACACACACACACACATACACACACACACACACACTTCTACTGTTCTTTAAGGTCCGTTCTATTGTTATTCAAAACATGACCAAACTTCAGAGTTCTGTTTTGTAAAGGAAAAGTTTTGTTTGTCAAGTTAACACAATGAATTAAAACATCTAGCTTTGATACAGATAATCATGTGTACACACACCTTTGTACACCCACACAATACACAGTATCTGTGTGCATGCGTGTGTGTGTGTGTTTGTGTTTGTGTGTGTTTGTACAGTAACACATATGCAATGTTGGGAGTCTAATTAATCATTACCTGCAAAGCTGTTATTACAAGAGATGAATATAACTTTGTAGAAATATATGTATATATTATGTACATGCTGTTCCACATTTAATACACACAAATCCAGAAATGTGAGAATAAAGCATAGCTGTTGCTCATTTTCTGTCTACTTCATCCTCTCTCCACAAAGAGGACCTGTACCTGACCTCCAAATGTGACCAGTTTCTAATCTGGACCTTGAAAGAGGTAAGGCTACTGACACACTGGTCTTCTTTGTTTATTTTCTGTCATGAAAAGCAGAGTTGTAACACATCATGAAATTATTTTCCCAGATCACATCCTAATGGTGCATAGAACGGAGGGTAATTTAGCTTCTGCCCATAGGAATGCAAAATCTAAAGCAAAAACACTAATTCCTGTGTGCATGCATGTGCAAATGTATTCATAGTTGTGTGTGCATTCATGTGCGTGTGAATGTATATGTTGCTTTTTGTGGTGGTGGTGTTTTGGTGGAATTATCTTGTTTTTTGAGTCACAGTTTCTCTTTCTTGCCCAGTCTGGACTCAAATCATACCTTAGACTTCAGTAGCCAGCAGGTAGTAGAATCATAGCATGCACCACAATACACACAATTTTATTTAAAAAAAAAAAAACCTTCAAATTAATAAACCACTTCAAGAAATGTATCATTTTACTGGCCTATTATTGCTGCGATTCTGTCTCGAGTGTGTGAAACATGCTTTGTATTGGGCAGAATACCTGTTATGAATTTAGCATCCCAGTAAGCCAAGAGACTGTTTTGAGATGTGTTTGTTCAGAAGAGACAATTCAGACACTAGGAATTAATAATCTATCAGCCTGCATACATGGCCCTTCCATAGGAGCAGACTTCCCAAACACATCCCCCTGTGAATGTTCACGGTATCCCACAGCCACCTTCACTTACTGGGAGCAGTGTATTTATGACTGGGCAGGGCTGACTGCTCTGGGAACATGGATGAACCAGATGCTAATTATCCAGGCTCTGTCTTCCCTGTCAGAGCACTGAACACCCTAGAGAGAAATTAAAAGATGCAGCTTCCCCAGGGTTCCATGGCCGAACGCATTATAAATAGATGCTGCAAAGAAGGAGGGTGGTGTAAACTCTAAAGGGTAAATTCTATTTCAGAGACAGCTCAGTTCAAATTTCAGAAGAAGAGCTCCAGTGTTTCAGATGACATGGGCTCTCACGTTTCCATTGAAAATCTAGTTCTGAGCCCTCTAAAGAGAAAAGAAATATACAGATATAGTAAGCAAAGGAGAGAAAGAATGGGTGTGGTGTTACAGAATATTATGGAGTATATATCTCAGGTGTGCAAGAAAGAATTTAGAGTAAAGAAATATTTAGTTTATCTATTGTCTCAAATTATTTATTTCCAAGCATTATGGTAAATCTTAAGCCTATAAGAAGTCATGTATCTTGTAGGAATGGAAAGTGAATCAAATGGGGGGAAAAGTATAATTCTACAGTCTCATTGTGTGTTAACCCCACAATCAGTATAGACATAGAGGATGTTAAATGTTAGCAGGAAAGAAACCCTGTGTAGAATGAATGTTAGCATTATGGACATCACAGTTATGGTTATGTATGACCTTGAGATTGCTCTGGCTATGATGGGTCCTTATATTAAGACTTGAAAATCTGGGACCATCAGTTTGTTTCTGCATCTCAATCACCCTTCTCTTTAAGCTCCTCTCTACAAGGAAGACAGACAGGAGAGGAGACTCCTATATAATTGTCTCCCATATGTTTTGTATTTCTTAAATAATTCTCTGTAATTTCATCACAAAACAGGTAAATATTGAAAATCGTCTTCCAAATTTAGCATAATTTTCAACCTATACATATGCAGCATGTAGAAAATGAAAGATAAAAAATGCAATGAAAATATATAATAAAAACAATAAGTGACAAAAATAATAAAACATAAAATGAAAGCTAAAACAATAAATAAAATGAATCACAGAATATGACTTTCAACCTCCTACCAAGGCTTTTTTTTTCCTGTAAAAATAAATCTACAATTTTAAATATATGTGTATGCATTGTGCCTCATCCAGAAACTTCAAATTTACTTAGAACACTTTAGCATTGCTCCACAAGTAATAAAAAGTGAAAGCACATAAAAAAGAAAATGATAAAAAGTAAAGAGATGCAAATGTCCAAATAAGACATACAAGACCAGTAAGACCAGGTCTAAGCTCCCCACAATAGGTGATCAATCTCTTGCTACACATTACACATTAGGGAAAATAACTTCTGAAGTCATTGGTGGAAAGTTCATGGGATTTTATAGTGAAATAAGGGTAAAGCCAGTCATGATTTCTCAACACCATGCATGTCCAACCTCTTGACACAGAACTGGAGAAATGCAGTGTTAATCCTGGGGTCTTGGTTTAAGTGGCAAATCCTACTAAGACTAGCAGCCAGGCAGACCTATCATCCAGTGCCATCAATTTTAAATAGTTTAAAGCTTTATGTTGCAGTTATGAAATCTCATTAGAACTTGCTTCTAATATTTATATAGAACCACTTTTAGAATTTAGAGATCAGAGAAGTTATGAAGAAAAATGATAGAATGAGGGAAACAGGCCACAGGAACTCAGAAAGAGATTGGAAAATTTCCAAGTATGCCTACCATCCTATTTTGATATTTTAAGATAGTAAGAAAAATATATTTAGCATTATTCAAAACCACTGGACCCAATAAACAGTGAGTTTTTCAGGAAGTATAAATTCTTGCTATATTCAGGTTATTTAAAATCAAAAGTTACAAAGTCCCCTTAGTAAACATAGCCACACACACTAAGTGGGGCACCATGGTGCACGCTTACATGATTTGATACTGTACAGTATATTCAAAAGAAGCTTTCAGTTCACTGTTTAACTTGCATTTAATATGATCCATGTGATTCAAATGGGAATAATGTGGGATTTCTATAGCATTTTAAAATATTAAAGATGAAAATAATCACCGTAAGTTACAAAGCAAAATGTTCTCTATAAAAATTGACAATTTTAAAGAATTTTCTGACACTTTATGCTAAGAATTTATATATGTATATCACTCACATACTCATTGATTGTTTATTTAACATATATTTTATTATATAGTCTATATTGTTATATGAATTAAATGTATCATATAGCAAAAAGCTGACCAATTCCCTTAACTCTATGTCCTGGATATATTTTACTCATTGGAAAGTAGTGGTGAACATAATTTAACCTTTCTCTAATTTTTTGTGATTATAAGTAAAAGCCCATGAGTATGCATTTATACAAAAGCAAGAAAATGTTCTCTATAACTTGATTCTAAACCAGTGACTGTCAACATGTGAGTCACAAGCCCTTCAGGGGTCACATACCAGATATCTTATATATCAGATATTTACACTAAAATTCATAAGAGTATCTAAATTAAAGTTATAAAGTAGCAAAACAAATAATTTTATGGTTGGAGTTCACCACAACACGAGGAAGTACATTAAACAGTCACAACTTTAGCCAGTGCTCTAAGAGTCAAAATTAGAGCAAAGACACATATTTATACTTTTTAGTGAAAAATTGATCCTAAAAATGTTTCTACTAGCATATCAATGTTCTCAAATTGCTAGTGCATCACCAATACTTGATCACATCAATATTGAAATTTGTTATTAGCTCTGATAGTAAGTTAACTATCACACCTCATGTTTTTTTGATTACACTAAAAGAAAGATATGCCATGTTTATTTATCCATTTGTCTTTCTTCTGCTACAGAGTGTGTTTGTATATCCTTCTCTGTATTTATATTAAATTCAGTGACTTATGAGTACTCTACAAATAATCATAGACATATAATACATATTGGCCTATTTACCCAAAAGCTAATATTTGTGCATGTGTTTATCTGCTGTATATTTATATCATATGAAATTAATGTCCCTTATTCTTTATGATTTGTAGTGCGCATTTGGATGGTGGAAGTTTCTATAAAATAAATGACAAATAAGAACTTGGAGATGCAGAGATCCAAACTGAGCTGTCACATAGATGGACTCTGGTGACTTCCATAGGTTTCAATTCCTCTAGCTATAGTGCAAACGAACCATAGCAGCAAACATGACTTATAATATTTTTGACAGATTTCATCTTAGTGTTCTTGAATACATCACATGAATATAAATGCACACATGCCACATATACATATACAACTTTAAAATGCTCTTAGCATTATACACAAAAATACTAGTTTCTACCAACCATTTCAAGCTCAAATGATGTGAAATTGAGCTGAAAGTCAACATTAATTGAAACCTGATACTGTGTGTTACAGATTCGGAGCTTCGTGTCATAAGCAAGCTCTTCAGACCTAGTACAATAGAAAAAACTTCCCTCCCACTCCATATTGGTTGAATGCTCTATAGAGTGAGTTGCTAAAACATGTTAGCTATGTCGGTATATTGAGCCTTATGCACCAGTCACTGACACCGAACACAGCCCAAATCTCAGGGTCAAAACCCCAATGTTTATATCACTTCAAATCTAGTACCTATCTATCTACACTTTTCCCTCAAAAGTACTGCCCCACCATATCTGAATACTAGAACACATAATGATTTAACTATAAATTGTGTTTTTCAATATGAGCCTATTATTTAAAGCAACTTTTAGGGATAAAATCATTCATAGCAGATGCTAAATGTTTTACACACTTTCCTTTGCAAGAAAGATAAACTGGATTTATTATAAGTGTGAAACACTGAACAACCCTCCAGTTAAAGTCATTCAGACAGATGTGCTTGTAAAAATCAATCTCACAGAAATTAGAGTGAAAACTCAACCTTTGAATGCATATTAAGTAAAATCTCAATAGAACTAAGGAACTGTCTTTCGTTTATCTTATTATTACAAGTGTTCCCACTATGATATCATCCATTGTCAATACTTACAGATTATTTCAACTTAGATGACTGCACAAAGCCTAGAGACAGTGCACCAAACAATATCCTTTGCCTACATAATTTTATTTGAGGTGTAACGCTCTTCAAAAGTAGCCCTTAAGTAATATTTTGATGAACAACCTCGAAGGATTTAGTTCTAATAGACTTTATAAAACTAACCTTTCTCATGTGTCATTTCAAATAGCTTCTAAGAAAACATACAAGGTCAGTCAATATAAGTATTATACATCTATTACTATTAGTATAGTGAAAATATGCTGATTTGAGTCTAGTTATTGTGGTTGTTAAAACCACAGACTTTGGTCCTCTCTAAAGATCCCTTCTTTGGCCTTTCAGGCACAGAAGGTATTCAGACAGTCAGTTATATCACACTTCCCAGTTCTAGGTAAAGATAAAGTTCCAGTTCATATGGCCATATGAAGGGACTTTAACAAAGAGTCCAAACAAAGTAACACGCCTCACCAAGCTAGTAATAAAAATGTATTATCAATGCATGCCAAGTGTAAGACCCTCATTTTGGACTCTAAAAATCAAGAGATAAATAAATTCAAAATACACAGCTTGCTCTCTCATTGCTTCAATTTTTCAAAAAAAAAAAAATGACAGACAAATATGATGGTTGTAAAACACCAGGACTCTGATCTAACAGGGAGAAAGGAAGCAGACAGTGGGTGCATAGAGCTTTCCAAGAGTAAAGAATTTATCAGGCTCATGGACTCAAAGCGCTGCCAGCCCAGACCTGAAGCATAGTAGGTGCTCAGTGCTCCTTGACTCAAAAGATGAGAGATGGTTGAACTCCCCCCTAGACCAAGAAAACAAGAACTGGTTGCTGTTGAAAGACAGAGTAAGATGTCCCATACAAATGACTATGCATCTGAGCTAAGACACATAGGCACGCATGTGTGTTTCATCCAAAATTGTTCACAAAGAACTTACAAAGAGAGGCTGAAAGAAGGTAAGGGTGAGCAGTTAATATAACACACTGAAAAATTCCAAGTTTAATATGTGGGCAGGAGACACGACACATTGGCAAAGTATTCTCTCTACATTTACCAATTCTCAATAATTGCTTGTTGAACAAATCAACTGGATGACTTTTCTCAAAACAGAGACATTAACGCTGCAGCATGAAGACACTGGTAGACAATTCAGTGCCCAGTCACAATTGCAAGAACTATAGAGAGCTAACTCCAGTATAAAACTCCTTTGTTCACCATACAGCAAAAAGACATACTGTTCTAAGCATCATGGGATAGCAATACTGTTAAAGTGCAGGAGGAATGATGCATTGAAGATGCTTCACCCTGTTGTTTAAAAGGTGATTCACAGCTATTGTATTTAGAATTTCTTCGGAGCTCAAAGGGTTACTAGAGATATAATGTACACATATTTAACATTTCCATAATATTAAAACAGCATTTGGTCATGAAGCAAAATCAATTGATAGACAAGTAATAAATGGTAAGTTTGCAAACACATGGTATACCTGTATTATCAGAGTTACTTCCTCAATTCTCATGGCTTGGTCACAGTTGGACTCTTAAGAGCGTCTGAGAGAAGGGATCCCCTAAACTCTTTCACTTCTGTACCCTCATAGGAGAAATTCAAAAGTACTCATTCTTTATGATTACAATATTAAACAATCAATTTTCCACTTTTCATGTGAAGGTCCTTGGTGTCTTATTTTCTATACTTTTTCAAGCATAGAGAAACAATTTCTAAAATAGTGGGTGCATCTGAGCCTTGGTTACTATTCTATTGCTGTGAGGAAATGCCATGAAAATAAAGCATTTAATTAGGGGATAGTTTACCTTTAATAGTCCATGAATATTATGGCAGGTGCCATAGTGGTCAGCGGGCAGGTAGGATTGGGGATGGAGCAGTAGCTGAGAGTTCGCAACTGATCCAAAAGGTTCAGGCAGAGAGATAGATTTTAAGGACATTTAGAGACACAGATGTAGAGACAAGGCGGGGAACAGATATACAGATACAGAGAAAAAAAACAGAGACAGAGATGGAGAGAGACAGACAACAGACAAACATACATACATACATACATACATACACACACAAACAACACACGGAGAGAGAAAGAGTGATAGACAGACAGACAGGCAGGCAGGCAGACAGACACACAAACATGGGCTTTTGTAACCTTATAGCCCTTCCTCACTGATATATCTTTTCCAACAAGGTCTACTAAAACAACGCTATGCCTCCCAATCCTTCCCAAACAGTTCCAGTAACCAAGCTTTCAAATATATGAGCCTTTGGGGCCCTTTCACATTCAAACCATGACAATCAGGAAGCCAGTTTATTGAGGAAAGGATGGGATGGGACTGGACAGGATAACACAGGATAGTAAAGGGCAGAATTAGAGAGATATAGAAGGGCATGGCGCAGCATTACAGAGCATGATATGGCATGGGATAACAAGCTTAAGCTAGGTACAATGGAGTGCATTATCATGGACAGCTTATAATGAATATTTGCATGTAAATATGCAAATAGTCGTAATTTATAAGTACTGTAATTACTTTTACAATAAATAGAGACTGTGGGCTATGGTGTGAGAAACACATGTAGGAGAACACATTATGTTTCTGAATCCAGATTGCATTGGTTTCCAAGCTCAACCGGGCTTTGTGTACTTTGGCAAACTAACCTCCCAGAATCTTCAATATGCTCCACCTTATAAAACTCATAAATTTCAGATTTTAAATTAACTAATGTGTGAAATATTAGGAGCCTACATGACTTTCTGACACCCACACAGCATTAAAAAGCAATTAATATTATTTTTATAATTGTTCCCCCTCAGTAACTGTTAACTATATGTAACTGACATGAATTGGTGTTTCATACTTTAATTAAATACTGAAAAATATAAAGAATTCAGTCTCTGAAGAAGATTTTATATTATACATCATCCATCTGACTCAACTGGAAGTGTATCTAAACAGTATAGGAATTCTATTATTCGGGTCAAAGAAATGTCTAGTCTCCTTCTCTTCCAAGTTTAAACATCCTTTGCATTCATTTTTGACTGACTTGCAAACATGGGGACGTTATATCAAAGTCTTGTAATTCATATTCCTCTCTGTTTTCACTGCCAACAGTACAGGCTAAAGACAAGTCTAAAATTCATATCTACACATTGCCAAACGTCTCCTAGCCATCTGCAATAAAGGACATTAAAAAAAGCCCCAGTATCTGTTGGAAGGTAATTTTACTACAAAACGAATGGATGTATGGTAACACGTTTATAATTAACAAGACATTAAATACCTTATTTCTGAGACTTCATGCTGAACAATAAAGACTGCATGGGGGACAATTCTTAACCAACCATTCATTATTTTTTTCCAGACAGTGCAAAGTACTTAGGGAATTCCTATTTCTCAGCAGGCAATGTTCTAACAATATGTCCAAAACAATGTCTCTGCCTCCCTGACACTCATGAGCTAATGGGGAGAATCTGTGAGTAACTAAACAAATATACACCTTAAGAGTTTCTAAGAAGGGCTATGAAGAAAGCAGAGGAAACCACACAGGAATGTGAATGGGCAAAATTTGCTATTTTATATAAGGTATCATGAAGTCCTTACAAATATGACCATCATTGAGTATATATCTAAAGACAGGCACAAAGCCACAGAGACATCTGGAAGGTTAAGCCCTGAAGTCCTGGGAGCCCAGGGAAGCCCTGAGTCTCTATGCTTAGCAAGAAAATGGTATTAGCTGTGAGCCAGAATTCAGGCACACAGAGAATCTGGTTGGCTCTAGTAGTTATCTGCCTTTGCTCTTATGAAGATTGGTAACTCCTAGAGCAGTGGTTCTCAACTTTCCTAATGCTATGACCCTTTAACATGCATGTCCCTTATGTTATGGTGATCCCAACTATAAAATTATTTTCATTGCTACTTTATAACTGTAATTTTGTTACTGTTATGAGTCATGTAGTGATCTATGTTTTCTGATGGTGTCAGGTGACCCTTGTGAAAGAGGCATTCAGATTCCAAAAGGGCTGTGACCTCCAGGTTGAAAACGGCCATCCTAAGGGTTCTGAGTAGAGGAAAGACATGATGTGGTTTCTCAGTGCTCACCCCACCATCCAGGTTTGGAATACACCTGGTCATCAAGTGCTCCCTGTTCCTATCAACACTTGCATTTTGTTTCTACAATTCCATAAGTATGAAGGATTGCCAACTGCTAATTTTTATCAGCGCGATCATAAGTGACACTGAGCATCTTTTCAAAACACTGTTACTTCTTGGCATTTCTTTTTTCAGAAGTTCATTTTCATTTTTAAGTTGTTCGTTATTGCTTTTGCTGTTTTGTTTTACTACTGCATCATGAATGAGCCTTATATATTTGAGATATTCACCCCTTATCTACCAGCATATGTTTGGCAAGAATGTTGTCTTTCTGTTCTGTGGGCTAAATTTTTCTCCTTGTTGTTTTCTCTGATGTACAGAGGTGCCTCAGGTTGCCAAGACACTGTTGCCAGGAAGGAAAACTACAGTCACAGTTACATGTTATAGTTCCATTAAAACTTATCAAAAGACTCAGAAAATCTACTTGTTGGTATTTAATTAAATTTACTTGTTGGTAATTGAGAATCCAAATGTCCACTGACATACAAGCAGATTTGAAAATGTGGTTTCCACATGCAAAGAAATTAACTCGGCTTTTAGGAAATCCTGCCACAGGTGACAAACAGCATGGATGACACTGCTATTCGTGAAGTAAAATAAAAAGTCACAGAAAGACAAATACTGTAGGTTTTTATTTACAAGATGCATCTTAATTAGTCAAAGACAAAAGAAAGAAGCAAAATAGTCATATCCTTGTTCAGATAGAAGAGGAGAAAAGATGGAAAACTGGTATTCAATCATAAAAAATAAAATCATTTCCAGAGAACTTTTGTACTACACTCTATTCATTTTCACACACTAATAAAATTGGGAGGGAGAGGGGGAGGTGGAGAGGGAGGGAGATAGGAAAGAGGGAGGAAGAGCAAAAGGGAGGGAAGGAAGGAGACTAAGAGGGTGGGAGGGAGGGAGGGAGGGAGGGAGGGAGGGAGGGAGAGAGGGAAGATGGAGGGAGGGAGGGAGGGAGGGAGGGAGGGAGGGAGGGAGGGAGGAAGAGAGGAAGAGAGGGAGAGAAAAGGGACGATGGAGGAAGGGAAGGTGAGAAGGAGGCTGGGTCAGAGAAAAAGTTTAGGAAAACAATGAGATAAACTAGAGTCTTGCATCAATCCAGGAATATCAGAGTCTGCAGTGTGCTAGCTGAGTTTGAGCATACAGGACTTGGTGGGTGATGGATTAACTGTGGGATGGAAGAAGAAAACAGAATCAGGGGAGGCAGCTCACACTAGTAGATATAAATTGTGAAATTCCAAAAAGATTGAAAGAGCAAGTTGGTAGGTAATAAAGCAAATAAATAAAGCAAGCAAGAAGACTTAACATGCTAACATTCACATTTAAAGAACATAGAGAAAACATTGTTCCATATGACTTGGTATCCTCTGGAAAGGTTCAACGAGCGGCTTCTATGAATAAGATGGGACTCTGGGTATGAGTAAGGTCCCATGTTTCTTTAAGGATTTAATTTGCACCATGACTTCTGAAATAGGAAGAACTGAGCCTTCAATTTGAGATAATAAGTCAGTCATTAAAGGCATAGCATATTAGGATGTTGTCCTGCCTACAACAATTGGCTGTTACTCTCCTGCCAGCTAATGTCAGCCAGGAATGTAGGTAATTGTATGAAAGATCAAAGAGTTGAGCTCCTACAGAGAAGCAGGTGCCTATGCTGCCAATATTCCATCACTGAGAGGTACTTTCCTTCTTTTCCTAATATGAAAGCTATAAAAGGGAGGGGAAACAGCCCTGAAAGTGCTATTGTTAAGACCAAAAACTAATTAGTCATTGCTTCCCAAAGTGTTATGTGAAATGTCTCCAGAAATAATGGTCTGCTCGCTCAGATTTTATAGGTTTTCTGAGTCTAGTGTTCTCTGGAATTTCCTGTTTCCCTTGGTAGGGAAGATTGAGTAAACTTTACAAGTCATCTTGAATAACACAAACTTTTCAGTAGAGGCAATCATTTGGGGATTCATAAAGTATACAACTAGACTAGAAGAAAAATGGTAGGGTAAATAAACTCAATTTCAAGACTGAGTATGTGAGAACTACTAAATTTTGTTATTTTGTACCTGAAGTGGTAATTTTCTACTTGGAAGATAGTAATGAAAATATCACGTTACTTTTAGTGTATTACTATAGGATAAATGAACATGCAGATTATGGTCTAATTCAATATACCTAAGGATCATAAATACTTGAAGTCCAAATCAAGCATAGATTATATAGATACACAAAGAGGGTGGCAACATTGTAACTGTGTGTATGATACTCAGGTTCTCTGCTTCTGGTTAATATTTAAAGGTTGGACTAACATATGTGTAATTTCCACTACTTAGGAAGAAATGCACTCGTCAAACAATGACCTTCAGGAGAAAATAATGACAAATGAGTTCTGAATACTAGTTAACTTCAGAAATCCCCATGAAGAAGAGGTAATAAATATACAACACCAAGACTTCTATTCTAAAACTCTTGGTGCATGTCAATCATTTCTCCAGAATTACCCCACTTGATTTAGTTATGTATGGCTTATAATTAGACCTGTTTTATTCAAGAAACATGAGATCAAAATTTGAATAGAAACAATGAGTCTGCATTTCTGCAACTGTCTTTCCACCACCACTGTGCTACTACATGGATGAGTCTCCAACACTGACAGCAACTACTCAATCACTGAAGCAGCGAAACTTTTTTTTTTCTATTGTTGGCTCCTCCTCAATTTTAAAACACATGCAAACTCTACAGAAATATATGTTTGAATCCATCACATGGGCTATAATTAGTCTAATTTAAACCTGAACTGTTTTTAAGGCATATGACAATCTCAGCTATACACAAAGACACAACAAAGATAGTGTTTTAAAGACTTGCAGTCTATTCCAGAAAGAAACAAACCTTGACAGAGCTTGCCAGGAAGCAATTTCCTTTCAATGTTTTCTACAAATGTGATGTACAGTGAAGTTTTTCAATGTTAACTGCGCAGAAACACAGCCACGCAGTACTCTCTGCTTTCTGCCAAGCACTGATAATTTAGCATTAACTGGAAAAGGGAGGTCCTCGTCTGGAGCCATGTGTCAACCACATGAAATGCTGAAAGGTGCTATGCTGATATTTTGAAAAGCTCAAACTCAATTGATAACCTTCATCAAAGGTAAAGCATCACCTGCCTGCTGGCCTCCGAAGGCGGAAAGGGTTAAGTCATCTTCAGCTCTGAAGGTTTCTTGTTTCCTCAAAATTACACAAAAACTTGCCGAATAATCTTAGCTCCTGTCTAGCTTTCAAAATAGAGCCATTGTAATGCCTCTTGCAGGCACTCACATCTCACAACCATTTTTCTGCTTGAATAGAATTTGCAGTGCATTTATGTTCACAGTCCTGCAGTCGGTCTACAAACTCCTGCCCAAATAATTCTTGTGAAGTGCAAGGCTCGACGTTATGAGGCTATCTTATGACAAAAAAGAAAAAAAAAGAAAAAAAGAAAAGAAAAAAAAGAAAGAAAGAAAGAAAGAACTGCTACAGTTGGCTACAGTTGGAGATAAAATTCCTCATAAAAATATTCCCAGGAGCTTCCTTTGACAAAGCAGAAATTCTGTTGCTACAAAACCAATACTCAAAAAGCAATCTGAACCCAAGACAAAAGAGTCAAACATCCTGAATTATAAAATCCATCAGACGTGCTGCCGTTGCTTCACTTCATTCTTAAAGACTCAGAGAGGGGAAAGCATCCCAGATTTTTTTGATGACTTATTACAAAAACAGCAAATGCATGTATCTAGGAAGGAAAAATAAAACTGTCACTTGCTTTCCACTTCTGAGGCCACTGTCAGAATGGAGAAAGGAAAAGAACTCTGAAAAGCAAAACTTCTGTATCAACGAAATGAACAAAGCCTAAAACCTCTCGCTTTTGTGTCAGTCTTTGAATTTCTCCACATTTTTTTCACTTACAAATATTTACATAAGACGAGAGGATTGTTACTTTTTTGATTTTAAGATATGCCTGGAATAATAAAATGCAAAACTGAGGAGTTCATATTTCCCAAAACATTTAAAAATATTCTGTAACAAAAAAATTTACTATTTTTTAAAATGCAAAGGAATGGAAAATCATCTATATTTCAGAACAGTTTTCCAGTCACTGTGATGAGATGTGACTAGCTACTCCATTTAATTATCATGCCAACCTGGTGAAAAAGTATAATTATTCTCATTACATAAATGAAGAAAATGAGACCTAAAGAACTTAAATAAATTGCCCAATGCCCACATTAAGGAAGCAGCTGATTGCTATTTGAATCCAATCTCAATGATCTTCAGGTTCTATTAACTAAATCACAGAAAAGAAATGTTACAGAATAAAAGACAAAAAATTTGATCATCAGGAAAATATAAACATTTGAGAATTGGCTGGCTCACATGAGAACTGATGATTGTACTATTAGATTAAAAAAATCTAAAGCGTGGAATAGTATAACTCCATATTAAGGAAACACAAATGCATATAGCGATTACCAAAAAGTAAATATAAAGCCAGCACACGATGCTTATAGGTTATGAAAGGCTGTATCAAAACATCTTCATATCTAAGAAGTTAAGTTCAGGGATGTGTTTATAAAGGATCTGTGCTCTAGTCTGCAACTCTTTCCCTCCCTGTAAGTGTTCACAGCGTGTGGCCCTCCCCGGAAGTGTTCACAGCGTGTGGCCCTGTCTCTCTGACTATGGATCTGGACTGTGACATCCTTAGGCTCACATGAACGCTATGAGTGGGACTCCTCTTTTTGAGTTAAATTACTAAGTACAGTTAGTCTTATAGAAACTGCCTTCACTGCCATGGGGCTCATCCTCTTTGTAGCAAGAGCACTGATGCATGATACTGAATAGGAGAGGGCACTGGAGAACTAGAGGACACCTTGTATATGCCCCCAGCTTTGGTTCAGTGCCACAGGAAGAAAAAAAAAATCATATGGCTATCCCAAAATGCAGAACCGTGAACAAACAATTGCCTTTTTAAAATTTACATTTTGGAGGCAAATTTTTACAAATTTAACAAAAATGAAATACTGGCCCACTCTTTAAGAAATTTACAATATTTTAAGAAAAAAAATCCTCTTTTCATATGATATCTAGAGTGTAAACTTTCTTGATGTTATCCAAGAAAAGACATAATCAGAACACCTCCCTCTACATGTATACAAAAAAAAAAATGAATAACTATTATAAAAAGAAAAGTCACAAAATTATGTCCAGAAGAAAATGAAAGCCAGGACTCACTGAAATTTGAATATGCAAAGGGATACTGAGATATTGAATTTTAAATATCAATTAAAATATTCTGTGTAAAAGTCAGGTTAGTTTTTTGTTTGTTATAATCTAAACGAATCCTCAGAACTGGAATTCTCAAAAAGTCAGGTGCTAAGCAGGTGGAAACAAGAGTCCCTTGTGCTTCTTAGATATCCCAGGCTATTTGGTGAGTTCTAAGCCAGTGAAAGCTTGTGTCCCCAAAAGAAAGGAAGACAGGGAAGGAGGAGGCATGTGTAGGGTAGGTAGGGTAGGGTAGGGTAGAGTAGGGTAGGGTAGGGTAGGGTAGGGTAGGTAGGGTAGGGTAGGGTAAAGAAGTGAAAACAAGAGTGGAGAAGAGAGGAGGGGAAGGGAGGGGAAGAGAGAGGAGGGGAGGAGAACAGAGGAGAGGAGAGGAGAGGAGAGGAGAGGAGAGGAGAATAACAGTGCCTGAGAAATCACACCCAAGGACCATGTCTTCTACATAAATATGTACACATTTTTACCTGTACATACACATGCATACACATACTCATTATACTTTAAATTAAAAGAAACTATACCTGTTCTAAGTATACTACACTGTTCCATGTAATATAAACAGCAAAATCTCAGTCACCAAAATCTATCTGTTATAAAGTGGCTTCTCCTAGGCACTGCTCTTCGTAGCTATTAGGTCCACACACCTATTTCCACATAACATTTACGGACCATGTCCAAGGGCTAACCTCAAAACGCCATCCTCAAGCTAAAGGCTGTGGAGAAACAGGAAAATTATAATCATAAACTTAAAATAGGAAATGCGTATAGAGAGGAGAAAATTAACCTTTGTGCTACTTCATTCTAAGCTCTCTCTCTCTCTCTCTCTCTCTCTCTCTCTCTCTCTCTCTCTCTCTCTGTGTGTGTGTGTGTGTGTGTGTGTGTGTGTGTGTGTGTGTGTGTGTGTGTGTGTTTGTGTGTGTGTGTTTCCTCTTCTTCCTTTCCTTTCATGCTAATGGCAGCTTGGACCCTAGCCTACTGCTACTTCTTTTTCTCCTCAAGTCCAAACCCCACAGGGATCCCTTCCTTTCCCATGACCTATTGCCAGACTTCTGCTTTCTTTCCCCACAGGCCTGACTTCTCACTCCTTTGAAGATTCTGTTCTGTGAAATCAACGTCTCACTCTTGCCTGCTGGAGCAGCCTTGGGAGACCACCATTAGAAGGCCATTGATGGAAACTGGGCACGGAAACTGGGCAGCGTGAAGAAACTCGTATTTTTCTGATGTGTATTCTTATTTACTTTTATGTATAATCTGCATACTCCTTGTCCATCCAACCGATCTCACTGCGCAGCACTGTCCCCTGTCACTACAGCTTTGCTAGCTGCTATTTATTTGCCAATAGCTTATTTTATTCCTAGACTTTTCTCCACAAAGATCACAACCCACATTTCTTTTCCCCAAGTAGTACAGGAGTAGAAAAAAAACAACAAAAACAAAAAGCAAACAAACAAAAAACTCTAAGCAAAATAGGAAAACTGAGACGAATACTAAGAGTTTACAGTCTTTCATCATAGTTATCAGAGAGGAGAAGGAAGGGAGAAAAAACTAAATGTGAAGGGAGAAAAAACTAAATGAAGTTTTAATTCACAGATATGAGAATGTGGGAGAGTGAGCAGAGTAAGAAAAAATGATGTCTACACTTAGATACGATGAGAAGACACGAGGACGTCAGTAGACACTAAAAATAGAGACAAACAGATAAAGGCATGCTGTCAGTCACAGGAAACAGAGATAAAGCACTGAAGACAGAGCAAAATCAGGAGCCACAACCAGCAGAAACCCCTGCAAGGCTCAGGCCTCACCAAGACTCAGTCTCCATAGTCAACAACAGCTAGCCTTTCAAGATTTAGTGCTGTCCTCACAGGAGGCTGTTTTTACTCAGGGCCCTCATTAATCTTGCGCATTCACCCTGCATCTAATCATGTGGCAAGCTGGGGTTAAGAGTCTGTTCTTGGGGAGCTAACTGCTTACTTGTGAGGTAAGTGCTCTCACCCATGAAGCTGAAGTATCATGAGCACAATGAAGAAATCACTTAGGAAATTTCACCCTGAGTTTCACTCTACAGATGTGTCAATGGGTCTCTTGGCTTCGAAGTTACTTCATTGCAGAAAAGACCCCTGTGTATTTCAAGACCTAAAAAGTATTTTGTCCACTTTCTCGCTCTCTGTATCTCCTCTATTTCTGTTTCTGTCTTGCCTTCTCTGTCTCTCAGTCTATCTCTCTGTTTCTCTGTCTATCTCCCTTTCTTCCTTCTCCTCTCACTTTCTCTTCTGGTACTGCTGCTCTGCTTCTCTGCTGACAAAGAAAATGAGTTTTGTTTCATCTTTCCCTGTCTGTGAAAGAAATATAATTTCTCATTTTTAACGCATGTTTTTAAGAGAAAAGATTAGGAAGAAATTGTTTTGAAATGTATATGTTTCTTAACAAGTTTCAAATGAAGTTGTTTAGTTAAATTATTCTAAAAATGAATTATGATCATTAACGTGATCTATGAGCACATTAAGACATCAATCAGCTGAAGCAGCCTTCATACAGTCACGTAACTACACAGATTCCATTCAGAATGCAGTTGAGGGGCATGTATAAACTGAGGACAGAGAGGACTTGGGAGTAGAAAGAGAATGCAAACCCAGGTCCAGGTCTAGATGATCTGCTGCGCACGTGTCTACCTCCTCGTTGTCAATCTCTCTTCCTTCTAGCCGTGAGCTCTCGCTAGAACGTTCTTCCTATAATTTGCCTATCTTCATTCCTATGACCTCTTGGGCTATTCAACAGGAAGCAGTCTCCCAACACACTTCATTGCTCCATCCCATGTGTCTGTCTTCTGAGTACTCATGCTAGCTGACATGTTCTTATTTATATTACTCACCCTATTCAATCTCTCCATCTAATGACTGAGATCTAAACCAGTAGGAACGTTCTCTTCCTTTTTACCCATGGGTCTCCATGATCATGTGAACATTTACAGAGGATGGGTACTTAAAAACAATTTGTAAAGTCAGTGAAAACATTTTTTTAAAAAAAAAAGTAAATCAGTGAACACTCTGAGAAGTGCTCACTTACCCTGGGGCATGGATTTTGTGTTATTTGTATGACCAGTCTTTATCACACAGAAATTGAACTATTGCCAATGTAAGGCTATCACTCAAACCATAAAGATAGCAGGTACTCTGTTTATTGTTAGATTATATCAGGGCTTATATATCAAAATCCAAATGTTTTACACACACTTTACTCTTAAAGATAAGGTGAGCCTGTGAAGCTTTGATACCATTAGCTCTAGCAATTACAATGGGTAACCAAAGAGAGGTCTGTGATTTCTGCAATCACAGAAACTGCATGAAGCATACCTAACCCTGGTCCCAAAACTCAGACTCCATGTCAACAGTCTAGAAAAACAAATAAATCATTTCGGGTAATCAGATCCCGTGTGTGTCTCAAGCACAGAAAAATGCATTTAGGAAGAGAGTATCTGCTCTTGCCTGGTCTTCGAAACAACTGCGGGCACTTAGCTAATCTCGATGGTTTACGAGTTTTCTTTATCTCAGTAGGGCCTTTTCTCTGTCTTGAGAATTTTGTACACCAGCAGAAAGTTTTATTCTTTACATAACAGTCTATTGTCATGGTGCCTTATGTCCAAGGCTGTAATGTGCGGGTACCAAGATTCATCAGCAATCATCATTTGAAGGCTATACCCTTCCCTGGTGCTGGAAACAGATCTTAGAAACCTTTTGAGGCAGTGGTATATGCTTGTAATTTTAAACGAACACACCCACTGGCACACCCTTGCAGCTATTTTTACAAAGAAATCAGAATACTTTGGTAAAAAATGAAAATATTTTAGGAGATCTTAGCAAAATAAATGATTCACTTTTTTAAAAAAAGTAGGTCATACCATTCTGCTGAAGTGTTTTCTTTAGTTCCCAACCTTCTTTAATGTTCGAAAAGGTTCATTCCAATGAGAGTGAAATTTATCATCTTTCTCTCTAACTAAAAGCTAAAGAAATAACAGGAGCAATATGCAATGCATAGAACATAATGGGTTTTTTTCCCGTACTTTGGAGATCCTGAATGTTGTCAGTGCTGAAAGTGAGAAACACTAACCCATTTGGAGGTATCCCCAGAGTTGTCCTAACACAAACCTCAAGTGTCAACCTTAAGGTTACCTTCACTGGGCACAATGAGCCCTTACTCTCCTCTTTGAGATTCAGTTTCTTTGCGAATAATAAATAACAGGAGGGTTTTTTGAATGATACATTTCTTACATCAATGATCAGCATATTCACCACCATTATTATTTCACAAGAAAGTTATGTGGTATTATATTTTTCTAGCATGCATGTTCATGTAAAATTTTGTGACTGTGTTCCTTTTCAAGATCTCTTCAAGTTTTAATTCTGGAATAGCTTGAAATATTTATATGTGACTTGTGGATTTCAAGTGTGAAGTTGATGCTAGGCTGTGGTTGTCATGCTTGATTGGAAGGCTATAGTTACCATGCTTGGTTGAAAGGCTGTAGTTGCCATCCTTGGTGGCTTAGTGCATGTTTTGTCTGTCAACTAGACTGACCATTGGGCTTATATTCACACAGTTCTTGTTGTGTCAGTTTTAAGAAGATTCAACATATGAAAACATTGAGATATTTTCACTTTAAAAGGAGCTACTGCTTAGCAACTGGACTCCCCTTTGCTCCAGCAGCTTCCTTAAATCTCTCGGGGGCCCTAATGACCAGGCTACCCTTCTGGGATTGCACACAGAGCCACACTTGCTAACATCTTTTTTCCTTTGGTTTGTTCCATTCTCATTAAAATGATTAAAGAAACAATAGACTCTCATGCGACAACGCCGAGTTCAGCTTTTGATACTATCCATTTAGTTCTTTATGTGAGATACACATTTTCCTTAGGTACTTTGTTTTCTTAAACAAGAGATCTGTGTCTACATTTACAAAGTTTTTCTTAATGAAAATGGTGATGTTTTAATATACTGTTATTTGTAACACAACATTAATGTATTCAGTAAAGAGCAGAGAATGCAAAATAAGAAAACAAGATGCAAAACTGTATGCACCTCACAGGTCATTCTCTAACTTGTAATTTTCTTTTGTCACAAATAACTGTCATTTCCTGTACATATAAATACTAATGCTATTGGGTAATTTAAAATAATATGAAACACATAATGGCATACACAACATTGAAGTTGACTGAGGTTAACTGTTTCTTGAACACTAAACTGAATTTTCTATTCAAAACAAAGAAGTGGAGAAGAGAAAGACATGACAAAGATAGCAAGGAAAAAAGTTATTGCTTTCCTCTTTTTTGTTCTTTTATTGATATCTTGTACTAGAAAGGTCAATGTTGACATGGCGTTATTACTAAATACTGGTAGGATATTTTCCCTAACAAAACAAATAATTGAAATTTTTGCTTAGGCAAACACATTTCGACTTTTCACTTAAAAACATTCAAAACATAAAGGTCAATTAACCAGGTCTCACAAATGTCTGAGCCTTTTATTATCTTTATCACAGAATTCTGGCTATGGTGTCTCAGTTTTAAAACATCACTCATTTCCTGGTAATCTCTTCCCTCTGGCCTTTTAATGTCTGCTTGAGTTGAAGACTGTCCTGTGTGGTCTTAGTGCATAGGGGTTTATTAGCCTTTCAGTTATCACAGTTATAGATCTAGTATTCAAGGAGAAAGACCAGCTACTGAAGGAAGCTCAGTTGAGCTAAAAGTCACATACAACACTGGCAGGGAGGTTGCCATTGTTAACTGAAAGTCCCAACCGTTCTTAAGGGCAGGCTGCATGCCCAGCAGTAGATGGCCAAAGAAAACCAACACAATAGCATCCTTGGAAGTTCCTTGTATTATGTTATATCAGGGATGGGATATATATATATCTATATATCCTTTTCATGTACATTATGGCTTACAGTTTATTATGGGATTCCTGTGTGTGCTAATCAATGGTCTCTGTTGTTGTATCTGTTTCTTGTGCCTTTTCTTGAGCTCTTTTCCTTCTGTTTGTTTGTTTTATCCTATTCCAATGTCTTATTTTTATTGTATCTTATTATATTTTTTATTATCCCTCCGAAGCCTGTTTGTTTTCTATTGAGAAGGGGGTTGTGTGTAGTAGCTACAGATTGGAGGGGAAGTTGGAAGGATGTAGGAGGAATATCAGGATATACTATGTGAGGGGAAAAAGTTATTTTTAATAAAAGAAAGAATTAACCCCCAAATAAAATGAAAATCTATCTTTTCTTTAATCAAATCATTATGTTACTATAAAAGCAGTAAATAATGTATACTTTAAAAAAAGAAAAAAAAATTCTGTAATTTGCATTTGCTACTGCCTTAACTTGGAGCAAAGGTGTTCTAGGCAGTGTTTGTTGGTTTTGGTTGGTGTCCGGAGGCAGGATGCAATCATGTTGCATTTCCTGAACCCAGTCTGCGGTATAGATGTGCAGTGCAACTTGGCCAAACATTGCAAGAAACAGTGAGGATTCACTACCCATTAAGTTATGAACAAAATTTTAGTTGTTGACTCAGAAACCTTTAGTATTGCCAAGTTTATCATTAAATTACACACAATCATATGAGGTCACAACCGAAATTTTAAGAAAGTGAGATATTAGATTTCAGTAAGAGTAATTGATGCATGATTTTTCAGTCACAGAGTACAATCCGCCAACATGGGGGGAGCAGTCACCATCACTTCTAATACAGCAAGAGCTGATGCCTTCCCTTTCTGAAACCCTTGCTCTGTCACCTGCTCTAGCCAGACAGATATCTCATCTGTCCCTGTGACCATTTTCTTTAGCAGGTTCTTCATAAAACTGAGACAGTAAATAAAATACACCTTGCTCGTTTGAGCTTAGGGATAAAGAATGCATGGGAATATATATATTCACACCACATGTTTTTAAGTGTTTTTCTTTTAACTAGAGGCCTAAGATCAATATGAAGAAAAGAGTTCCCATAAGATGCATGGGCAGCCTGCATCCTTCCCTATGGTAAGGCTTTACAGCCTACACATTTCTACTCAGGCTGGATCATTATTAGCACCGCTGAAACACTGAAGGCCAAGCCTGGTCTACAGATTGCTCCCTTGATCAGCAACTAAGTGCCCTTCCATTTGCCATGAAATCGTTTGCCAAAAGTATACTGATTCCCAAATACATTCTTGACTGAATTGTAAGTCATACTCTAAAGCCAGTTACGTTTTTTTTTAACACAATGCCTAAAAACTCACATTACTGACACATTATCTTCAGCCGAAATGTGAGTCGTTTGTAGAACTTTTATTTATTCCATTTCCTAAGATTTTTCTTTTGCTAAGAATATTTTACGGATAATTCAGGTGAGAGCCTTGATAAATATTTTTATTTCCAATCTGTTGGATTTTATGAGGCAAAAGAATCTGTCATTCATTGATGAATCAATACTTTTTGTCTACCGTTTTGAATATGTTTTTCAAGGAGCAATTGGTGATTGTGTAAACCATATTTTCTTAAAGAAGAAAGTAAAGTAGAGAAAACATCAAAGACTGTTCTTGTTTGCTGATTGTATGCAGCTGATTGTATTTCACTCATCTGAAAATGAGATATTTAAGATAAATTAAAAGTCATAAATTGATTCATGAGTCCTTGTTAAAATATGATACCTTAGATACCATGTGTGTATATAATATATATATATATATATATATATATATATATATATATATATATTAGAATTTATGATAAACAGCATATAAATGCATGTTAATTCAAACATGTATAAACGTATAAATGTAAATGAGCATGGTCATATGTATAAATGTTGAGTATATGTGTGTTAACCCATACATATTTATAATATGTGTGTTTATTAATACATACACATCTGTAAATGCTGTGTATGTATATTAATTTAAAAATATGTTTAAATAGTGTAATGCACATATACTACAATGTACATCTGCATAAATGGTGTGTATATGTATGTGTACTAACACATATAAATATATAAACATGTAGATTAACAGGAACATATGTATAAATAGTATGTATATATAATAATATTACTATAAATTAATACTACCAGGAATATTGATGTGTACATATTTACAAATGACGCATGTATGAATATTTTCTAACATTCATACATATGTATCAATGGTGTGTATATGTATGCATAGTAACAGACACATATATACTGGTGTGTGTGTGCATGTGCATGTGTGTGTATGTGTGTTTGTATACAATTGTAACACTCAGAAAGATTCTTTAAATTCTGTGTATCTCTGGTCAAAAAGAGTTTGGAGACATTCAAAACTGCAGTAGCACTCTCTACCCAGGTTCACTCACTCACTTCTTGTTAGCAGTGATCAGCCTCAGAGGCCAGGGCCTCAGCTTCCACATGGCAAGCTGCCCATCCTTCCATTTCTTAATCCTGGCTCCCAAGCTCCTACATCCTGGATGCTTCCTCATTCCCATTATAGACAACCAATTAAAAGAATTTTAAACAATGAATTTAAAGATTGTTTACTTTCTCAGCAACATGTAAAAAATGGATATATTACCTTCAAACTAAAACATCATATGGTTACCAAGAGATTAAGCAAAATTGTAATGTGTTCAATGGACCTATTTTAAGCTTACTTAACGCTAAGAGAAGGGAATAGAAGCTTTCTCCCATAAAGGAAAAAGATAAAAAGAATGCTGAATTTAATGTTATAAAGAAAAAAACTATTATTCATTTTCTTACTCTTAATTAAAACTAATTGATTTTGATGTCTCTCTACGTTAAAATTGGTCATAACCCTAATTACAAAGAGTGCCTTCTCAGAAGGCGGGCCGGCTAACTCCATCCACATCTGAGAGAGGTTTTTCTCTCTGAAAACCACTTGTAAAACATAGGAAAATACAGCTTCTAATGAGCTGCAATCATATCACTTCTTTCCCCACTAAACTGAGTTACTTATGTGGTACACTCCACTAGCCACAGGATGCATTTCCATTTCCTGATGAAAAGATAAACTCCAAAAAGGAAATGTGCTAACACTTAAATACAACATAAGTGTAATTAAGCAAATTCTGTCTTCTGAAGAAAGCATAAAAATGTCAGATTTACAGCATTTTTTCTTTTTTTGTGGCAGAAGCACTGTTTGTATAAGGCGGTTTCTGCAAGTCGGAAGGTGTATGCAGATGGTCACTAAACGCTTAGTCTCAAAGAGGTAACACTGGGCCAATTATTTTTTTATGCTTCTGTCTATAAATATTATACTTTCCCAATTTCTATGAAAAAGAGGCCTGTCCTTGAGATCCATAAAGATTCCCTCATCAGCTTATATTGTCCAAGAGTATTAAAGTCTCCATTTTCACAATAGGCACATGAAATACACCGTTTTATGATATATTACTAGTATAGGAACTTATATCTCTCTGCTTCTTGAACCACCTGCAAATTTTAATAGTCATGTATCACCAGGGTACCAGAAACTCATAAAGTTTAACCTGCCAATTAACAAGTAGGTAAAGTTCCAGCCCTGCGCCATAATTCGTTTGCTTTCAAGACACAGCAAAACTTTTAAAAAAAAATTTTTTTTCTTGAATTCTTTCTCTGCAGTCGAGTGGTATTCCAGCACTGACAGTTTAGAAATCTGTAGGAAGTAAAAGCTGATAATGCTGCTGAAAATTATGTCCTTATGGAGGACATGAAGTTAATGGAAATGTGAAAGTCTAAAAACGGATATGATTATCTCCGCAAAGCTGCTACCTGAAACATTCTGTGTGTAGCAGGTGCTCCTCCTCTGGCTTCAGCCTATCCCTCTTTTGGAGCTGTGATCTGCAGCTATGCTAGCTTCTTTTTTAAGCAAGATCTTGAATTAGAAATTACAACTTTATTAGGATCATATGTAAATATCCACATCCATAATCCCAGAGGTGAGATCCATAAAAACACAGCAATGTAAGGAAACCAGTGCAAGTAAGGAAAGGCTTCCTAGTTATTTTTTTTGTAACAATGGTAATGTCTACTAAGGACATTCCAATAGGATGACTTCAGGGTAGTAAGTTTCATAAATGGCCCATTAGTGTCAAGGCTCATGACCAGCACAGCTAGTCATATGAGGAGTTACTGCCATGTTAAGAAGCCAGATTTTTTTTTTTGAGCTTACAGTACTAGGTGGAGATATTTTCTTTTCCCAGTGCTTCCTTTACATGAACTAGTCTCCCATGAGGGAATTAAAAGATTTATGCCAGAAGGGTAGTGGGGGTATTATTGTGTGATAACTGCTTTGGATATGGCAAAGAATGTCTAACTATTCATTCACTCCTACCCTATTGACCATAACTCTGTAACACAATAACTATAGATTACACATAAAAGAACACAAATGCTGGACTCATGTATCTGATAATCCCATGGGGAAAAACAGTAAGTCTGGGTCTTCAATGTTTACTGATTTTAATATAATGCATTTAGCATCATATTTGCGAACTAATAATGATTTGAACACATTGAGTGCCAACACTGTACTGAGTATAATTTTATTGCTTCTACAAACATCGTCTCCTTTAATCCCCACAGTCAGACAAAAGGACTATAAAAGCATAAAGTTAAGTGACTTGTCCATCAACAAATGAGAGGGGCCAGAACTTAAACCCACTCTGTCAGGCTGTAAAGCATTTAGCTTTTCTATGACTTTTTTTCTATGATTTTTCTTTATTTGTATCCAAAGAAATATTCCAGTCTTAAAGGATCTCAAGTCTACCTAGACAGAACTTAGAAATATTGGCAGAAGGAAACACACCTGGATTTCCCTTAACTGGGATAGCAGCTGCCACTTCCTTAATGGTCTAGGGAAGACGGTCTGCATTAAGTTGCAGAATGGTTTTCTCAGACTTCTGCTTGTACTATCAGCAAGCTCATCCCAGTGCTTAAGCACTCACTAAGTTCATAAATGCTTTGGCAACTTTCAACGTTCCTGAGGACACGCAATGCATCGGGTAACTACACACTGTGTGCAGGGATGGACAGCAAAAAGCCTTGTTGTTGTTTGTTTTGTCAGAGAATTTCCCTCACAAACTGACCTAATGGTCATTTACCAACTTTTGCTCTATTTCCCCAAATCCACGTCACATTTGTTATCCATAACATCTCTATAGTGTCAGTGGGGAGGAGAGGATTTAATGGACAATGTGATCTGGCCCTGAGGAACAACCGATTCCTGCTACAGAAATGCTCAAGGTACACCTTTCTTTGGCAGTAGAAATAATTCTTCAGAGGAAAAAAAAAACTCAAATTGAATTCAAATATTTTTTTCTACAAATAGAACAAATAACTCATTAATTCTTTGCATAACTTGAACATTAGGAAAGATGATGAGCAGTGAACAGACAAACAGAGATAGGAAGTCTAGAGTGAAAGAATAAACACACCTCAACCTTAGATGTTGGGAGATATAGAAAGAGCTAAATATAGTAAGATTAAGAGATTTGAGTAAATGGACTACACAAGCTGGCTCTGTATTTCCTGACATGCCCTAACTGCTCACAGGTATGTGGTACATTTGCTTACTCACAGTACTAGGACTTGAACCCTGGGCCTTGCAGGTGCATGCTTAGGCAAGTATTCTGCTATTTAACTGTATCTCTGCCTTTAGTTAATGTAGTTGTATGACTAGATTTGCATATAATCAGATTATTTTTTTCACCTAAGTTATCTGATGCTTCTGTTGCAAAAAACTTTGGGGTAACTGATTTTGAAAGCACATTATGGATATTAGTTTATTGTGATGTGCTTATCTGGTGCTACTTTTTAATATTTAGGCATTTTATGTATATGAATGTTTTCCTCCTTGTGTATGCATGTGCATTATGTACAGACTTGGTACCAAAAGAGGGCATCCCCCAGAACTGGAGTTACATGTGGATGTGAGGTGTCATTTGGGTGCTGGGAACCAAACCAATATAATCTGCAAGAGAAAAAAATACTCTTTATTGCTGGTTTATCTTTCCGGTCCTTCTAATTTTATATTTCATAGACATGTAAATAGAGAAAGACAAAGAATCAAAAAGTTTAGTCATAAGAAAAATGTAACATATAATACGTTGAATTTGTAGATCTAAATTAGGTATCTAAAAAGCTACATGTAAAACTGTTTTCATAACAAAGGGAAAATATTGCTCCCTTAAAAACAGACCATTTTCTAAATCTGTAGGCATCACCATGTTCCAATTTTCTATTTTAAAATTTATTTACAACTGGCAACTGTCTGAGAATGGATTTTTCTGAAAACACCAATACATAGGTTTCACTGAGGAAGCCGTGATGAGGAGAGGTAAGTGATTTGGATGCTGTCATGGCAAAGGACTAGGCTGCTAAGCACCCATGCTTGACACAACTGGAAGTATAGAGTATGGAAATTATCCTCGGAAAATGGGCAGTGTCCAACTCAATGCAATGGCTCTTTTGTTTGCTGCTTATATCCAAAGTTAAAGTGCTAAAGAAGAAATAAATGCTTTAGTTCAGGAGATTAAATTGCTGTTGAAATCATAAATGAACAATTCCAGTGTGTATATGCTAGCAATTTTGCCATATGTCTTTCTCTATTTTTTTCTCACATGAATAAGTGTTCGGCACTTTCAACTTTTTTCTTACTTCTTTCAGGCCTAAAACTTCCATTAATGTTCTAGGGAGATGCGCAAAGAAACTGGATATTGGGTTTCCAAGAAGATGGCTAGGGATGCCAGTGTGGGGAGAAAAGGAGAGATCAAGGTATTTTAGTCACTTGTATTCTATTTTTCCTTTGAGAAAGGAACATGGTGGGAGGGAGGTATGTCTACGAAGAAACATCTATGGCAAGACCCCAAACAGGAATTAATGGTGACAATTAAATGTGACAAAGAAGGAGCTGGCAAACTGAAAACACATTAATGTATGGGTAGGTGAGAACTAGAGTGAGTGCAAGCCTGGAGCACCTGTTTCGGAGAGCTGGGGAAGTTCCAGGATCTGACCTTCAAGCGAGGCTGTGTGTGTAATTTGTCACTGAGCACTGCTAGCTGGTACCTTCACTGCAAGCATGCAATGTAAAGTTCAATTAACAGTGTTAGCCATAGCACTGTGCAGCTGCCCAGACCACACATATAATAGACGTTTAAGTTTTATGATAAAAGGAACTGTGAGGAACATACAGAACGGAGGCTGTTAAAGATGACTAAATCTGTTCTTCCCTTCTGTTGATGAATTATTACTGATAAAAATCATAAGTTGTTACTTGGCAATCTAGAGTCATGATAACCTTTTACCAGAAAACGCATTTAAATTCTTTACTATGTTGGGTATGGTTCTGATTTAAATAAAATTGCAAATTTATCAATGTCTTACCACATAAGTTTATAGCTCGCTCTGTTTATATACTTGAGTGGGAACTTGAAATGTATATGTACATAGACTCAATATCATTTACTGCTCCAAACTCATAAATAAAAACAAAATTTCTATCTACTTCTCAAAGTGAAATCCTATGTATAATAGGAATTGAAATGTAAACATATTTCCCCAATCCACTAATTTACTATGAAGCAATGACTTCAAGGGGCAACCCCGCTGACTAACAGCTATGAAATCCTCTGTTTGCTTTTGCTCAAGCCACAAGCAAGCATTTTACATAATCACTCTGTTTAAAATGTCAGATTTCCCTTGGATGTCTTTAGACTTGCTATATCATTCTGAATTTTCCCTCTAAAAGTTCAAATAATATATATGATTTTTTGTTGACTTTATTCTGGGAAGAGCAGCATGGAATAGCCTGTCAACTGTGCAATGTACAAAATGCACTTCATGTATCAGAAATACACAATATTAAACAGCTTGTCATTCCTGGATTTGTCATTCATAGTGCTATAACAGGATAGCACATTCTCTAAACTAAAACTCTTACCCTTACCATGATGAACATTATCTGAAAGCTACTGATGGCATCCCTGTGCACTCAGAGAAAAAGCCATTTAAAGGCTTTGGCTTCACATCAAAACTCTCCATGAACTAGCTCTTTTCCAGTCCAGCTCATCCTTCACCCAACCTATCTCAGACTTTCAGCTGAGAAGGTAAACTATGTCTACTCACCGCATTATCCTATGATTCCTCAGTGCCATCTCCTACCCCTTTCCTACTCCAGACTCTTGTGACCTACCTGTGACTCATTTCCACTCCTAGCATTTCCTTGTCTTTTGTCTAAGCAATGTCCTCTGGTCTCCTGTCTCTCTCCTCACTCAATAATTTCACACACACACACACACACACACACACACACACACACACACACACACACTCCCTCGTTCATACCTACTACATTCTATTTTTCTCCATCTCTTAAAGTCCACACCCAGTGCCTCCTTTCTAGTTTCATGGTATTGCTGTTTGCCTTCAGGTGCAGTGAGCAGAACAAAACAACTTCAAGTATGACTTTCCTTCATCTTATACCTCACAGACAAACACGGGAAGCCAAGACAGGAAACTAGAGGCAGGAATTGAAGCAGGTACCATGACGAACTCTGCTTACTGCCTTTGCTCTCCATTGCATGCTCAGTCAGCTTCCTTATACAACCAAGAACCACCTCCCTGGGGTTATCACTGTCCACAGTAGGCAGGGCTGAGCCACATCAGTTATTAATGAAGAAAATTCCCCACAGACATTCTCACAGGCCAATTTGGTGGTGAGAATTATTCAGTTGAAGTTACCTCTTCCAGAATGACTCTTGTTTGTGTCAAGTTGATAAAAATTAAACAGCATATAGGGCTTCCACAGGAGCCCCAAGTTAAACATACAAATCTAAAGATCCAAGGCTAGCATCTATGCATGATCAAGTCGATGCCACATTTGTCTACTGGGCCCAGGTTCCCTCATTCACTGAGTATCTCTGGTTTCACCCATTTGTTTACAAATCTCATTATATTCTAGAGCTGAATAAAGTTCTGCTGTGTAAATGTACATTTTTTATTATTGATTCATTAGTTGATAGTTATCTAGGTTGGTTTCATTCTTAGCCATTTGTGAATAAAGCAACAACGAAAACAGATGAGTTGGTTAGTACCTTGCAGGAATATACAGAATCATTTAGGTATATGCCCACAAGTGTACAGCTGGATCCTATGGTAGTGCTATTTATAGTGTTATGAGAAACCTTCACATTGATTTCCATACTGGCTACATAGACTTACACTCTCACAGTAATGAACTGTAAACAGTGAGTGTTCCTCTTTCTCTGCATCATCATCAGAATTTGTCATAATTTTTTTTCTTGCTTTAAATCATTCTGCTTGGAGTACAGTGCACCAGAGGATGGCACTAAACCCATGTATATCCAGGAACTACTAACTGAACTCAATGGCTTTAAAGAATGCATGAAAGGAGATGGTTTGGAGTGGCCAGAGGAAATGGCAGGGGAAGAAACTGGGATGTACATGATCAAAACGTGTTGTGTACAAATAGAATAGTCTCGATGAATAAATGCAAAATATTTTAAAATGAACCTTTCTCTCAACTCTCCATCCTGAACAGGTTTCTGTCCAGAATAATTTGAATCTGTTTTGTTATGCCTGCTCCATAATATCGATATAACCTTCTTACCTGTGGTATTTCTGATTAGGCTGAGAACCCTTAAGAATAGAAGAAGAATGAGAAAGTCTTTCTCTTCTCTGTAATCTACTCTTTAATTCGATCATAGAATTTTGTGAGGCTTTGGGGCTTACTAATTACTATATATTTTCTTTCCCCAGAGAACATTTGACAAGCAAATTGATCAGGCAATACTAAGTAAAATATATAAATGGTATGTAGGTTCTTGATGAGGCATTAGGATCATTCTCCATCATCATTCCTCAATTATATCCTAACTCTATCGCCCATAATATGGGTACAAGTAAGGAATCAATCTCATCTTCTCCACCTTCAGTAGAATTAATGAATCAATAAATAAGGCCAATATTAATTGGGGGACAGTAAGTAAAATACCCAAGGCTTAAAGCCCTCATGTTACAGAGTGCTCTCACAGAACATAGCCCCCAAGCCCTAGTACAGTTTATCTTTCCTCTTCTCACTAGTTAGGTGTCCATATAGTTAGGCATATGCCCTAGAATTCTGTGAAACAACTGATCAAATGAAGAAGCGATCCTCAGGAGAAATTCACAGCTCTAGAGAAGTTGATGTCCCATGAGTTTCACAGAGCTCTGGGGATCAACATGTCATTCAGCTTCCTATTAATGTGCTTACAGAAGTATTAACATTTAATACTTAACACAAATACAATTATATGTAGTTTTCAAGATGTATGTCTTTGATATTCTCCATAACGCCTTTGCTGTGTCTCCTTTAAGACTCCAGAGGAAAAAATATTATGCTAAAAGTTTTCCATAATTTTTATACCACAACTAATGTATGTGAGTCTAGTTATGTAAACTATTCATGTGGCTGGGCATGGCCACAGAAAGTTTTCATCTGACATGCTTAGATACACATTCCAGATTTCAAATTTTGCTTCCATCTTTTAGAATATTTGCATACTGAGATAGTGTGAGGATGAGGCCCATACATAACCATGAAATTCATTTGTATTTCATATACAGTTTATATACAAGCCAGAAGGTGATTTATATATTTTAGTGCACCTGTATTCTGACTCCAGGTATTGAATTTTCCATATTTGACCTCCTGTTGACATTCGTTATGCTTTGGAGTTTGAAGCAATTTGGATTGCGAATGATCTTTTTGAGGATGCTCGGTTGGAGCTGATAACTTGTCCTATGTATTCATACACTACTATAGTAACTGACAGCCCCACTGCCCCAGGAGAAAGAACACCTAGAAGGTAATGCAGACTTCGGGCAACACAGTCTTTGGTTCATGAGCAGCATTGTCAGCAATGACCGCCCTTCCTTTCCCAGGCCTCAAACAAATGGCTTCCACTGTACTTCTTGCCCTTCCCCAGTCATCAGGGAGTGAAGCCTTTGCTCAACTCCATCTTTGCAACAGGACTCATAATGTATTTCTCAAATCTTAGCAGGGCTTTCCATTCTCCCTGCCGCCTGTCAGCATCCTCTCCCATGTCACAATCTGCCTGTTACACTCTGGCCACTATTACAGTTGCCATTCAGTTCCTGGACATGTATTTGGGGAATTATCACCTGTCTAACTTTACACAGAGACTAAGTAGCCTTCTGAGAGTAGGATGTGTTTTCCATCCATAGTTTCTCCAGCACCATGCCTCTCTGAGTCCACATCCCTTCTTAATACCCATCTCCTGTGTCAGGAGTAGGGTACATCCCTCTCTGTCTATTGCTACCCTAACCAAGAGCAAAGTCATGGAACAGGAGTATGTGGGTGATTTTATATATTTCTAACTGAAGAATGCAAAGGTCCCTACCATCTCTATCCAGTGCAAATCTTAGCCTCTTAAAAATAAAACTGAAATTTAAAAGGGAAAAGCAGTGTTTCGGCTATTCTCCTCAAAAACCTTAAAATTGTTAGCCAATCCAAGCTCATCTAAGACAAGGTTTCCTTCTTTGATCTAATATCATATCCATCTCTCCAATAACTTTGCAGTTCTTAAGGTATTCTTGGGAGCTCTGAATGGAACAAAGCCTCTGTGACAGTGCTTGGGGCACCTTTTTAAAAGGACACTAGGAAGAGAACCTATTACCTGTGATCTGGGACCTTCTATGTATACATTCACGTTCTCCATCCTTGGGATTATCTAGGCAGCAAAGAAAGAAATATCTGTGTGCAGGCTGGGAGCAAAGCAGCCAGTTACCCAGGTGCACTTTATGCAGTCTTACTCCCATTTCTGAAGGTCAGTCAGTCTGTCGGCATCAGAAACAGGAGAAATATGAAAATTCTGTTTTGTTCTACAAGGCACCCAGCAGGTTCCTACACCTCAAGGGAAGATACCTGAGTTTTCACGATTAGAATGTTCACCTAATTCTCCTTGGCTACTGTGATGCTTGGGGAAAAGAACTTGCTAAGATGTGCATGTATGCGAATGACACACAGTCTCCCTGTCGCAATGATGGGCATCACCTCACACACACTAATTCCAATGGGGCACCCTTGTCAACATCAAGTAAAAGTTACATTGTATTGGGTTCTAGGCAACAAGTATCATTCGTATCAAAACTTCTAAATCTAATTGTAGCTAGAAACGTCCACATGCTTTAACTAGAAATCAACAAGCACAAAATTGTTTCACGGTTTCCTCTCTGTGCCAACTGGGGATTAAACTCTGCCTAGTATATCTGGTATAGGAGGGGTTTTCAGTGTCCCCTTATTGTTTGGTTAAGTACCACCTGATAAAAAGCTTATAGAAATTAGCTTTGCCACACACCACTGAACTACGGAGTCATTTTTCAGCCTCACCAACAGGTCCAAAGAAGAGGAAATTATTTTTTATTAACCAGGTACTAAAAAGTAAAGCCTTGTATAAGGGTTGCTCACTTCTTTCTGCCAAGAGCAGTGGGCAAAGGAAAATAAATTCAACTGCAATAACGTTACCCATAGGCAGTTTTATTAAAATCTATAAGGTGAAATTTTTAATACAATCAAATCATCATAAAATATGTTAGGCATTTATGGTAAATACAACTATTATTGTACACCTTTCCCTGTGACACCACCCTTGGGAGAAAGGGATTTGTATGTTGCAGAAGTGGGCCTTTTGTAAGGTGCGTTTGGCTTCTCTAGCTGGGGTCAAGTTGCATTTTCCATTATAAACCTGTTTCCAGGGGTTTATTACCTTGTCATAAAAATCTGCTTGGGGCTGAATGTAACATATAGAGTCTCAGCTCAGCAGCATGTTCTCTGCAAAAGTGTATCAGGATTGCATAAACAGTTTAGTGACATTTAAATGACACAGTAACTGAAACAGATCTTGCAGTCCGGTGGGTTCCGTCAAATACTTTGTGGAGCCAAGACTCACTCCCACAGTTCTATATCTTCCCATAACTAACCCAGGGATTTATAAAAGGCAACACTTTCTGAGGGTTAAAGTAAAGTGTTTTCCAAGAGCAAAATATTGTTTTACCAATGTTAAAACTGAAAATACCTGCTTCTATTTTTAATCTTGAAAAATATGAAGATAAATCTGAATCACCCCTCCCAAAAAAATGGCCAGGAGTCATTATTGTATGATGCCTTTTTTAAAAAAAAAATTTTAGCACTGTTGTAAATAGTTTTCGCTAATGTTGAAATATTGTATTTAAGAGCTTTAGTGGCACTGTGCTAAAACAGCATGAGAGAACAAGTCTAAATTGAAGCAGCCTGGGGAAATCTTGTAGGATAAGACTTAGGAATGAAGCATGCCAGTCTGGCATACAGTTTTTCTTTATAATAAACCTGGAATTTAAGGTGTTTATTGTAATCTTGTGAAAATAATCAGGGACCCAGAGATGATTTCAGGCTCCTCACCAGAGTAGACGAAGTTATAGTCGTGGATGCCAGAAGACGTCCCAGGTCCCACTAGGTACTTTTGCTAGTTAAAATTCCAAATATGTAGCCTGCTTTGATGTACTCAATGAGCATAATTATCACCACTAATCAAATGACTAGATTTTTATTTTAAGATTTAATTTGTGGGGCTGGGGAGATGATTCCGTGGTTAAATGCACTTGCTGCTCTTGCAGAGGGCTGGGTTCAGTTTCCACCGTCTGTATTGGATTCCACACAGCTACCTTTAACTTCAGTTCCAACTTATTAGAACAGCTCCTATCGTTTCCATAAGTATTTTCTGGCATTACAACACACACACGCACACACACACACACACTCACACACAGACACACACACACACACACACACACACCATACATACATTTATGCACACATAAACATACTCAGGCACATATACACATAATGTAAATTAAAATAAATATTTAGAAAATTAAATATGTACATGGAGGTGGTTATACGTACATTAAGTCAAGATCATGTTGGATCCCCTGGAGCTGGAGTCACAGGCAGTTGTAAGGTCCCCAAGAAAAATTATGGGAGCTTCCTATGCAAGAGGAGTACATACTCTTTATCACTAAACCATCACTCCAGTGCCCGCATCACTGGAATTGTAAAGCTTAATTTTCCTAAAAGAATGTTAAAAATAAAGACATTGTCTCTGAAAATGGCCAGCTGAGGATTAAAATCAAAACCTTAAACTCTGTCTTTTGAGGCAATTATGGGGCAGAATAGGCTTCAAATAGAAAAGCAGGGGTAACTGAAATGGGTAAGTGAAATTTTAGAGGTAAATGAGAGAGATAGCAGGTACGGGATACATAGCACTTGCTCTTTGTTTCCAAGGTGCCGGCTGTATTAATAACTTACTTATCAATGAGCCTCCTGTACTATAAGCAGGGTAGTGATTCCAGTCATATGACCTCTTGTTTCCTCTATACAGTACCTGCTAATTGCTTCTGAGTCCTTAAAATGTGTGTGTATGTGTGAGTGTGTGTGTGTTCTTGTGTGTATTTGTAGCTTCATGTAGGTATGTATGTGTATTTGTGTGTAAACATTCATCTGTCACAACTCATAGAGTGTTAATTCTGCACAAATGAAGACCATGTCATTCCTCGAACCTACTGTCAGTACTACAGCCTGCATAGTGCCTGGTACACAGTGGCTCTTAGTAAAAACAAGGAAGCAGTCAAGGGAAGGGGAAGGGGGAAGAAGAAGAAAAAGAGGAGGAGGAGGAGGAGGAGGAGGAGGAAGAAGAGGAGGAGAAAAGGAGGAGAAAGAGGAGGAGGAATGGGAGAGAGGGGGGAGGTGGCTGAGGAAAGACAGGAAGAGAGTTTTGAGAAAAGCGTTGAACAGTGAGTGTAGGAAGCAGGATGCACCGCACAACTAGAACTTGTATGAAAATCTGATTGTCCCTATGTTCTTAATATGATACAAAGTGATTCTTAAATGTTACAATTTATCATTACAGTAGAGTCAACTACTAGAAAATACATAATTTTTTAGAAGAAACACTTTTTCTATGCCAAACCTTGCCATAGAAAAACTGTGTTAACTGTGATAGTGAGAGCTGTTTAGGCAGACTTAAAAGTTAGGATTTATTTCTGCAATAGAGTAACGGTTAGAGAAGTAGTTAAAAGCCTAAAAAAAATAAGTGGTTAAAAGATTCTCATCTGTGTTAACAATGTCGTTTCTAATACACGTGATGAAACCCAGTTTCTGGGAAAAAAAAAAACATATTTCAGGAAGCCAGATCTAATAATGCCCTCTGTTAGAAGATAACAGGAATTGTATTATCTTTTGAAACTTTGGGTTGCTAAAACAGAAATGTGAAAATATCTGAATCCACAGACTCAACATATCCTCTGACATTCTTACGTGCACTTCCTTCTCAAGGGAAAGCACTCTGTAAGTTTAGAACAAACAAGGACATGTCACCACTTGGTGTTTATGAAGTATTCTTAAACACTAGCTCCTTGAAGTCTTAAATCCTCACAGGGCTAATAAGCCCCACATTAAGGCTAACTTCACAAAACACATGGCTAATGGTAGAACTTAGATTCTAAACTTATTTCTCACAACTGTTTCCAAATCAAATAAATATATAAAGTTTATCATACTTGTCTCCATGTAATACATCGGAACATTATTCTTCATTTGGCTGAATGGCAAGTACAGAATGACTGTCAGTTTAAATCTATTTTATGTTACATTATAATATTATTATCACATTTGCAAAAAAAATTCTATGAATTACATCTACCATCATTTTCCAAAATAATGTTAAAACTTTTAATATTTGTTGCTTAAACCATTTAAAAGTTTTGTTTTGAAATTATGTTAAGTAAAAACAAGCTTCACACTCAAGTAATAATTATACTAATAAACTTTGTTGCTGGCATATAAAATGTCCTCGGATAAAAGAAATAGGACATCCTTGCTACACCTTGCATGTAGGAGACCCAGAGGATAGTTCCTAAACACAAAGTTTCTTTAAAAGTTTTTTTTTATTATGTCTATTTACTTATTGTGCAAGTGTCTGTGTCCTTGTGTATGTGCGTGCGTGTGTGCGTGTGTGCGTGTGCGTGTGTGTGTGTATGTGTATGATGCTATGATATATTTATAGAGGAAAGAGTACAATTTGCTGTGATCATTTCATTCTTACACCAACTAGCTTCAAGGGACCAAACTCAAGGCACCAGGCTCGGCAACAGTGTCTTACCCCAAGCCATCTCACTGGCCCTGAACAATAAATTTCTAAAGGAAATACAATGAGTTGTAATAGGACTACCCTTGGATTAACTTTAGAATGGCTTGTGTCACTTTCCGTAGCTACAAACACATGCAAACATACCAACATACATAAACCCATGCACTCCCAGATACCAAGGCCCATACCCACAGAACTAAATGAATCTGAATTCTCAAAACCGGGTCCCAATATTTATACTGTTAATTCCACAAATAGTATGGCCAAGATTAGGTCATTGCTATAAACTTTTATGTATATTAATTCATTTATTTATTATAATATTTTAAATTCTTGTTTCTTCTGATGAAATTTTAAAAATAATTTTAGAGTTATTTATTTGCATGAATGCTTGTCTGTATTTCTGTCTGCACATCATGTGAGTGACTTGTGCCTGTAGAGGCAAGAAGAGGGCTTCGGATCCCCTGGAACAGTGGTGACATATCAACTGGGTGCTGGGAACCAAACCTAGTTCTCTACAAGTGCAGTAAATGCCTTTAACTGCTGGGCCATCTCTCCTGACCCTTAAAAATTGTATTTTATTACATTGTATAAAAATAACACTAAGCAGTATCTCTCTCCATTGTGGTCTTCATTGCCTCTTTCATAATCACACCACTACCCAGTAAGCACATTCCCGCACTGCACTTTAATTTGTTGAAAGCAACAAGACACACGTAGGGTATTTATAATAAGACTGGAGGCCTCCACTACTTTGTCTTCCTTTAGCAAAACGGCTATGCTTGAGATGGACAGCCATGTCATAAATATTTAAGGTCCCTTATAGAAGGACAAATGGAGATTATTTAAAAGCTAAAGCACACAGAAACCTGACATCCATTTTTAATGTGGTGGAAGACTATCGTTTATTTAGTTTTTAAAACCCATCCTAAATTTGGCTTCATGGAACCAAAGAATCCTACCTTTAAATGAGCAGATAGCCTTCTCCTGTCCAGCGGGTAATTTGAACTTCACAGAGATGCACGTTTGAATAGACACAAAAATAACTCACATTAAATTCTAAGCATTCTCTGCACTTTGCTTGCCACAAGGCCTATTGTTGCATCAATTGCTCCTACTTAGCCTGTAGGAAATTTTCACTAAAATAATTTCCCATAGCCAAGAAAAGGCAGGCCAAAGAAATTTCACATAAAAGGAGAAAGCAAGCTGGCAGCAATCAGGAGTTAACATTGCTCTGTCAGAGTGGCTGATATAGGCACTGGGCCACAGGAGCCTCTAAGGTGAGAGCTATGCCTCTTCTCTCTCTACTTTGTTCTAATCAAGAATTCACTCCAAAGTGTGTGGCTTGCAGTTCTGAACACTCTTCCACTGACCTTACCTCATTCTCATTCTCTCTTTTAAGAACGTAATTTTAAGCTTAGATGTCTTTTAAATGTCTGAAAGCTTGTCAAAATAAGAGGAGCAGCCCTCCTGAAATAAGCCCTTCACAGTGTGTCATGTTTGCTTCAACTCTCTCCTCTGTCTTCTTTACTATCCAGGTCTCATGCTGCTTCTGGAAACTGCACTTTGCATACAGGACGAAATCACTTTTGCGAAGCACCACTTTTCTGATTCCTATTTGAATCTGTTTCATATTTTATTTATGTCCTAGTATGTTCTTATGGATCTTCCTCTATCCTCTGTTGAGTTATTTCTTTGGAGATCAATCACATTTAGGTGTGTTTGTTTGTTTTTAATGTCATCTTCAGGCAACATTTTTCTTACCAAAAAAAAAAAAAAGACCAAAAAATAAACAAAACACCAAAACAACAACAACAACAAAACAAGAACTTACCTACCCAGATTTAACTATTGTATTGTGCAATCTTAATACTTTTCTAAATGGCTCTTACATTCACTCCCATATCTAATAGTGATGTTTGTATTTGCCTCTACATTTCCTGGCTTTTTAAGATGAATCTTGGCAGAACTGAAGGTACTTTATTAGCCTTTTCAATTGATCTGCCAATCACATCCAAAGCTACATTCAGCATTAAATTTGGGGGGCGGGGCATTGAACCTCCTACTGATCTGTTATGTCCATGCCCAACAAATAAACCAAGCTAGCAGGAACGTACATTCAATGCTTCCCTTGTTATCATTTTGTTCTTTCCAGGCTAAATTATATCTGGCTGAGCTCCTGTCATGTAACAAGTGAGACTCAAGGTCCTTTATAAGAAGAAAAGAACAAAGAGGTTGCTGATACTGAAGGCAAAATCCTCAAATGTCAACAATAAAGCAACATAGAGTCTGACGCATGGGTGTCAACTCTTATGTTCTAGGAGAAAAATATATCATCTGTACTGTAGGAATCAGAAAAGACCACATGTGAAAATAGGGCTTATGCTATTAATAACAGCTACAATGGCTATGGTCTCCATTCAACAAGCACTGGCATGTGTTTAACCAAGACTAGCATGATAACAATACAAATGAGGGATAGGAATGGGTAAAAAGAAAGAGATAGGTATCTTGATAGAGAAGAACAGTCATGGATATTCACGACAGCACATTCGCAGGTCATCATAACACCCTTAGCATGCCAAGGAGTCCATGGTCAAAGTAGACCATAGTTCACCAGTGGTATAGCTAGTAAATTGAGCTGTTGGAGATCTGAGTGTGAACCCATGCAACTATAAAAACCATTCTTTCTTCAGTACATTCGGCTGACTTTGCTCTAAAACATAGTAGTTTCGTCATGAGAATAAGAACGTCACTTGACGTAGAGGGGAAAGTATAAATCATGGTAAAAATGTGGAAATGGGAAGGTACACAGAGGACACGGTGACAAACAAGAGTTGGCATCTATTAGTGACTAGCTTCATGTCAGCTGTACTCTGTGTTATCACATGTATAAACTCCTGGAATACTGAGAATAAACTCTTATGGGAAATTTACCTACTAACTGCATTTGATTAAGAGAAGAGATCTTAAGAAACTTGCCCAAGGTGATCTATGCAATGGATGTCAGATGCTGGATTTTAGTCGAGTACTATCATACTGGGGCTGCTATTGTCAATAGATGAGACTGTTGTAAACAACAAGGCAATTTGGAAGCTCTTTGTGGTAACCAAGTATAGCCCATTGTTTGAAAGTGCAGCTTCTGGGGAACGCTGTGTTGAGAGTATTAATGTGGTATATGAAGAAAAAGACTCCATCACCAATCTGTGAGGATTAAATCTGGATAAACAGTGTTAATTTGTAGCAGGGCCTTCTAGAAATTTTAACATTTATCATTATCCAATTGTAGAGTTTTAAGACCAGGACACAGGGCAAAAGGGTTTCTAATTTTCTTTGACTGAAAATTGTGGTTTCTAAGATCTTATTTTTAATTTTGATTATACATAGGCATGTACTCATGTGCCTGTGACTGCAAGTGTGCTCTGAGGCCACAAGCATAGCCCTGGAGCTGGTGTCATGGGTGGTTGTGAGTCACAGCATGTGAGTTCTGGGAAGCGGACTCAGATCTTCTGCAAGAGCAGTCAGTGCTGTTAGTCACTAACCCATCTTGACAACCATTTAAACTCTTGAAGATATCCAACCATAAAGATCAACTTTTATTAACCCCATCTGTCCCTTTATTTATACAAACTGAAGTAATTGTGTCTTCTATAACATCACGTGACAGTAGTGACAAGATCATATTGCCTTGTTCATTTATGGTCCCTTACTGCCTAGTCATTACGCCCATTTGACTATAAGACACTTGTTTCCTTGGTTTTGCATATCTTTAACATACAAAATTTTTTGCCCATTGTGCTATGTGCAGTGAAAGTTGTTCTCTTCTGCCATGCAGATTCTTGTCTCCCTTATGGTGAGGCTGAATAAGAGTCCTCTCCAGCGGACTGTGGACAGCAGGAATACCTGCCATTCCAGATCCCCCATGCAGAGTGATCCACAACTCCTCCAGATGCTGCCTCCCTCCTGCTGGATGAGATTTAGACATCCTGGGCCACTTTGAAGCCACATGATGAAGATTTATAACCTACCATCAAGATGGGTTCCTAAAGGACAGAACAGAAAAGGGCAGGTACACTAGCCTCAATTCTTATAGTTCCAGCGGTTTTCCACAAATGAAAGAAAATACTTCACTAGGATTGTCCAGTGACTTGTCAGTCTGTGTTCCAGTGTCCCAGCCAGCTCAGCCTAACCATAAACCAGGATTGACAGTGTCAGATGGGTGGGGGCACAACAAAGGCCCAACAAAGGTTGGTTTAGTGATCTGGCAGCAAGAAAACAGACACTTCAAACTGGAAAGCTGGCAGCCTATGGCAAATAAAAAAAAATGTACAACTGAAACCCAAAATTATTTTAAAAACAATTTAAGTGCCTAGCCATACTCTAACCCCAAGGAAAATATACAAAAGGCATGACAGTCTTGTGTACTTCTGGTTCCTTACTGCCTTTTACAAGGGATGACATTAAAAATAGATGATTCTAGAGAAAATTGAAGTAGTTTACCAAATGAAATATAAGAGTGTAAGACAAGTCCAGAAATGCTGGAATTTGACAGCCTACATTTGATTCTTAAACAGAAATAACAAATAAAATTATAAAAGGCTTTAGACAGCGTAATCCTATTAGAAATTCCCTGGATAAAAAGCCTTAGGTCCATAAAAAGAAAAAAAAAGTATCAGAGAAGGTACATCTCTGACCCTCCCCAAACATCTCCTGCTGAAGATGAAGTCAAGAAGACCAACGCCAAAAGAAAGAGCAAGAAAGACGGAAAGAAAAAAGAGAAAATTTAAGAACTGTGCTCAGAATTTTCATGAACCTACTTACTGAAAATGTGAGATGTTGAAACCATAAGAAACCAGAACACCATGTCAGAAGCAAATTACCTCATTGGAATGTAGCCTGGGTCCTTCCTTTCCATTGCTTAGTCCTAAGAAGGCTAAACAACAAAACTAGGGATCCTGAACTTCTCTCAGAGGAGGCTCTCCAAGGTAGGTACCCCCCCAAGGTAGGCCTTTCCCACCGAGTTCCAATTCTCCAGAGAGGATGCCAGTGAAGAGAGACTTTCGCAGACATCATGTGGTGTTGAGTAATGAGAACATTTTAGAGAAATTCTAGGAACAATTTGAGGCTAAATGTGATTTTAGAGATGATGCACTATCCGTACAAAATACAGCAGGCTGTTTGTGGACAAAATACTCACATTTTCTTTTTTTTTTTGTAAGAAAAGCCATTCAGTCAAGTGATACAAACTCCTCTCCTGAACAAGATGAATCCACATATAACCTGTAAGGTCTTCAAATATTTCAAATAAAATTTGAAACCAAAATTTCACAAACTGTTTGAATAACAAAAACCATTTTGTTACTAAAATCTAATGTAATAAAATGCCAGTTTCTTACTTTGATACCTATGGCTTATTTTGGTTAAAAAAAAAAAAAAAAGTAAGTTGTTACTCGCTTTAGAATAGTAAAATAATCCATTAATTACAAATAAGTTAATGCAGTATTTGCACCTACATAACACTTGGCAAAGCAAATGATTATACAGATTGTTGGAATTAATATCTAAAACAGCAAGAAAATGTTGTATTCAATGACCCATGCCACAGCAACACTTACTGTTTTATCGTTTATTTTGCTGTTGGAAGGAAAGTTTTTTTTTTCAAAGCTCATACTGCCTTTGTTATTTCTAAAATTCTAAAGACAAGCAATGCTCTTCCATCCCTGGCCTGGCATGAGTATGATGTCATCGGCGTTTCTCTGCGTGCAGCCCACCTCTCTCTTCGCTTTCTGTGTGTAGTCAAAATAGCAGAGTATCACTTTGGAGTGACATGGCATTTCAGGAAAAGCCCACACGACAACTGTTGGAAATATTCTCTGCAAGATTCTGACTGAGAAATAAAACATGGGCAGCAATTTGGAGAAAGCTTTAATTGTACTCAGATTCCATAACAAGAGAAAAGAATAAGATGTATGACATTTTTAAAAATTGGGCAAGGCTATAAAGCCCATATTTAATTGAGTACATTCTATGCACAAGCCCTCCCTTCGGCTCCCATAGAAACAAATAAAGGCTGTACAGTTATGAACAGTAAGGATGTGAAGAGGCTGCCACCACCCCATGGTCTCATGTGCAAACACAGAATAGGGCTGACGGTATTTAAAAAGGGAACAGTTTAAAGCAAAGACAGAGACTGTCTTTAGAGCAAGAAATGTTTCTCCCCCTTAGGGTTTCTTTTCTCCATGGAAGCTTCATACAGCCCTCATAATCCATCAGCAGAACTAATCAGATCTGAGATTAAAAAGATACATGAAAGGCTAGGCACAAGAGAGATGCAGTGACCTGACAATCTGCCATGCTGCTATGCTAGGAAAAGAAAGGCAAGAGAAGAGGGAAGAAGAGAGTGGAGCCAGGAAGGAGAGTCCTGATAAGACCCAGAATGCATTGGGCCATGTGATGTATCCCAAGACACAAGTCCCAAATTTCCTAACCAAAGCCCAGTGAAAAAGCAAGCAAGCAAAGAAATAAATAAAAACAACTTTGAAAGGCATCAAAGAGTTTCCTTCAGCCTGGATGGAGAATTACAGAGGTGGTAGAGGAGTGTTGACAGGCTGCTAAAACTGGAAGAGAATGGGCATGTTCTTTTCCAACTATGACTTGACTATACTAGGTGATTCAGGGACAGTGTATGGTGGTGGTGGTGGTGGTGGTGGTGGTGGTGGTGTGTGTGTGTGTGCATGTATGTATATTGTTGCGTGTGAATGAGTGTGTATGCTATTTGTGTGTGTGGTGTGTGTTGTATATGTGTAGTGTGTGTATGTTGATTGTGTAGGTATAATGTGTATGGTACATGTGTGTATTGTGCATGTGGTATGTGTGTACATGTGTATAGTGTGTGCATGTGTGCAGTGTGTGCACACATATGTGTACATGTGGTGTGTGAGTCTAATATATGTGCATTTGTGTGAACAGTGTGTATTGTGGTAGTAGAATGTGTTCATGTACATGTATGTGCATGTGTGTATGATATGTATTGTAAGTGTGTGTGGTATGCATGTCATGTGTGTATATATGCATGTGAATAATGTGTGTGAATGTTTATGTAGTGCCTGTGTGTGCACATATGTACCTGTGTGGGTGGGTGGTATGTGTGCAATATGTGTATATTTGTACGTATCATGTGTATTGTATATATATGTAGTGTAGTATATGTGTGGGTGCTCTATGTGCAATATGTGTACATTTGTATGTATGGCTAGTATTATATATGTGTGTGTGTGTAGTGTAGTATATGTGTGGCATGTGTATGCATATGCATGTGTATATAATGTGTATGTACACATTGTAGTGTATATGTGCATATAATATGTGTACATGTACATGCAGTATATGTGTGTGCATGAGTGTATGTGTAGCTTTGTCCAGGACATAGTGTTTCTGTAGATGTAACAGTACAACCTGAGGTGTTGGCCTTCTCCTTTTAACTTGTTTGAGATGGGGGTCTCTCTTGCTAACTGATGTGTATGCCAGGGTATCTGTCCCACAAGACTCACTTATCTGTCCTTTCCGTTCCTCGTAAGGCTCTGCTAGGATCACAGGTACTTACACTAACTAGTATGTCCAGGTTTTCTGTGGGTTCCAGGATCCAGACTCAGAGTCCCAGGCTTGCCCAGGACGCCTTTCATCCATGAGCTCTAGTCGGTTGTTTTTAATGATCTAACTAAGTAGGCAACACAGAAGCGACTGTGAAGCCCACCTGATAGAGTGCAATGTTAAATGTGACCTCCTGCTGTTTAATTTCAATCATCTGGCAGCTGAGTAAGTTCAAAGTGAGACTGACTTGGATCTCAGTTAGGACTTGGCCTCAAAGTCCTTGTCACTGCGAATGTGTTAACTGACAAACAGAAGAGCTAAAGAGCTCGTGCAAAATTTAAAAAAAAAATTCTATGCAAGTTCGGTAAAAGACAGTAATGAAAGGTGTCAAACTAGAGTCAATGGTAAATAGAAATTGAACAAGATGAGAAATGAAGAATTAATCTACAAGGATGTCAGAACTCAAGTGAGGAAACTGCAAGCACATGAGACTGTCTTGTCTTGTGGGGAGCAAGAAACTACACAAGGCACCTGGTACCATACAAGATGGAAGAATGCAAACTATGGAGTTCAGGTTTGGATCACAGGAAAGCTCCCTGGACCACCTAAGCTGGCTACTCAAGCAGAGTTTCATGATGTTGGGAGAGTTAAAGGCAGATATATCAGGAAACGAGGCCCATGGTATTCAGAGGCAACATAACAGCTATCTTTATATGAATAGAAAATGCTATCATTTTAATGTAACAAAGGGCACATTGAACAGTTCAAAGGCTTCAAAGGTGACAGTCTTGGGATGTATAAAGTATAATTGTTCTGATGACCCCCGAGAATAAACCTGCAGACTTAGAAAGGAAAAAAGGCTTCAGTGAGGTATGTTGCCTGGGCTGAAGCCTGCTCAGCATCCCTGTATATAGGTATTTTCTTCCCCAGCTCTGAGATATATACAATGACATCATACTAGACATATCCAGTCCTGACCACTGCAAGAATCAAAGGCTTTCAGGTGTCAGGTTTCTCCATGCAGCAATATACTGACTGCCACGCAGTTCAGGAGGTCATTTTTAAGGCAATTACAACAAAACTGTAATTACAACAAAAGCAGTTGTGATGCAGTAATGTCCTAAATAAAGCTATTGAGCATTCATTCTATTTGAATTTTTCTAGTTGGGTATTTTCTAATAAGCTCTCCTAAGAACAGGACCAAGGAAATGTCCCAAACTTAGAAAATGAACAATATACCCTATCAATAGTACTGTACCAACCCAAAATACATGCAAGCCCATTTCAGTCGGCTAACAAGCTTAAAAGGATGAACAAAGCTGACTACATACAGCAGCATGCTGCCATACACACTATCTGCTCTCATGGTGCTACTATCCAAGAGGAAGACGCTGGCCTGAGAGAAGAGACACTGACAATTATCTGGAATCATTAACAGTCTGAACCGCTTCTGCATGATTCTTACCTGGAGATGGGCTGGGCATGTTCAATTTTATTACCCTATCTCATTTTAGCAGTGAGGTGCCTGAGATGCATAGAGTGGAGCGGAGAATTCAGAATGTTTTTAATATCAGAATACAGAAGGAAGATTGTTTGTTTTCTGAGTTTTCTCCCCCCAACATTAACACTCTCGCCAACCACAGGAACTCAAATATAAGTTTTACAAGTTGCTGGACCAGAAAAAGGATGGAGCCCAAGGTTGGGCTCCTATTTGCCAAAGGTAAATACAAAACAAAGCAAGCTCTAAAAGTCTAAAATCATCAGCAGAGATTTAATCAATTTAAAAAACAAAACAAACAAACAAACAAACAAAAAAACCGGAACTTAGTGGGAGGTACTGGAAAAGAACTGGGAACAGACATAGATACTGCCTTGGTCTGGGAGTTGGCCTGGACCTCCTTCAAGTATGTATGCATGGAGACTTAAAGTCATGCCTGATGCTGACCAGTAACCTGTGAGGTGACCGCCTTTTGCTTCCAGTCACAACTGTGACACTTCCAACAAAATGATCTCTAGACTGCTATCTTATTCTCACTAAACCCCAAATTCTTAATGTCTGAAAGTAGAATTTTATTTCATGACTCAGAAAAGTATTAATTAAATTCAAAATACATATTACTCTCTATGTTTCCTCCAGAATCCTGATACAGATTCCCTTTTAAAATAAAGTCTTCGCTGGGCGGTGGTGGCGCATGCCTTTAATCTCAGCACTTGGGAGGCAGAGGCAAGCCGATCTCTGAGTTCGAGGCCAGCCTGGTCTACAGAGAGTTCCAGGACAGCCAGGACTATACAGAGAAACCCTGTCTGGAAAAACCAAAAATAAAATAAAATAAAATAAAATAAAATAAAATAAAATAAAATAAAAT
>JANHMN010000010.1:30908676-31049612 GCA_030674055.1 Rhabdomys pumilio | reverse complement strand
CTCTCTCTCTCTCTCTCTCTCTCTCTCTCTCTCTCTCTCTCTCTCTCCAGATTATGATACCATGATACCAAACTCAGTTTATATAGAGGAAGAAAGAGAAAGGAAAAAAAATTCTAAGAGAAGCCTAATTTCTGTCACAATGTGTTTCCCAGATCCTAATGTAAGCTCATGTATAAAGATTCCAAAGTCTCCAGCATAAACTCAGACAGTACATCCCACTACATAGCTGAAGCTGTCCTGTAACTCATTCTGCAGCCCAAGCTATCCACAAACTCCACAACTTTCTCCTTCTGTCTCCGGAGTGCTAGGACTAAGCTATGTAGCACCATGCTGAGGTTCTTAGCTCTTTTCAACCCTATGAGGACCTTAGTGGTGCTAGGACATTCAGGACAGCTGCATTAGGAGCAGAGGAGCAGCCACCCAGTTTGTTTCTTGCAACTGAACCTCAATGCTGCAGAAGTTGATGTTTTTTATTTATTTGACTTTTGGTGCATCTCACAGAAGTTTCTTCAGACAATTTATAACAAGAACTTTCTTTGCTTTATAATCTGAATTATCTCATTTTAACCTACTGACCATGTATCATTTAATATATACTTGAAAACTCATTACTTAATTTAGCATTGCTGCCTCAGAGTAAGACTAAAATGGTGTAGCTCGTTCATTTTATACCAAGGAGATGCAGGAGAGAATTTGCTCCTATCAGGTGGAAATTTCAAAGTGATTAAATGGACCCACCAAGAACACAACAAGGTGTTTATGGAACTGTCCTCTGTATATGTATGCTTTACTACAGTAGACAGAAAACAATTAAATTACTAAAATTTGATTTGGATGATTACACACACATACACACACACACACACAAATTATCTTCAATGTATATTTGATCCATCCTCAGCTATATTTATCAACCATTATTATCAAACAGCTAGACCATAGGTTACCAGCAATGAATTAAAACCAAATCATTATTTTAAACATGCACATATACATGCAATATGCATACAATAAAGGTCAAGAGGCAGAGCTCCCAGTGGTACTTAGCAAGGCTGTGACAGTAGTTCTGGATAAGCACAAGGTAGACATGATCCATAGCATGAAACACACAGATATGGAAGGAGTAAAGCCACAGCTCTCTTAACAGGCCTGAGACTCTGACAGAAAGACAGGGTAACCTGAAGGCTGACCTTGAAGACCTTGAAGAGCCTTCGACATTACACAGGTATCTGTGTGTCAATACAACATAACCTATGGGCAACCTGTTTCAACCTCAGTTCAGTTTTTGTATACAGGTCAGACAGCTAGAACAGCATAACGTGTTCAAAGATCCATGAAAAACTAGTACTGAGTTACCTTAAAGACATTCTCAAGGGCTAATAGAGATGAGCAGTCCTTAAGAGTATGGTCTAGTCTTTCAGAAGACTCATCTGTAACTCTTAGGATGAAGAAATTCCATCCAGTTCTGCCTCCTCAACTCCAGGCCCATCCTTCTGCACATGCTTACATGTACATGTACATAAACACCCTGAAAGTATTCCTTAGGTGCTTATAGAGTAAATTTTTTTCCATTAAGACAAAGACTGACTTCCCCACAAACATGAATCTGAGACCTGTTTGCCATGCCAGTGAATCTTACTTGTTTGTTCTACTACCAACTATTAGAAACAAAACTGTAATAGCCGCCCAAGGAAAAGTGGCCACAGTTTTAATCTGCATAAGAAGTATGATAGACTAGGATTTTTCTAAAAGCAATGCAGCTTTTGTATTTATTCTGTTAAATGTGTTTACTTTTCATACCATTGAAGAGTACATAGTAGATTCTCTAAAGTATTTCTGACACAGTATCATTTATAAATCATGAAATCTCAAACTTCAACATTTGCAATTCCATTAGGACTGAAGAGCACTGTGTTTTTGGTAAACATAAAGGTACTGAGATATAAATTTAGTGAACAAGCTTTGATTTACTGTGGTAGGATTTCATAAAATTGATATGCATAGTGTATAAACCCTCTACCAGTAGCTTTAGATAAAGTTGAAGAAGATGGTTTCCATGTTCAGTTCTATTAGAAATAGCATAAATATAGCTTGAAAATAAAGCTCAGGGGTCTCTGCTCCTCACTTCAGCTGCTTAGACACTGAGAGGCCATTTTGTTTTGTTTGGCTCTAGGTTATGCTTTTATAAAACATAAGTATTTACTTTAAAACAGCATTGTGTACATGTAAACATGAGAATAAAAACACATCTACTATTAAGTATGTGTTCACACTATTTAAATACTCTTTTTTTCTTTTTCTCTTTTAATTGTGTGTGTGTGTGTGTGTGTGTGTGTGTGTGTGTGTGTGTGTGTGTTGCTGCTGCTGCTGCATGTGAATATAGTGCCCACAGTGGCCAGAGGAGGGCATCAGATTCACTAGAGTTACAGGCAGGTTTGAGCCTTCAAACAAGGGTGTATGGGACCACCCTCATGTCCTTGATATGAACAGTATTCACTCTTAACCACTATGCTAGCTCTCCAGTACTCTGTATATATATGCTTTACTACAGTAAACAGAAAACAATTAAATTACTAAAAGTTTATTTGGATGATTACACACACACACACACACACAATTATCTTCAATGTATATTTGATCAATTTTCACCTATATTTACAAGCCATTATTATCAAATAACTAGACCATAAGGTTATCAGCAATAAATTAAAACCAAATAGTTATTTTAAACATGCACATATACATGAAAAATAAACCCATGACTTACTGAATAGAAAGTGTATATAACAATATATAAACAGAAATATAAAAATGCACCCAATGCTTCAATCTTTTGGAAGCTAGGCTTTGGAATTTTTCTTGCTGACAGAAAACTTCTGTTTGGTTTGACCTTGGTAGTTGAATCCCCTCTGGCTTGTCACCTGCTAGTGACTTTAATCCTTCGCACTTTCCTATGTATCAGAACAATTGTCAGCCAGCTTGTTAGTCCTGGTACCGTCACATAAGGTTGCCTCCAGAGAGTGACACCTAATTCAGCTCTGTGTTCTCCATCAAGCTTTAGCTTCCTGTTGCCTCAAAGCCATCTGAGCTTTCCATTTTGCTGACAAATCATGTAAAGCATCATCAAATTTCCAAGTCACTAGATGTCCTAGTTTTGTCCCACCTCGTGTTCTGGAATGAAAGGGAAGTAGTTTCCAAGGTTTAAAACTGAACCACTTTCACATCCCTTTGTTTAAAAAAAAAGATTAAAAAATAATAATAATAACATAAAAAAGGAAAGGACTGTATTTCTAAAGAAAATGGAAATTAATTTTAAAATCCTTTATTTTTGCATATCTGACTCTGGACTTGTACGTCCTTGTGTTCCATTCTAGTGATTATTACATTGTTATAATCTTTAGAACACAAAACACAAGCGATATATGAGCATAGCTGTTTGATACACGTCTGCAGAATTTATAGGAAAGAATATGCTTGGCCACTGGGTCTGATACTTGAATTTCAAGTCCTATTCAGCACAGCAGCTAACTCGGCTAAGGGGCTCTTGAAGCTTGCACTGAGACCATCGCCTTTCTTGTACTTCAGCTTCAACAAATTAGTAGCCACCTGTAGAGGTGGACACAGATGATGCTTTCAACATCTCAAGGGGAAAAATAAGAGCTCTCTCAAGTGAACATGTAACTACTGTGGTTAATAAATACCCCCTGCTGATAAAATGTCTACAGCACTTTGTGTGCAAAATCAAGTGCTCATTTTTAAAAGAAGCTCAATTCTGATTGCTATAAACCACAGATTTTTGTCCCCTAGATGTCCTGATGTTGACATCCTGCTCCCGATCTATTAATAAAAGGCTGCCTCTGCCTATGTGCCAGGAAGCAGGTCTTCATTATGTCCTTACTCTAAAACTGTAAGTAAAATCCTACTGTATGTGAGAAGCACAGTTTACAATGTTCGGTTAGAGCAGCCTGGGCTAGGACACTAGTTTTCTAAGTGTGAAAGCACATGCTTACTGATGAATTAAAACTGAATCTGAAGTAAAGGTTGGTATGCTCAAAATACTAAACCACATTGGCTACATTTTTTCAACAGGCCCTTTACCCCAGCATCTGACAATTCCTCCTACTTCACACAAAGACAAAGACGCAAAGATAGATGTTTGGGTTAGGACAGAGAGGTAATATTAATATAGCAGCCGGGTGGTTTCATAAATGCCAGGTTCTGAAAGCAATATAAATAAACAATAATTTAATAATAACAGAAAATGGAAATATGTATTAACTCAGGCAGCCAGAAGTCCTGATATATGAAAGATGAAAAATTAAAACATTGTGAATATGAATCATGAAATTGTGTGCATGTTTTTTATGAAATTAAAATTATTGTTCAGAAAAGATTTCTGATATCTTAGAATCTTTCTGTCCTATTCACTGAACTATTACAAATGTACACATTTCAAAACTAATTTAGAAAAAAAGATTACTTCTCCTAGATTGCTTTTCTTTTGTCCAAATTAATAGTATATTGATTAATTTAAGAAGTAAACATAGTATCTATTTCTTTCCTTCCATTGTATCTGAAGCCCCAAGCCAGAAGTGTCATACTCTAAACTTGCCATTCAGTGTCTTATACTGTGCACTCATTCTCTGGTTTATTCCTAGTCCTTGCCTGCAGTACACACATAACCATACAAGTATATCTTCAACAGAGTCATAAAAGGATCTCTCAGTCTCCTTCCAATTAAAAATCACAGCCAGTAAACAATATCAATAATTAAAACTAATGTTTAAATCTTCTTTAGTCTACATTTGCAAATAAAACTATTATACACAAACTGGAATAATACAATTATTTTATTTATTTTTCCATAGACATTATTTCATTCCTATGGTGGTTTGAATAAGAAAAGCCCCACAGGCTCCTATAGGTATGGGCTTGTAAAAGTAGGTGTGACCTTGTTGGAGGAAATGTATCATTGGACGTGGGCTTTGAAGTTTCAAATGCCCATGTTGGGCCCAGTTTCTCTCTCTGCTTCTGGATCAGGATGGAGCTCCCACCTACTGTTCTAGGGCCACGTGGGCTGCCATGTTCCCCATCATGATGGTAATGGACTAACCCTCTGAAACTGTAGGCAAGTCCCCGACTAAATACATTCTTTGATAAGAGTTTTCTTGGTAATAATGTCTCTTCACAGCAATGACACTGACTAAGATAGTTCCCCTTTTGAAAATCAGGACAATAATGTCTTTACATATAAATGCCTACATGTCAGGTTACTGGGCAACATGAATAAAGCCATGGGGCTGGGCAGGGGCAGCCAAGACTTTGGTTTGAATTTTAGGGCTCTTAGGAGAAGATCTAATGTGAATGTAGTTCCAGGATAAGGTGTGAGCCAGGACTTAAAAGAGAGAAAAGTTGCATCCTATTTAGCCCTTAGCCAGAGCCCACATCAGGAGTCACATCAGGATCAGCCATCCACGAGAAAGTGAGGATGGACAGAAACCTCATTAAATTGACTGCTGTGTCCCAAGATTATTAAGATATATTGTCTTACACATTCTTTAAAACAATTTTATGAAATGGAATTCTACAATGCTGTTTTTTCCAGAAGAGTAAAACTTCTAAAAGGTTAAATAGCCTATGCAGGGTTGAATGTGAAAGCAGTGCAGATGATAGCTCAAGTCCAAGGACACCTGTCTGAACTTGAACATCTGTCTCCTTGACAACACGCCCCTGCACCTAAATATGCTGTAGAAAAGGACAGGATGGAAATGCACACATACATGTCACTCTAATATTATGTGACATATTATACATACATAATTGTATATATACATATTTCCTAATAGTAATAGACAAAATATGATAAAGTCATGTGCATACATGCATACTATGCATACATTTACATATGTATACATGCATATACTTTAATAAATGAGCCTTTGTTCAAAATAAAAGAAATATGAGAAGAAATTAGCACACTAGTACTATTCTGTTATTTTACTTACATAATTATATATAATGATTTTATATAATCTATATATGTTTTATATATGATTTATATAATTGTTATTATGCACAATATATAATAAATTCACTCATCCAAAATTTTATGTTATTAATTTTTTTTGCCTTCAGTTATGTTTTTACAGCATTTTAGCATTTCTTGCAACACCTGAGTTTCTGGAGAAGAGAGAAGCTCCTGTGTAGGCCTGGGGTCACTTTGATTTGAATACAATGTAAATACTTCTACAACGCTTTTTATATATAAAAAATATCATATATCAACTATAAAAAGTGTGATTGACTAATCCCAGCACTTGGGAGGCACAGGCAGGCGGATTTCTGAGTTCGAGGCCAGCCTGGTCTACAGAGTGAGTGCCAGGACAGCCAAGGCTATACAGAGAAACCCTGTCTCGAAAAACCAAAAAAAAAAAAAGTGTGATTGACAAATAATAACAGTCTGTACTTTTAGTCTGAGCAACTTAAAGGCTAAAAAAAAATATATTATGAACTTTTGTTACAAAACAAATAAATTTCAAGGAAGGCTGGAAATGTTAGTAATTAGAAAAAAGAGGTTACCTGGAAGTTCAGGCTGTAGTATGCTCTCTTCAAAACTCCTTCATTATCACCTGGTTACACAGCAAAGTAGAAACCTGGTTGTACCTTTTGTACCTTGTTTCCTGAGATGGAAACTCTGAGATACTATGAGATGCCATTAAAATTTAAAAATGTCCTTAGTAATCAAAAGGAAATTTTCCCATATTTTTAACTGATAAGGTTTAGCATAAAAAGTAAAATTTCCCCGTTAAAACTATCCATGTAATTTATATCACAATAGTCTGGAAATTAAACACTGTTACTATCTCTCACCTTACACATGAATAAACTGAGGCACAGTTTACTCATCATTTACAAGCTATAATTTTATATAAAACACATAGGGGGTAGGACAAAGATGGCTCAGTTTTAGAGGGCCTGCAATGTAAGTATTAAGACTTGAGTTCAGGTCTCGGCACCCACATAAAACCCAGACACCAGCATATGTCTGTCACCCAAGTAACAGACCTGAGGTTCCCTGGCCCTCACTATCCAGCCAATTTAGCCTAATCAGTGAGCTCCAGGTTCAGTGACAGATCTTACCTCCTAAAGTAATGTGGAGCATAACTGAAGGAAACACTGGAAGTCAACCCCTGCCCTATGCAGGCACATACACACATATCCACATGCACCACATAGAAATGCACACTCTATGCAAATATACATTTACATATAAGAATATTATAGGCTGAAACTATAGGTAATTTGCATAAATAATAGAAATTCAAATTTTTTTAATTTTTTTTTTTTATATTTTTTCCCAATCTGCTTTTATACCATTTTAATTACATGGAAGTATTAAGGCCAGTTCTAGGTTGAGGTTGAGGAACTAGCAATACAATAGATGCAAATAGTCAAGGAACAAACATCTTCACACTACTCTACCAAATGTATTGTCTTTGTTAGAGCTCAGAAGTATTACAGCACGAGATAAAAAAGAAAGACACGTGACTCTTGACTTGAGTTATGTAGGTTTTGAACCAGTATAATATAAATGACTGTGTCAATAGAAAAATTCCAAGTTTATTAAGATTACTGGATAACAAGGATTCTTTATAATGGCTTTCCTATACAATGATTATCATTTTATAGTCCACAGCATCTGTTAAGCTGTCAAGGACATTCACCTCCCTGAAATATCTTCAAGCCTCCTATTAGAGCTCAGTATGTCAAGGAAGAGTTTTCCTGCTAATGATGGTTGATTGTAGACTAGACCAGATCTTCTCTAGAACCAGAATGGTCTTATGTTTTTAAATATCCAGGAAATAATTACAGCAATGCCTTGTCTGTCACAAATTTCCTCCTATTGCTGTTATAAAATATGGACTAAAAGCAACACATGGAGGAAAGAGTTTATTTGACTTACTGGCTATAATACATTATGGAGAGAAACCAAAGTAGTAGCTTAAGGTGGGTACCTGGAGACAACCCCTGAAGCAGAGAGCCTGGAACTATGCTATTTATCAGCCTCCTGGCTTACTCAGGTGCTTTTCTTATACAGCCCAGCCCTACTTGCATAGAGATGGTAATGCCCACAGTGATCTAAGCCTTCCTTCATCAATTAGAAATTAAGAAAATGCCCTACAGACATGGACAGAGGATAAGCCGGTAGGCAGAACGCCTCAATTGAGGATTCCTCCTGCATAAAATTGAAAGAAAAAAAACTAAGCAATGTACACCCCCTTAAATTTCTATCACAGCATCCACAAGCATTTGGGAACCAGGTGTCTACACTAAGCCAGTCAAATTCTAATCAAACTCATTATTAACATGGTGATCTAAAGCTAAGGAGAAACCCGGCCCTGAAAAGCAGACTGCTTTGCCTCCTAAGCTCTCTGCTGTGGCTCATCCATCCGCCCATCACCCTACAATGCCTGTCTTAGTTTTCAAACTATTCCTCTCCATAGATGGATCCTTAGTGTTGACACGATTCCTTCTGTCTAGAAAGCTGATATCCCCACAGTTGAAATCACTGTTCAGCTCCACAGGCTCACTAGGTGTCTTTCAATTCTTCTCATTTGTGATACTGGGATCACAAACGAAACTTTAAAAAGACCTCACTCACAGACTGCCTCAAAGGTCAAATTAGAATTTGTTGAATGTGACTTACTTCACTTGTCTGCCTGAGCTCATTCAGATTCCACGAATGCCTGGCTTGCAGAGAGAAAACAATTATTTGACATTTATTCAATAATTGGGGTGACTGCTGGCTGTGGCACACATTCAAATTAAAGGGTCCCCAGGCCTACACAGGATCTGTTCTTCTCTCCAGAAACTCGGTTGTGGCAACAGAATCTTTACTTGAGTCTGCACAATGAGGGTAGGCTTACAGCTAATGTCAAAACCAAGATGAATTCTGTTTTTGCTATTACATGGCAAATCAGGATGAAACAGGGAACTCATAGTTCATAACATCCTATGAGTGAAAACTGATTCTGAGTTCTTAAACTCTTTCATATACTTCACAGGACAAAGAAAACCATTTGATGCCATATTTATTAGATATGAGAAAATGAGAGAAGAGATAACTCTGATAGAACATAGCAATTAATAATACCTATATTTTCTGCTGCTATGTCTGGATAAACAGTCAGTATGATTAGCTTCCATTGTTTGTTGCTGAATCTGTAATTTGTTCTAATGTACAGATTATAACAGGCACGCAAAAATACCAAAAATAGATTTACTAGCTTATAGTATAAAACTAGAATTAATGAGAGAAATAACACACACATACACCACACACACACACACACACACACACACACACACACACACGCACACACACACGTACTTCATTACAAGCATTAATTTAGTAAACTCCATTCATCAGATTTTTAAGAAAAATAGATTTTTAAACTATTTAATGTTCTTCCTACAAATATTAACATTAGAAGTAAGCAAGCATAATAAATATATTTTATGGGGACAAACTAAACAGAACAAGATATAGCCTTCCTATGCTAAAACATCCACAGTATAGTTTGTGGAGGGAAAATCATTCCCATGCCTACATATCATTGGGCTGAAATCCATGCCTGGATTATTGCTGTAGAGCAGTGGGCAAGGTTTATTTAGGAAATTTCATGCCGAGCTTCTGAAGTATTCACCCTACCCCTTTCCACACATAATTCAATATAAACACTTTTCTTCTGACAGACATTTTAAAAGATCAAAGTGTAGAACAAAGGCAAAAAGTGACATGAAGCACAAGTTCAGGACCATTGAGATGAATGGATGGATTAGCCAGAAAATTCATGGTGACACCTCAGTCCTGCACAAGAGGTTCTGTTTATGTGATTACTGTTCCAACGCTTTGGAGATCCCAACCACGGAACAGCCACCCTCCTCTGTACCCCATCAGGAGACCCTGTAATATTTCAACAAGTCCATATATCAATGCCAATCAGTGCAATTCACCTGACATCTCATTATCGGCTTTGAGCAACTGGATGTCATCTAGAGAGGAACAAATAGTCCATTGTGCACAACATCACAGACCAAATAGAACCCTTATGCAAAATGTGTCAAACAAAATCCAGAATACGGTCAGCAAGGGCTAGATAAAAGTCAAAGAAAATAAACGGGGTGTTGTGGAATGCACCTCTTATGAGCACACGACCCAACTGCCGCACACTTATGATTTAAAGACACGTTACCGGCAGCAGCGCTCAGCTAAACAAAACAATACAGTGCACTTGGGCTACAGAATCAGATTAGGAGTGAAGCTCTAATGACACAGACTGCTCTGATCTACAAGTATTTAAAAAAATGAGACTGTTTTAGGTGCATGAGCTGCAGTTCAGAATTTTCAGCAATTTCCAGCCACTCTCTAAATTAATGTTTTCAGCAGTGTCGTACGCCATCATGTTGGTTTTAGAATATGGCAAAACATCAAAATCCTGGCCAACGGTATTCCTTTCACTGCGAGCTTGAAGGGATATGCAATTAATTATATTCTAGATTTATGGGATTCTAACAAGAACCACACTGACTGGTTTGCTAGTAACTACAAAAAGAAGGTAAACCACTCGGGACTAGAAGAAACTATACGCACAACAGTTTGCAGGAATAAATTTATTTGTAATAACTTATACTTCAGTCTAATAAAAGTCATATCCCCCTTAGAGAATCATTCTCCATTGACAAGTTATGTTTAGCAATAAAAATAAAAATTAACTGAAAAACTAAATTACTTTTTAAAAATCCTTAAAAAAAAGAAAGAAAGTAAACCTTTTTGAATATGCATTAAGCATTAAAAAAACCCACTATTTCCTAATAGTTTTGGCTTAATAATTGGCAAAAATTTGCCAACGAATTCCTTCTGATTCTAGAAGGTTCCAAATTGCCTATGTGAAGCAGCCATTACCCTGCTGCAGTCTCATTTCTGATGGCACAGAGGAAGGTAGACAATGCACTACCTCAATACCTCTTCCTGCTCCTGCAGGTACCACAGAACTCTTCTGGGAGTTGCTACGTATCATTCTGTAAAGATGTTTACCAGAGCCATGAGCTTCCCTGAGCTGACTCAACTCAAGATGTTTCACATGTAATTAGAAACACCACGGAAGGAGTGAGTATATAAGCAACAGGTAGACAATGAACAGGAAAGCACTTTCAATGTCAGGACACCCACTTGCAAATATTCAAGAGAGAAGAAAAAAATGTAAAAAGTCAACTGGGGAGCAAGAAGCAGGTGGAAGGCACAGAGCATGGGGGACAGAGTGCACTTGGCTCATGGTATGTTATAAATACAATATTTAAAACACTGCCGTAGAAAGTAATGACACATGGGATGTTGGTAGCTTTTGATGGGATTTACTAAAAGAGAACTTCCAAAGGGTAAAATGTGTTTATATCACAAGCCGTGAACTTTTCTACTGTCACAAAGGCAGAACACACTCTTCAAGAATGCTCAAGAAACTCAGGCTTTGATTGCACTTCTAATTTGGGAAGTCCAAAGGAGATACAATATGACCTAGCTATTCTGTATGGTCAACACAAGATGGGAGAGGACTGTTAACATTGAAATAAAAGGATGCTGGTGCCTACCAAGGAGGGAGATGCTTTAAAGCCCCAAGTGCCCCCACATATAAATTGTGTGAAAGTACTTAGTCAGATAGTAGGTTTTCAGGGGATGACAAACGGCGTTAGCAGATTTTCAAACTAACAGCAGATGGAGTAAAGGGGCAATTTATAATCACTGTGTCTGGATACCTGTGAGGATTTTTGTCAGCAGCATATGCAAGTGGAAGGCGGCGCACTACACAGTAAGTTCATGAATCCCATGGCTCCTTCTTTGCTTGGGGATGCCACAGAAGAGGCACTTTGCTATTTGGGTTGCTCACTGGTTATGCAAAAAAATTTTGTCATCAGTTTTGTGGCCCTGAATGAGTAACTGAAATCTAAACATGTTTATCCTTTTCTCATTGAAATTCAGTGGCTGCTCAGGAAACTTGGGGGAAAGAGTAAGTCTGTATGTTATTACAGTGGAATAAAAGACATTAACCTGATGACTATTCATTCACAACTGAACTGGAAACTAAAATTTCCCCTAATAATAAAGCACTGTTTAGTAAAAATTTTGTTTCATAAGTAGGCATTATATGTGAATGGCAAAGTTTTCATTTCTGGGACCTCCAGAGTCCAGACATGGTTGTCCAGCGTAAGATAGTCTGACATATGGCATGGGAGATGATATAGACCACTGGTTAGTCACTGGCATGTGATTGATGGAACGCAAAAAATAAAAAGAGGTTCCCCAGCTTGTTCTCTACACAAAGAAATCTCAGCTGGACAAGAAATGAAGAACGCTTGGGCTGCTCCCTTCTTAAAACAAAGAAGGAAATTTTCATGATCTTTCCCCAAGACACTAAGAACATTAACTGCCTAGCAAAATTAAATTTAAACTTGCAAAATTTAAAGTTTTCATCTATTAAAAAAGACAAAAAAAAAATAGGAAATCACTTATACTCTGGAAAAAGATATTGATGATATAAAATGCAAAGGCTAACATCAGATTACTCGGTAACTTCTGTAAGTGAAGGAATCCCCAGAGAAAACCAGACAGTACTAACCCTTCAAAAAAGATTCTGAGAATAAACATATAAAAAGGAACCCAAACTCACACTCTCACACGGTGAAGGTGCAAATTAAGATGACAGGAACATTTTGGAGATGACTAAACACAAGAGATATGAGTGTGTGGATGCTGAAGTAGATAAGGCCCAATGGAAGTTCACACACACCACTAGCAGGGAGGTAAACTTGTTTCAACTTTTGAAAATAACTTTGAGTCATCATATGGAAAATGTACACATCGTAGGATTCCTAATTTCATTTCTAAAGTAGCCTAGAGAAAAGCTAATTATGCTCAAAAGAGTACTGACCTAACAGCAACAACCTAAAGAGATATCAATATGCGCAAGAGAAAACGTCACGAATAAATATGACTTATTCAAGCAATAAAATAGCAAAATTGCAATAAATAAGTCAATTCCATAAAATGCTCTGATTGAATTTCGAAACAGGATGGTCAGGGAGAAAGCAGAAAAGGACATGTTTAACCAAAATTTTAAACACAATCATAATTTCTAATATTACATATTATATATACAAATAAAAATGCATAAAATACTGTTTACAGGACTCAACTGTTTCTTACTACCGTTTATGCCTTTCACCTTTCAGTGAAATACATTTTTAAAAATACAGTATCCTTCTCCTGAAAGATAGAGTTAGTAATCTTGGTCATCTTGTTGCTTAATGTGGTAGACACCACTGGGACTACATGAGGCCATTCATTCTAGTGTGTGGCCCCCATGCAGTTTAGTCTCTCAATGTGTGTTATGGCTTAGCCTCTCTAAGCATTTGACTTCGCTTCTAAGAAAGATATTCAGTGATAAATGTCATGAAATATGTACTTATAAAACTAGCAAACTTGGGGTTATTTCCAAATAACATGCTTAGCCCAAACCATTTTATGTGTATTCTATACTAAATGAATGAAGTGCATATTATGTAGACGTGACTTACTATGAACATCATTTTACACAAAAATAGAAGAGTGTTGAATTAAAGCTGCAAGCTGAAAATAGAAAATGGTCTTGGTGAATGGCTATGACCCTTCTTTTTTAGTTGAGTTGTATCTTGGCAAGGAGAAAAATGGAAAGCTGCTTTCTTCTGAGGGCCTAAATACCCAATCTGACACCACTTGTCAGCATCGTATGTCCTGGGATTGTTCTCTTTTAACATTTTTTAAACATATATCTATTGAGTGTGTTTGTATGTACAAAGGTGAATATAACAGGGTGTGGAGGTCACGGGACATCTTGTGGGTTCTCTCCTTCCACCATGTGGATTCTGAGGAAGGAACTAAGGTCATGTCATTTGGCTAGCTTTATTCTTTTGTTTGTTTGCTTATTTTCTCTCTTTCTTTTTTCTTTTTTTTTGTATGTATATAGTTTTTTTATTAATTATTTTATTTATTTACATCCCAAATTTGCCCTCCTACTGGCCCTCCTCCTTGAATTCCCCACTTTATACCTCCTCCCCTTCGATAATTAGGGGGTACTCCATTCCAACCCCCAGCATCCCTTTTCTCTGGGGCATCAAGCCAAGGATTGACTGCCTTTTCTGGACCCAGTGGGAGAGAATGTGCCTAGTACTATAGAGACTTGATGCCAGCTCTATTCTTGAGATTCCTAAAAGACAAAGAGGAGAATAGTGCTTATAAAAGTAATGTATTATAAAACTAATGTATCCCATCCACCTGAGTCAGGCTCTTTCAGAACTCAGTTCTGCTGAGTAGGAGAGCTGCCCCACAATGGAGTCAAGTCTCTCAATGAAAAAAAAACAATAAAACAAAACAAAATAAAAAAAACAAGGCAACAATAAAATTTCTGAATGCATGATAACCAAAAATAAATTTAAAATCACAAGAACCCAGAGGAATCTGGCTCCCTTCTTCACTGATCACGACATGCCCATTTTGTATGGCACATGTCAGCTCCACACAGAACGCTACTGAAGCACCCTGGCTCAGGTGTGAAATTACTGTACTAGGAAATGCAGTGTTTTTACTGTCCATACAAATGAATCGGCTCTTGGAGGATCATACTTGTCCGGTTATAGGAGACAAAGTCTTCTAACACTTCTCTACTGTGATTCCTCGGCATGTAAGTATCAAATTAGTGCAGTGAATTGTTCTATTTTGTCTGCTTTTAAAAACTGATGTTTGAGTTATTGACATTGATTTTCACTTTTAAAAAAATCATTAGATCATAAAATTTGACCTGCGATTCCGACAAGATTTGTACCAGTTTCCAAGATGGTTCTAAAGATACCTCTGCTGTTTTGTATATTGATTTGTGTGAAGCCATGTGCTCAGCTCTGACTACAAACTGGGGTCGCTGCAAATGTCCAAGATTTAATTCTTGGTGTAATATTATATCCATAACAGCAGTGTGCAAATTTCCTGCAGTCATTAATTAATTAACATATTATGCATAGTAAAGAACTGTTTTAAAATAAATTTCTTCCTGATTTATTATCAATAAGTGTTTGATGGCATCTATTTTATATCCCTTTAAAAAGCCAATGGGGTACAAAAGTGTCTCAAGTGAAAGTGGTCCTGAGTGGTAAGGGTTAAATAAGCCCTGCATTGACTATATCCATGTGAAGCTCTTAACAGCTACGGCAGGCAGCTCTGGTTAAGTGTAACTGAGCAACTAGACTCATGAAGAGCAGGCACAAGGATTAACTAGTTACTTTGAGACAGGATCTTCTATTGAAATGAATTCTAGGTCTTCCATACCAGGCTGACTGTTATGACCTTGATTGCCAAAGTGCTGACTGTGTTTTCCCACTGTTTACCTCTCAAGTAGGCAGGATGCTTTGAAGCTAGGGACAGGCCGTACATGTGATGAAATGTCCACTTCTGTGAGTGACCATGTAAAGGACTTCTGAGTTTTTAAATGAGACTCACAATGACCCTACAAAGTGGCAAACCTCCACTATCAAGTTTGCCCAGCCTTACCTTCTCACATCAAGTAAAGCAAGAGGAGCTAACCATTAGGAAGAAGACAGGACTATGGTGGGGGTGGAGCACTTGGCCCATTGTGGACCAATCCTAACAAGTGACTCCTGGATATTTGAGCTTTGTTCTTTTGTTTTGTTAATGGAAAAGAAAAAAAAACCCCGCTCAAAACAACATGAAAGGGAGTGAAAAAGACCAGTTTAGTATCCCAGCCACTATGTATCATTTAGTACCCAAGCCACTATGTAACATTTATGCTGTTAGCATTTTAACTCCATTTGGAGAAGGCTTTGGTTATTTCTAGGTTAAAGGTAAAGCTGTGATCGGCAGAAAGAGTGGCTGTAACTTACCCAGTGACACAGCTAATAAGCAGCAGAACTTTGACTCGGCTCCCAAGGTCTGTATTCTTCCTATTAGCACATAATTTCCAGAATATAAAATTGTTCAAACACAGACGTTATTTAAAGTTGCATTAAAATAATGGATTTGATTGGCATTCTTTCCCTGACAGCATATCCCACATCCCTAAGCTAAGTGTACTCAGACAGGATCAAATCACGTAGCAAAAATGACTGCCTACCAGTTTATGCTCCTCTCGGTGTTTCTATTTCTATCCAGGGATTTTATACAATGACAACATATCCTTTTTCACCTCATTGATGAAGATGTGAGGCTTACACCACGATCCCTCCCTGTAGTCAAAAACTACATAAGCAGAGCTTCGTTATCTGCTAGTGGTTCTTAACCCATCAGAAAAATCTATTTCCAATGGTCTTAAGAACTGAGACACTGCTCAGAAGTATAATTACAGTTATGAAGTAGCAATGAAAATAATTTTATTTTTGAAGAGTCACCACAATGTGAGGATCTGTATTAAAAAGTCATAGCATTAGGGAGATTGAGAATCACTGGCTTAGACCATGTAGACCTAAGAATCCCTCTTAATGTAATATTCTATGTAGCAACAGTTAAATTGACTAGATGCATAATCTGTATTATTTACCACTCAGGTCTTATAGTTCTTGCCTTAGTAGTTATAAACCTATGAAAACAGCAATTTCCAACAAAGCCCCATGTTGCTCACCCCCTGAAAGTAGCCCTGAAGCCAGAAGGCCTCTTATTAGCAAGCATGTGCCATCCCTGGCTACAATCTCCCTCTTTTCATCTGTCTAAGAAGATGTGTTCTAAAACTTGCCAGATCCCATGATTTTTGGAGACCTCTCTGTCCCACCTCTTAGCTCTTAATACCTCATACTTGATGCTTTGTACTCTTTGACCCACTGTGACCTTTATACAGTCTTTGTGAAGTGTCATCTAACTTCTTCCACCCCCACCTCCCCACCCCACCCTAGCTTATCAGTTTCGTCAAAGACTCACCAATCCCTGTTTCCTCTCTTCTGTCCACCACTTGTTCAAATGAGGATTTAGATTCCTTGAGGGTTTCTGGGTGTGGGCTCAGGATTGGCTCAGAGGCAGGCATGCTAACCAAAGGCCACACCAGGAACAGCAAGGCTCCAACTCTCTCTTTCATTTCCCTAACAGCTCATCCTGGTTTCCTCCATTTTCTTCCATTTATCTTCCCACCTTGATTTCTCCTCCTTCTTTTCTTTTCATTCCCTTTCCTTTTTTAGAAATGGTCTTAATAGCCAGGTGGTGGTGGCACACGCCTTTAATTCCAGCACTCGGGAGGCAGAGGCAGGCAGATTTCTGAGTTCAAGGCCAGCCTGGTCTACCAAGTGAGTTCCAGGACAGCCAGGGCTACACAGAGAAACCCTGTCTCGAAAAACAAAATAAATAAATAAATAAATAAATAAATAAATAAATAAATATAAAAAAATTTAAAAAAAACAGTCCAGGCTGGCCTGTAACTCTCAATACCCTTGCCTCAGTCTGTCTAATGATGACATTATAGACCAGTGGCAACCACTTCCCAGCTGTTCTATTTTCTAATTTCCCCCTTTTTCTTTCTTTTTACTGATGTTGCTTTTGTAACTATTTGTTTAGAGTTTCTGATAACAAGGCAAGTAATGTTAATATTTTAATCATCTATCACATGCTATTTACTCATATTACCTTACTTAAGCTTAACTGGACACCATTAAGAATTCAATGGTTGTATTATTAACAAAGCAGGGAAGCGGGAATGAGTAGGTGGGTGGGGGAGCACCCTCATAGAAGCAAGGGGAGGAGGGAGGGAATAGGGAGTTTCTGGAGAGGAAATCAGAAAAGAGGATAACAATTGAAACATAAATAAATAAAATAGCCAATAAAAAATTTTTTAAAAAAAAGCACAGCTAGCTTACAGCAGAAACTCCACCCAAGAAGTTTAACTAGGCAGCTTAGTACCTTGACCTGAGCTATTTTTCCTCATATCAAATTAGTGATCTCAACATTCCATTTTGAAAAGAAATAAACAGACATGTAGTGAAGACAAAGAAAAGAATGCATAAAGAGGGGTCATAGCATACTGCTGGTAATTTAACATAAAATGTGGACCAGCAAGTAGATTACTATTATAAAACAATCCGATTCAACCATCTAGCCAAAATAAAATTGTTGAACATGAAGATGTTTGGAAAAAGTTATAGTTTAAAAAATATATATAAGCCACTTCATCACATAAAGCCACCTGGGGAACTATGTCAGTCAGTGGGCCAGCTGGTAGGGCATAATGCCTTTTGCATGAAACTATCGACGTCAAATTCTCAAGACCAGTGTTTTACAATCTGGAGGTAGAATGACCCTATGAAAGGAGTCACCTAAGACCACTGCAAAACACAGATACTTATACTATGATTCATAATAGTAACAAAAATTACAGCTATGAAGTAGCAATTAAAATAATTTTATACTTGGAGGTCACCACAACATGCTGAATGCGTATTAAAGGGCCACAGCATTAGGAAGGTTGAGAACCACTCCAATAGACAGACATCAAGCGCACACAACGAGAGACGGCACCTGTAAATGCCGTCTTCTAGCTACATCGATACTTTCCTCGCTGCCGAGTCTATTAGTCTTCTTTAATTACTCCTTGGAACACGGCACTTTTGATGGGCAAATTAGAACCAGAAAATGTCTCCATTTTGTAAATAAGAAGCAGATGGACTGACTTAGTGGTTCTTGTGAACCAGCGACACCATTTCAAAATGCAGCCTAAGTCAAAAATCACTCATTTATCAGCATTCAGGGTCCCCAGTCAGGGTCCCCAGTGAAAAAGCCCAGGACTGGGGGCGGGGATGTTCCTTTTAAGAAAATGAGCTACCATTTATCTACTTGTTCTTTTCTTTTTTCTTTTCTTCCTTCCTTCCTTCCTTTTTTGAGTAATTTATATTAAATTCTACAAAATGTGTGAAATTGTGCCAGTTTTTCTTGTATAATTAAATTTCTTTTAAAAAACAAAATTACTCAGAAATCTTGCCCATTGATACAATCTGCTCCAGAGGTACATGAAATCAGAGTTTAGAAAATTACAAAAGATATATGCTTCATTTGACATTAAGAAAAAAAATGAAAAAAAAATTATATAAAAACCTTCTGCAGAGTAAATAAAAGCCTGAATTAGTGGCTTTTAGAAAACTGCCTTATTAAAACCTATCTTTCCTTAGAAGAGATAAATTAAATTAATTATAATTAATGGTTGTAATTACTTTCATAATGTGCTTCTCTTGTCATAAACATTCGTTAATCAATTCAAAACACAAACTTGCTTATTAGCTAGTTCATTGCTTTAATGAGCTTTTATTAGCACGTGTCTGAAAGTACCTCTGGGTACTTGAACCAATCAGGGATACATTTTTGTTTTCCTCCCATGAATTCAACACTTTTGATAATTTTCAGGCATAGATTTTTTACTGCAAGAAAGAAACAAGCTAAATGCAATAATTTATATTTTCTGACCTTGAATAAACAGGCTGGAACATTTACTTTTCCTGACGTCAAAATTAAGATTCAGGAGAAATTCTGGCTAAAAGTTAAATTCAGCAGGAAGCAATTCAACATGGCAAATGAAATTTAAAATATCCAGCAGATAACTCGATACCCCATGTGAAATGGTACTGACAATAGAAATGGAATCATTTTCACATCAACTTTTGTTCATGTTTGTTGGGGGGAGGGGAAATAACAGCACTTATATTCATAATGTCATAATGTATATCTGTATAATCAAGTATGAATTGATTTTTCAAAAAAAAATGTCCTCCAACTTATCCCAAATTTAAATGCCTATCATTATTTTTGATGATGGGGTTACCAAGAGGCTATTTTCCCAAGGTATCAAGATTGGCACTTTCTTTTAAATCAAGGTTGTTTTACATTTATACTTTTAAGATACATCACTTTCCTCTGAGGCATGCAGAAAAAGTAGGTTTACAGCACATGGTGGTAACAATGGGCTCCCTCCATTTCTACAGCCCTGTGGTGAGACTGGAAAAGCATGTCTGAAACATGCTAAATGCTGAGACTCCATGGATCAAGGATGAAATGATATATCATTTGCAGCCTAACAGCTCATTCTCCTCTCCCACAAACAATTCAGATTTAGTGGGGAGAGCTATGGCTCACAGGAGATTTGGAGAATGTGGGGCTCCCTCAGTACCTCCCCAACCCAGGGCAGCTCCTTTGGAGCTGCAAAAGCACTAAGTTAGCCTGAGCCAGTGGCCTGTGCTGAGTCAGCACTTCTCCTTGAACCAAGACATTCCAGAAGGGCGGGGAGCTGGCAAGGAAAGAAGGGAAGGGATAAGAAGACCTTAAGAGATGAAGCAGCTCATACCCTGACTGCTGGTCTCTAGAGTATAGCAGAACTAAATTGGCTTTCTGCCAAAGTTCTCCATGCAGTAATGGAAACAGTGCACGAAAGAGTTTTGTCCAATATGAACAAGTTGGGAAATCACACATTTGGAATAGCATTGCAGTATGAATTAAAGTCAAAGCCTTTCTTTAAAAGGTAGAATTAACCATCTCAGCAGGAAGGAGCTGGTCCTGAAATCATGCGCGTACTGAGTCCATGTTTCTAAAATATTAGAAATGAACACTTCTTTTGGTTTTCCTGCTGAAATAAACTGAATGTAATTATGTACCAAATATAAGAGTGTGAACGTTTAAGCTAAAATTGAATATAAAAGTTTGAAGTTCTTCCTGATGGGAGAAGGGAGTGAGCCTACTCAAACAGAGCCCAGCATGCATGAGAGATGTTTGAAAGACACAGATAGTTCTGATCGGGGTTGTGAGTGGGTAAATAGCATTATCTGTAAACCCAGTTTAAGAAATGGATAAATCTGTTTTAAAAAAACTTTGGTATATTCTACAAATGCATGATAGTAAAAAAAAAAAATGAGAAGCATGGGAACCAAGAACCTGGGAGTATGTCAAGGAGATCTTACAAACTAAAGCATTAGGTTTGCCAGGAAAAACATTATTTTCTTATAGAAAACAGGCTATTTTGGAATGAGCTTTACAAGAGCCAATTCAACTGCTACCTTTCTAGTGCAAAAGTCAATCTACCAATGAAGAATTCTGAGTAAAGTGGGCTGGAGAGTTGTCTCAGTGGTTAAAGCCCTTTCCATACAAACACTGAACAGGAATTTGTATCCCCAGAATATAAATAAAATGTCAAGTCATCTTACAAGAAGAGATAGATACTCAGAGCAAGCTGACCAGCACAGCTACCTGTATCAGTGGGCTCTAGGTTTGCCCAAGAGACCCTGCCTCAATGAATAAGATGCAAGAGCAGCTGGTGATGGCTTCAGAGACCTGTCTTGGGGTACCATGTGTGTGTACACCCAAATACATGTGTCCACATAAAAACAAACACGGGCACACAGACACATATGCATACTTGCCATGAAAATGAAACAAACAGAAGAATACGAGCAAAGGCATGATCAGCCATGATTGTACATAAGCAAGCCTTGTTAAATTACCCCTGCCCTTTAGCAGTAACACTGTTACAGAAAGATGTGAAAATGAAAAGCTCACCATTATATATTAATTGAAATTAGTGTTAAACTGTCATGGGAACTGAAGACAGTGAAAGAAAAGGAAGAAATTAACCTTTGAGGAAAGGATACAAAGACCTTCCAAAGGAAGACAATGTTAATTAGACCTTGGAAGATATAAAGAATTTTATATTAAAGTGTCAGTAAAGGGAAATTAATTTACTTCTTTAATTTACTTTTTTCCATTATAAATGGGAAACCTTTGGAACCTTTTAACTAAAAAGATATTTTAGGAAGTGTAGGGGAAGAGTCAAGTAAGATTAACAGACAAGTGTTTAGTATGTGTTTTCTATAACATGAAAAGTAAAAAGAATGATTTAAAACACTAGCAATGAAGACAACCTTGGAACTGATGGACTGTAAGTCTTCAGAACATGTAAATAAGGAAGACAGAGGCTGAAGAAGCCCACTTAGGATAAAGGTTCATGAGTTTTCTTTCAAAATACTGAATATTCATGGAAACATAGAAATATAGGTAGAATAGTAGTTCAGAAAAATTTAACCTCCAAGCTAGAATTACAATGAAGCCTAAACAAATAAAAGGACTCTTTTAAAATAATCTAATAAAAACAAGAGGACTGTAAGTAAGCAAGCAATCAAAAGGAACTCTATGTCAAAATGACTACAGTGTCCAGATGTTAAGGGGGTGGGAGGAGCCCTGTCCAAAAGATCCTCAGCAGAAGGAAGGAGATCAGTGACCCCTTGGTCTACCACTGGAGACATAGAACAGGGCGGAGGAATTCATAGGAGACCCTTGGTTCACCCCGGAGAAGGAGCAGGTGCTGGGTGCAAGCTCACAATGAGCATCATCCTACTGCTCTACCTTCCCTGTGATTTTGAAAAGTTTCACAAGTTTTAGAAGACACAAAGGACAGCCGAAGAAACGCAAGTGCTGAGAAAAAGATAAGAAAGTACCACTCTGCTTGGGGGCAGTCTAGCTTGGGACAAAAGTTACGGGTTCATTCTCCAGTTCTCCTCATTGCCCTAAGTAAAGTCACTAACCATACAGTCACGAGATCATGATGCCCAGTGGTACATCAACACGGTAGTTTCTTAGTTGTTATCCTTGGGGAAATCAATCACAAACTTCCTTGACATGAATTTTATAGATATCATTTCCTCCAATCTTCATACTATTCTTAAGGCATGGTGTTAGATCTCAATTTCTCCGTTCTTGAGGAACAGTGAGTGTGTGTGTGTGTGTGTGTGTGTGTGTATACTCAAGTTACAGCTGACAAATGTCTAGCCTGGTCTGTTGGTTCTACAGCAGGGGTTCTTTGCTTCTAATTGATAAGCAGGGGGAATAGCTAGGTATTTAGTGTGACACACTGAAGCCAATACTAGCTTCCTGAGCATGACTTTGGTATCCCACAGGAAGTAACTTCTACACCTCTTATTCCATGTATGAGTTTCAGGGGTTGAGACCGATGGGGTTGAAAACAATTGCCACTCATTGCCCATCAAGGGGCACCCTTCTCCAAGCAGATTTAAGTTCACGGTCTTCAACTGTACAAATGTAAAGGCGTTCTACTGAAAACAAATCCAAAGTATTCTGGAGTGACTGCAGCAGAATTAGTTCACAGATGCCTTCTCTGGTTCACATCTTCAATGGCAAAAAGAAGGGTTCGCTCTTGCTCTGTTAGTAGCCGGGAAGGCAATATGCATGCCTCTACCAGTTCCTGGTCACGATGACAAAGATGTGAGCACCAGACATTGAATCTATTGGGCAGCCTCATCCATCTTGCTACACTTCTCCTTTATTTACTTTGACCTCTAGGTGTTACTACAAACAGCTAACAGGCCACCCCTGTGACCTTGCAGTAACAAAGGACTGAACTCTACCTTTAGTCCTGTTTCCTGGGAACAAGGTCATATGATTGTAATCACATAGTATATATACTTCTTACGAAAGAGTGATGCTTTGTGTGGTGGGACCTGAAACTTCCCTCAGGAACTAAGAATAGGTAGTCTGCTTTTCCTGGTAGAACTGAAGCCTCTCTTTCTCATTCTTTAAAATTCTACTCTTTATTCTCTTTGTTGATATGTTACCTTGAAGAATAATTTAGCTGGGCAATTTTCTCTAGAACCTTCCTAAGCTTTTATATCGCTCTCAAACCTAACACTACCCAACATTTCAAATCTTCTTCTTCAATATCTCCTTCCATCAATAAGTGTGAGAACAGAGGCATACTTTATGATCCATAAAGCCCAAGCCACTGAGTTCCCTGGTACTTCAATCTTCGTGGTGGTTCCAGCCTCTGGAAGTATAAGGCAGGTAATATTAATGTTGTTTCATACTTTTAAAAAAATGTACTCAACTCTTCTCTAGGGTAATGGCAATCTGATATGTGTAAATATCATATATATATATATGATACATATATATCATATAATATATATATATACATGATATATATTATATGATATATATGTATCATATATATATATGATATTTACAAAAATGTATTACAAATAAGTAAATGTGATTCTAATATCCAATATCATGTATCAGCAGAATTGGTTTCTTCTGTGGAATTCTAATGGTGGATTGTGGCTGAAAGGTAAGCCTAATAAGTATTTTTTGTATTAAAAAAGAAAAAGAAAGAAAGAAAGAAAGAAAGAAAGAAAGAAAGAAAGAAAGAAAGAAAGAAAGAAAGAGAAAGAAAGAGAGAGAAAGGAAAGAAGGAAGGAACGAAGGAAGGAAGGAAGGAAGGAAGGAAGGAAGGAAGGAAGGAAGGAAGAAAGTGTTTACAGTTCTTCAAGTCCTTCATGTCTGAAGATTCACATGCTGTAAAGACCTCTGGCCCCTTTATTGTTCTGGGCAGAGTTTAGTACTCACAAAGTTATTTTATAAACTTTATGATTTCAGGGACACTTATTACAGTTTCTTCAGATATCCCCTATGTACAGACATATTCAAATGCTTTCACTAGCTACTGTCTTGACATAAGTACCAAGCTTACCTAAAAGGAAAATAAAGTTGTGGATGTCCTAGTAAAAATACCCCCACTTCTGCACGCAGAGAGAGCAGACAGGATTCTCAAAGCTTGAATATGTGAGTGAATAAGAGCAGCTAGCAAGAGGGAGGTGAGGACCACACCTTGTGTGTCTCTCAGTGAAGCTCCCCACGGAAAAGGGTTTCTGGGTAGAATCCAGTAATCAAAGGCAGGTGCTCCTAAGGAAACTGGGTGCTCAGATGTCTGCAAGTTCCGGCTTCTGGCTCAGATACAATAATGCTCCTTCCTGGTAAAATACACATGCTGCTCTCTAGAGGCTACAGGGAAGAATGACACAATGTGGGAAGGAAAACAAGCCAAGGTAAGGCTGGTCCTCAATGCATTTTTGATTTACCTAACACATTTAGTGCTATACTGAAATGTAAGTAAATACTTAGGAGGGATTTCTGAACTTGATGCCAGCAATAACTGTCTGGAAATACAGTTACAGATCTTTCTTAGTTATTTTATGTGCACTTTAAAAAGTTTATTGATATATGCTTATAAATTTAGCCAGTTAAAATGTTTAATTAAGTTAACTTAATTAAATATTATATTTAAACCAGATTGTGTAAATGTCACCACAATCCACATTTAAAACATTTCAAATATTTCAGTAAAATCTCTCCTACCTAGTCCCTATTCCAACCTCAGGCCCTGAAAATCACAAACTCATTTTGTACCTGGTTAGATATGATTTGTATTTCCACGTTTAAATACAACAGCTTGGAAACAAAGAAATCAAAACATCACCACGAAGATGTGTTTTTCTTCAAAGTGTTTTTCTTTTTTAAAGTGATCAATATAACTAAATGAGATTTAGCTCCCTTCCTGACCCAAGCTTCTGGGGATATTCCTGCAAACACAGTTCCTAGGGTCTGACACATTTTAACCTTTTGAAGATTCAGGGCTGATATTGTATCTGAAGCCAGTGTCTCTGAGAAATATCTGCAACATTGCACAGCAAACTAAAGCTTCACTTGTTAACAAGTGTGAAGAATTCATGGTAGGTACTCTAAATAGGACCTCTAGATCACCCCTCCGAAACAAAGAAAACATTGCCAAAGGGGATAGAAAGAAGGAAAGAGTCAAAGGACAGAGAGATGTGCCACAAGATAGGAAATCCCCTGGACATGACATAGCCATTGCATTCATGATTTCTCCGTTATCTAGGCCATCTGCACAAGTCATGCACAAGACTGGGCTTACCCACATTTCACCCATGATGGGGTGGTAGTCCAGGAGATTACTGTTCTATCTCCTTATTCAGGAAGGAGGTGTTCTTTTCTTCAGTGTTGTAGCAGCCTATATAATGTCCTTGCTCCAGTAAATAACCTTCCTCCCACCACACTTAGTAAGAAACTCTAATTAAACACAGTGAGCACACACCAAAATAACAAACCCAATTGTTGGGTGGGACCTTGTTGGGGAAAGGGGTTTTAGAGTAAGAGGGAGAGAGACGAGAGGAGAGAGAAGAGTGTGGGATGAGAGTGACCAAATTTAGTTATATAAAAGGAAGAAGAAGCTGCCACACAATGAAAACTTTAAAAGGAGCCATGGTTTCAGTATTTACTTTCATCAGAAAGGATGAAGAAATCTCCTTTTTAAAATTAAAACTAGATCCTTCTCTTGTACCAAAGATCCCAACCACAGTTTCCTCTCTCTCCACTTCTCCAACATCCTCACCATCTCCTCTCTTCTCAGATTCACTCTCTGCCTCTGTTTCCTCATCAGAAAAGAGCAGCCCTCCAAGAGATGACAGCCAGGCAGGACAAAACAAGATACAATAAGACAAGGCAGAAACTGTCATTTTGGGGCTGGGCAAGGCAACCCAGTAGGAGGAAACGAGTCCCAAGAGCAGGCAAAAGGGAGATAGATAAACCTGCTCCCACTGTTAGGAGTTCCACAAAACCACCAAGTTAATAGCCATGTAAATATATATATATATATATATATATATATATATATATATGTGTGTGTGTGTGTGTGTGTGTGTGTGTGTGTGTGTGTGTGTGTGTGTATACATATATACGTGTGTGTGTGTGTGTGTGTGTGTGTGTGTACCCATCCAAGGGACCTGGTGTAGACATATGCATTTTTTACCTGAACATTTTTGAATGTTAAATACTATCCCTATCTCCACCAATGAACTAATCTCTACCTTGAATTGGTCATGATCATTTGCGTCTGGGAGATATTGCCGAGACATGGACATTCTACTGAAAACTGAGATCTCCCAGGAACCCAGATTCTTATGAGATTAACTGCAAAGCTTACAAATTCTCCACTGGGGTTGGATAATGGCTATGAAACATGTTGTTTCTCTGGGCAGTTTCACTGCACCACAGCTGAGTTCCTCATGAAGGAGATATACCATGTGTGAGAGTGGTGGGGGCTACCCTCGGATCACAGTCTACTGTGATGGTCTGTGATCCATGTGATCTGAGAGTTATTTTTCCAAAGACAAGTACCATTGTTTCTGTGTGAGAACCAGACTGGACCAGAGATTATTTTTATCGATTTACAATATTTTTTGTATCATGTACTCCTCAAATCTCTGGGACCATGTGAGGTCCAGCTTGTTTCCAAACATAAGGACCAAGGCACAAAGATTTCCAGTGCTGGTCTCAAATAAAAAATAAGAAGGCTGCATCAGGGACTTTGTTCCATGTCTATGCTGAGCTCTATGGCTATCTGTGGTGCCTTAAGAACATTGTCAGGGGAGCAGCAAACAGCCTCTCAAGAGGTCTGACTATGGGTAACAGATGAAAGCTAGATTCTGAAATCACAGCAAGGCAGAGGTGCAGCCAGTTAGAATCTGGATTAAAAGAATAAAGCAAATCAAGCTAAACAAGAAAGTAAAAATAGCACAAGCTTTAATGGTTTGACTTTCAGGTCTCTTTTTTTAAAACTTGAAAGCATTATTAATTTGGGAACAGTGTGTATCTTTGTGAATCAAAACCATTGTAATTAACATAACTAGGTTCGCTGATTCACCTCCAACAAACAACAAGGAAAGGCCCAGATCCATACAGTCATGGCGGCAAACACTCCTCCTCTCTTCCAAGCATCATGGAGCAGTTTTATAAACACCGACTTGATATTAATTTAAACCAAATATTAAAAGCCAAAAATTTTTCCTAGGTGGTAAAGCTTGTCTGCATATTTTCATTATTACAAAATGGATGCCTTTAGTCCATAAAATGCAAGGGCATAGCAAGGTCACAATGAAGTCTTGAAGGCAATAAACAAGAAGGAAAGTAATGAGAGCCCGTATTTAGCACGACTTTTTCACCAGGAAGTAAATGAGTACACACAGTACATTGATTATTGCTCATTTTAAATGTATTTTCTGTTTAAATAATCCATCTAAACTCTGTTTTATAGAAAATTTTTAAAGTATTTTCTTTACAGTGTTTTTTTTTTTTAAATCATCTTAAAAATACACAACCAAGGCTTTGCCATGTGCAAATGTGAAATTTAATTTAAAGGCCAAAGCCATTCTTGATTTAGCATGTGCACCTAACATCAGAAGGCAAGAATGCAAAGTGAGCTGCTATCTGGAATTGGAAGATCACACATACACACAAACACACACATACACACACACACACACACACACACACACACACACACACACACACGAACAAAATGCCTGCAGCACCGTGCTTGTGGTGGAAAACAAAGGCCTGAGTTCAGAGGTGCCTGCCCCTTTCCTATCAAGCACAAAGGTACAAGGTTTTCCTGAGGAAGAAAAGGATTTTACAACTCTCTAACCTATGTGTATTGATCATGTAGTAGCACTGGCCTGTCCTGTTATGTGTATTGTTTATATGCTCTTGATACCCTAGATGCATCAAATAATGCCATCAGTTTCCTTCAACTACTTCATAAAGAGTCCATTTGCTCTTAGGGACTTTGTGGCAACAGCTTCAGGATCACTCTGTAGCAGGAATGGGCGTAAACTTTATCCTCAGGGGCACAGGTGAGGGAAAAGGGTGATTTACTCAACATTCTTTAATTCCTTAAGGCATAATGAGACTATGTCATGATTTACAGGTGAAAAGTACATTTTTTTGCTTACCCCTCCCCAAAAAAAGGGACTTTCATAACTCTCATACTTCTGCTGTTGTGACACTCTGAGAGCTGAGAGATTTGAACCTACTCTTTATAAAGTTGGCTGAAATCTCTCTGCCTGGGGGTCTGGAACAGTAGGAAGCCTACTGTTGCTTTTCTCCTAAAACACGAATATGTTTCAGGGCTTACAATTGATAAAGTCATTTTTTGTAGGATGGCATTAAGGAAACTAACTTTTATGTGTTTATACTGCCACATAATATGGCTAACTAAGCATCATTCGTTCAGTTTGATTGCATAAAGGCTTGGATTTGTAATACAATAGCATGTGCAGGTTAGTAAGGTTAGGAAAGAAACTTTAAATGTTATGAGAAATCCAGTAACTATCAGGATATTTGCGCATAAACCTGAGATATTCCTCAAAGCATTTTCCTGATCTGTTAAGATGCAGGGAAACATACTGTTGGCTACAGGGGTGACCAGATACTATAAAACCCTGAATAGATTGCCCCTCAAGTTTTCTGTAACAAGCAGATGGGTCTTTCTGAGGAAGACAGATACCAAAACACGGACTGTGAGGTTGAAAATTTCAAAGGAATTTCAAATTTAAGCAGGGAAAACCTATCTTCTAGCTTTGCCAGGCAGCCACACAAATACCCTTCCTGAGCCATGCTCTGAAGTCTACCTTCCAAACCCAGCACATCAAGCCTTGCAATGAGAGCCTTGTCGTTGACCATCATGTTGTCTTTTGAATATTTAAGGCAGGAGGTGACTCACATCTTACAAAGCCAAGAATCTTTAAAATGAATTTCTGGGAGGTTTGAAGGAGCAGCCGCTCCAACAATTGTAGAACTGCACTGCCCTCCAGAGGGGACTCCTTGGCAAATACTCACAATCCATGAATGACAGGGGGACCAGGGGACTGTGTGGCAATAGTCTTCACTTTGATTCTGGGACTTCCTTCTCATGCATCTTAAAAGAAAAAAAAAACAAAAAAAAAACAGGTCTGTAAATCCGTGACAGCCCCACTGCTCTGAGCACATAGCACCTTGTCTTAGGTCTTCTGTCTTGTGTCATCTCGAAAAGTTATATTTGCTGCAGCTTTCACTAAGTGATAAATATTAATTATTTTTGTCAGAAGCCTTGTTTATTCATGCATATTTTACAAAGAAATCACACTAAACACATAGCCAAAGGCAGTCTTTCCAAGCTGAGACTCCTCACAGTTGACTTGCGGGCACACAAAGGATAGCTAGAGACAGAATATTTTACTGTCTAATTATGTTGTCACCACCTAACGGAAATTTGAAGGGTGCCCTCAGCTATTGTGAGAAAAACATAACTTATCTTGAACTTTCCTCTTCTTCCATGATCGAACTGATTTCTACTCTGTCCTGCATGCCATCTCAAACAAGCGATGGTTTTTATGGCTTTTGAATTCCTTGTTACTCAGTATCAGTTCCAAACTAAAGGAAGTTAAGACAGAGCTGATAATGTCTCAGCTTTGTGCCTATGGGACTGACTGAGTTAACTCGTGAATAAAGAGCCTTTGCTTGGAAAAGTTAAATGTTGACAAATATATATGTGGGACTTCGCAAATATTAATTCAATTATCACATCTATGAGAGTGATACTGTCACTACCACCTGCCTTTGGTGCCAATGAGTCACAAACAGGTTAGTTCAGGATCACAGAACTGGGATGTGATAGAGCCAAGATCCAAACTGAGTTTAGCTTCAGAGTCTTACTTCTTGGCTTTTTTTTTTAACATTAACTTAATATGCTAACAAATAGGTGGATACCCTGATTACCAAACTATAAAGATCCTTAGTAGGATTTTAAATGAAGTTAATATTTAGATTATGTCTCTATAGTCTATAACACACAAAACTATTAGAATTTCCATGGACCTTGAAAATGCTGCAAATTGGAAGAGACTATAAAATATTTTGTGATAATTAGAAAATATATACTCTCATTAAATTTTAGGAGAAAACAGAAAAACGTAAAAACAACAAAAATGGTGACTCCATAGTTAAGAGCAGTTGTTGCTATTTGAGAGGACCCAGGGTTTGTTTTCCAATATCCACATGGTGTCTCAGAAACATCTGTAACTCCAGTACCACAGGATCTAGCACCCTCATCTGACTTCCATGGGCACGAGGCATCCTAACGTGCATACATACAGAGTCAAAACATTCATACACATAATATAAAAATAAGTAAACCTTGTACATGCAGCCAAAACATTCATGTACATAAAAACTACCAAAATATTAACATCCTTCTTAAGATCAAAAAGATAAATTGCATAAACATATAAGCCATAGACTTGTCCCTTGAATATAAAGGAACTAATTAAATATCAAGGAACTTACATGTTACATATACATGGGCCCATCAAGTTTAGTAATTGTTATGACGAATCTGTCGGCAAAGGAAGGAAAAAGACAATGCCACTAGTGACTTTCAATGAAACCACAGAGGTAACATCATAAACAGTTACACAAAAGCCATGGGTTCCAAAATACATTTCAGGCTATACTGAGAAAATAATGTTCTTGCATCAAGCACTGGCTGGCCTGCTAGCCAGGTGGCTGGATTCAGAAACCAGAGGGCCCCTGGGAAGGCAGTTGTCGGTAACTACAAAGCTAATGTGGTCAATGCCCGGTGTCGTTATGGGGATTAGATGGGGGTCACACTCCACAGCAGCACCTGCACAGCTATGACATAAGCCTCTAGCCGACATAAATCATACTCTCTCTGTTTTGAAAGCAAATAATAAAATAGTTGTTCCATGTCTCTTGACCGTTATTTCTGGGAAACTTGGATTTTTCCCTGTTTTGCTTTGGAATGCAACCTCCCCTCAGTGGAACATACTCAAAACCCCGATTTCAGAGCACATGCATAATGAGCCATCTCCCTATCTCCAAACTGATTCTCAACTTAAACATCACTAACTTATTCTGTTGCAAAGTAGTTTAATGTGAGGTAGAAAGGTAGAAACAAGACATTCAAGAAAGACACCAAAAGGAAAGCAAAGAGTTAATAAGAGATGGAGACCTGTGTCTGCCCAGCTGGAGATAGAGAAAAAGCACTGAACATTTCCATCAACAGTTGCTAAAAGTTACTTGACTAAACTGTAGGAACATACTGCACAATTGGTTTCTGGAGTCATCTTTTCCATAGAATCCAATTACGCAAAATTGCACTTTCCCCAAGCCTGCTTCTCAAATCAGTTTTAACTTGATATAAGAGTCAATGAAATGAAAAGACAAGGCAGAAATCACTCTGAAGTCACTGAATTAAAATGTATTTTTATAATTGCAGACATTTATAAATCCAATTTGCCGTAAAAGCAAAATGCAGAGTGGTAATATAATAGCAAGAAGGAAATCCATTGAATGAACATTACCCTGTTTATATATACACTATAGCTTCTACTCAAAGTAACAGTAGCCAGGCCTGCTAGGAAGGAAACATTTTATTTGCTTTCTAAAATTCATCCTCTCACACATGATGGTTCTCTAGTATCTTAGAGAAGACCAAGGGAGCTGCACACAGTATTAATAATGAATGGCTGACTTATTAGAGAGAAAATGATCTTAAAAAAAAAAACAGTTTCTTTTATGGAGATTGAAAGATGGCTCAGTGGTTAAGGGCACTGGCTGCTCTTCCCAAGGACCTGTGTTCAATTTCCAGCACTCACAAGGCAGCTCACAGCTGTCTGTAACTCAACACACCAATGCACATAAAGTAAAAATAAATAAATAAATAAATAAATAAATAAATAAATACATACATACATACATACAGTTTTATGGCAAATATTCTATTTAGAGAAACTTTTTATCTTCTGCATAATAATATCCCTGTTGGTACAAATGAAATATGTTTGAGTCAATAGTTTGGTTACAAAGATAGTTCATATAGACAATATTAGGAATTACCAGGAAATCACATATAAAGTTTTGATGCTGTAAACATTATAAGATTGCTATTATATAAACTATGCCACCTAATCAAGGCTTAATACTCAAGTATTTACTGAGTCTCAGCTATATGACTGGTAGTGGCCATACAGCCGAAAACATAAACACACTATTTTAGGAATGTATGTTAAAACAATGGAAACAAGAAAAATTTAAAAACTCATAGCTGATACTATACTGGTCACTGCAATAGAGAACAAAATCAGTGAGGGGCAGGGACCGTTCTGTGCACATAGACCATGAGCCAGGAAGGGCGGCACTGTGGATACAAACAACCAAATCAATACTGAGTACATAAGACACATAAATAAACAAGGGTCAGTAACAATATTGTGCACAAATACCATGAACCAATAAAAGCAGGACTGTGCACACGGACAAATAAACCAGTAAGGTAAAGTACTGTGCCCATGGGCACATAAACTAGCAAGAAGCAGGGGCAGTACTGTGCATAGACCAGAAAAAGGCAAGGGATGCAGGCAGTTAGTGTTATTTACGTAGACCATGAGCCAACAAGTACATATGGACATATAAATTAGCAAGTGTCAGTATTGTTCACATGGACATAAAACCCATCAAGGGCATTACTGTGTACATGGACACATAAATCAGCAAGGGGCGGGGACAGTACTGTACATATAGACCACAAACCAGTAGGAGCGATACTGTGTATTTGGACATATAAACCAGCAAGGGGCAGTGCTGTGCACATGGACACATAAATTAAGAAGGCACAGTGCTGTGCACAAGAAAACATAAACCAGCAAGGGGCAGTGCTGTGCATGTGGACACATAAAGCAGCAAGGGTCAGTATTAGGTATATGAATGCAAAACCCAGCAATGGGCAAGCAGTGCTTTGCACATGGACACACAAATGCGCATGAGTCAGTATTAGGTACATGGACAGAAATACCTGCAAAAGGTATGCCGGGCACAAGGAAACATAAACCAGCAAGGTGGAATGCTGTGCACATGGACAAACAAACCAGCAGCAGCAGCTGTAATATACACATAGATTCGTAAACCAGCAAGGGGTGGGGACAACATGCTGCAAAAGACCATGGCCTAGAAAGAGGCAATGCTGTGCACGAGGACACACAATCCAACAAAGGGCAGTGTTGTGTACATGGAAACAAACCATCAAGACTAATATTATGAACAGAAGATATAAACAAGCGAGGGATAGCGCAGTGTACATTTAGACATAAAAATCAAGGATCAGGACTGTGCACACGGACACATAAGCCACCAAGGGGCAGTGTTGTGTACATGGACACACACACACACACACCCCAAAACAGCTATGTACACAGACCATAAACCACTACAGGAATTATCTTCTTAGATGCAACAGCACAGACAGAGAAGGCTGTGAATTACTAATTTTAAAAACCAGCTTTGTGTAGATTAATGGTCCTCAGTCTGTGGGTTGCATCCCTGCTGGGGGGTCAGACAATTTTTGACAGGATCTGTGTATCAGATATCCTACCTAGTATATAGTTACATGATGATTCATAATTAGCAAAATTATAGTTATAAAGTAACAATAAACATAATTCTATGGTTGGGCGTCACCACAACATGAGGAATTTATGAAAGGGTCACAGCCTTAGAAAGGTTGGGAACAGTTGCTTTAGACTCAGCCTTATTTGAAACAGAATAAGAATAATCACAATTCACTTGGAAGCCATTGTTCTTCCTTTCCCTTTTCCATTACAGTGAGTTCGTGCGAATGTCTGTGGAAGGATGTTTAAAAACAGACCATCCCTGTATAGTCTTATAAAGTGACCCCTTCCTAAGCATCCTCAAAAAGACATGCTCAGATTTTCAGAGTATCAGAGCATTTTAATATTTTACTGCCTAACAGCCCAGCAAAAAGTGTGACCAATGAATGTTCTTTTTCCTTCTTTTTCTGGGAAGAGAGAGGAAACTGTCTTCATTTGGAAACTTTTAAATATGCTTTTAAAATACTCTCAGCTGTATATTCTGGCAATGACTGGGTAGAGCAAAGACTCTGTAGTGCTATTAACCGGGACTGGCCTGGGTGACACTGCACTAACATGGTGAGTTACTCTGTTAAGTTTGCACTATAAAGAAGTAGTATCAAGCATTTAGTCAGCATGATACAGAGAACAAATAAGAGATGCGGGTTTTGTTTGTTGGTTGGTTGGTTTTTGTTTTTAACACTTGCTGCCCATGGTATAAAGTTAAAAAGAAAATTGACTTTCCTAAGAGGGTTCCTATTATGTTTGTCACAAGACCCTCTCATGAATGCCCATCTAATAATTCAATATATTATCATAACAAAGTAGCCAAGGCAAATTATAAAAAAGTTAGCAGTCCTGGAGGCCCCTAAGAGAGATCAGCCCTAGTTCCTGGGCCTAAAAAGAGTTAGCAGGATGGCTTTGCAAGGAGCAAGTATTGAAGGAAATACAGGGGCCAGCAGCAGAAAGCCTAAGAGACAGAGGTACCACAACCTGCTAGGAGGTATTCCATTGTGACCTGAGGACATCCCACATCCCACCCCTTCCTCCAAAGCCACTGGGAGGAGGCCAAGCCATGACCTATTGGGTGGCACACATGGAAACCACAGCAGCCCATCAATTAACAAACATTGAGAAGACTTTGAAAACAGCAAGCAAACCCAAATGGGTGACTCAGGGCTCAAAAGACAAACACAAACAAAAAACAAAACAGAACAAACAAATAAACCAAAACCCCAAACTCTTATCTCTAGGTTCGAAGATAACAATGGAAAACTTCAACCTACTGTTGCTCCGAGACTTCAGTGAATGTTAGTTAGCAGGTCCTTTTCAAATGCAGATAGGAAAATAATTCCATTAACTATTGCTAATAAGAAGCAATATTCTAACTCTTTTAGCTAGGACTATTTCTTAAGAGTCTATCAAATGTACTATTTCTAGGTTAAAAGGCATTTTCACGACCACAAAAGAAAGAACAAACTCTTCTTTTCTTCAAGCTAAAGAAAAGGGTCTTCATAAGATATTCACATCCATTCTTTAATTCAAGTTAACCATAGAAAGGAAAAAAAATGAGAGATAGAAGTTGACACTTCAAATAAATGCATGACTATAAAAGTTAAAATAGAAAGTGACAATTTTTGAGATCTAAATGACCAAAATTCTTTTATGTAGAAGCAGCCACAGAGAAGCGATGCCAATGATCACTGCCTGTCTCTGAACACTGTCAAATTAAATGTATTTTGAAATCATCTCGTTTAATGTATTTGCCACATCAAACTATCAATTTCAAACATTTTTATGGATTCTTTTCCGATGCAAACATTTTGGTTTCCTTTTTTTATAACACAATTACTGCTATTTTAGGGGGATGAAAGAAACTTTCTTAATTATGGATGAGAACATAACTTTTTTTAGCAAATGATTTGTAATTAAACCAATTACATTTAGTATTCAAAAACTCAGAATGTCTCTTCTGTATGTACTAAATTAGCATTGGTCTACTCTTGTCTTCTTTGGCAAACTTTTAAGGGAAAAATGACTTCCTAAAAACTTTGAAAAAAATCTACCTTGAGTCTCAAGAGATTGCTGCAGCATTTGGAACATACAAACTGCTCTCTCAGCCTCTTTAAGAGAATCCTAGGCGAAAAGAAGCCCTGATTCATGCCAGGAGCCACCAGGGGGAGTAAAATCCTCAAAACATAGGTAAAGGTAGAGCAGCCTGAATTAAGGCACCAACCAGGAAAGATGGCCTGAGGCAGGTGATGGTTACTTGGTCAAAAAGGAAGCTGATAGAAGATTCCCCAGAAACTGAGCCTGAGAGGAAAAATGACCTGGATTCATCCGTCTTGTGAAAAACATCTTCACTTCTTTCTGTGAAAAGTCCCAGAGTATGATAAACTAAGAGGCACTTCTCTGTTAACCCAGTAATTGCTGTGGGGAGAGGGTGCTGGTTTTTAACCTTCTGTTGTCTACAGCCTCTGAATCAGACACTGTTCTAATACAAGAGAGGGAAGGATTAGCCTAATCTGCATGAATTAACAACTTCCAAACACTGAAATGAGACATTTCTGAGAACAACAAAGAAACCAGCAAAGATATTCAGCAACAGCATAACTGTGTTCCCTGTATACAGTGATTCACTTCAGCACGTCACGTACACTCTACAAGAAGTGAAATTACAGAAAGAATACAGTGTATAGGAAAAGAATTCTGACTTGAAGAAGCATACCTTCTCAGGTGAGAGAATTATCTAAGGATCTGATTCAAACCCTACTGTCCACCTCTCCAGAACGTAGGCCCCAGCAGGCTCGATGGCTGCTTCACTCAGACAGTGGAAGGCTGGAACCAGATCCTCCCATTATTCCACGTGATCCAAATGTGAGGATTGGGATGGGGGCGCAGCTCACCCTTGTCCAAGTTATGCAAAGCCTGTCATGTAACCCTCTTAACCCGTTCACAGACTGCATCAACAACCCCCACTCCTCACAAATTGCCCTTATCAACTGTTAGAAGCTGGTGAAAGACATTTTCAAATGTTCAAAAGAGTTCTACTCAAAACTCAATTGTGCACTTACTACTGAGTTTAATACACATTCTCAGTAATAGTCACCAAAAATCCCATCCAAAGCTGCGGCCTTGAGTTGGTGCCAAAATGCCACAGCATTTCTGAACTTTGAACAAACTGCAAATTTTAACTTTTTTTTTTCTGCCAAAATAGAAGCTCAAAATATGTGGCTCCTATGTCCTGGAAACTTTAGTCATGTGGGATGCATAGAAAAATGTATGTAGGACCAACAGGACAGTGGATTAGTCTTGTTTATTGTGCTAGTCTAACCCTAACAGGACTTTAGAGGCAACGTGTAAGCACAAATTCTCAAATATCCTGAGCACCATGTTTGTGAAACTGGACATTTTTCCTACTTTATCTGATCTTTAGCCATTCAAATTGCCTGTAGATAATACTAGCTTATGAACACATTACAGAGAGATACAAGCTGGACCCGTGTTCAGCTAACTTCTTTCCGCATGTGCACAAAATACTGTGACATTTCTGTGACAACCTTGTACACTCCTGAGCCTGCTATCCAGTCCAGCTTCTCTTCTTCAAAGGGACTCTGTTCCATGATCTGGACAGAACCTGCTCAGGTCCTTCCTATTCAAGGACATTCTGATTCAGCAGTTCTAGAAAATATACACAGAATTTGGTCAGGCCTCGGTACAATAGTTAACTAAAAAAACAAAATAGAGTTGCTCTGACCAAATTTTAGAGCATATTAAACTGTTTATTTTGTTAGTAGGCTCATGAAGGTAAACATGTGTTTTCCCACTTTTAATAAAATAAAACTATGATTCATTTTAATAAAAATAAATGAATATAAAAATGTTAACTTACTGAGGAAAATTTTTCCCTTAAGAAAAAAGAGACACAGTATAGATGAAATATATGCCAAATTCATTTTTCTTGAATCAAATGAAAAAATGTAGAAAAAGCAAAAGAGGTACAAAACAAGGTAGAAATTTATTTTGTTTTTATATTTTTCTACATCTTTTAAAAGGTTAAACATAATCTACTTTATTTGAATTTAAATGCAGTTTTAAGACAAATACTGACACATAAAATTATAAAAATTGTAGTTATTATGGGTTGTATTGTAATATTTTGGTGCACACATTTATGGTATAACATTTTAATCTTTTTAAATACACTTGCCACCTCAACAAAGCTTCACATAGTATGGGAAAACATTCAATTCCTTTCTCGTAGCCTTCCAAAATGCACAGTACATCATAGCTATGAGCAGCAAAGCCAGTCTGCATGAGAACCTGGGACTCCCTGCTCTTATTTTACTGTGAACAGCACTTTCTGAACACCCCTGTGGTTTAAAATGAACACAGATTTCAGCAGAGTGGAACATAACAGGCACTCAGGTTGGGTCACATAGTGACTCTCTGTTTTAAAAATAAATGAAGAAACAAACAAAATAGAAACATTGACAACAGAAAAAAATATTTGCTGTTTTTATATGAAGACATATGGTCTTTCTCTCTTGTTCAGTATAAACATTTAGATTATTTAACAGAAACAGAAGTTCAATGAAATAGATATGCATTTTGGAGTAAGAAAGCTCTTAATTTTACACTTTAAAATAATGATAAAATACTACATTGTAAAGAGAGGAATATATATATATATATATATATTCGGTGCTTTATAGTGTTCTTGAAATTAGAAATGAGAGAAAGCATAACTATATATTTTATAGATGAGAGAGAATGGACAGGTAGGGATGAGATAACTCAGTTTCCTGACATCACAGAAGAAAATTGGCAGATAGAACCTTATTCTTACAATACAAAACTGGTCATCAGCCAGAATTCTCCACTGTCTACATAGTATCATTTACCTGATTTTCATTCTACTATAAACAATGAAAAAAATAGAAAATCTCTTAAAGTAAACTGTTTAAAGGCAATGGACACTGGCTACATAAATACAGTTATCATTTTATATGACATATGGTTTCAATTTGAAAAACTGAAACATTCCCTAGCAAGTGGAAACCAACAGCACTCAGCAGACTCACATAATCAATGATAAGACCTTAAGAGACAGAGATGAGTGAGAGGGTGAGAGGTTCAGAGAAGACCCAGAGAAAAAGCACAAACATTAAGCAACAGGCAGGACGGTGCTCGTCAGCATGGGCAGCAGGAACATCCCAGAGAAAACTGCCATAACAGTTCCCGAGGATCCAAGATGCCACATAGAACAAGTACTACCAGAGAGAGGAAATGGTCTCCATCCTAATATGTGAATAAAATAAATGGACGGGTTTCCCTTAGCAGAAAAACTAAGCTCAGGACAGAAGTAAGCTCATCCTGCCTAACAGGAACCAGAGGAGGACGGTCAGTAACTGCTTAGCAGCAGCACCTAAGAAGGTTAACCTTGTGTTATTCTAAATATAGTTTTAAAAACTTACCAGTCATGAAAGAAGCAGGAAATTATGACTCCAAAAAAGGAAGGAAAAAATTTTTAAAGAGAAAAAAAAAAAGACATCAAAACAGGCTCCCAACACAGAGGTGCTAAAACTAACTGGAAAAATTAAACATTTAAATAGTGATGTAAGTATATCCTGTTGGTTGAAAAAATAAAGCAGTGAAATGAAAGGTATTAAAAAGAACCAAGGAAAATTTCTAAAGATAGAAACGATAATGGGTCAGGTGGAAAAGTACATTGGATAAAACTAACTGCTGCTAGATGCAGCGGGGTATGAACGAGGACCACACTTGAAGACATGGCAGCAGAAACTACAGACATGACACAGAGAGGAAGAGAAATGAAGGTCTTAAATCAAAAAGAGAGCTTTGTCAATATGAGAAAACATTTCAAGTCTCAAGTCGTTCAAAGAGCACACATTGTAAGCCTTCATGTGGAAGGACATACTAGTTAGGCTAGCAGAACCCACATAATGGCTCACACCAAGCTGTAACTCCATACAGGGATTTTTACACTCTCTTCTGTGCTCTGCAGACACTGTACATACATGGTGCATAGAAATATCTGCAGGTGAAATATCCACATACATAAAAAATAGAACACTTAAAAGATAAAATGTTCAGAAATATTTTAAGAAAAAATGGCCAAATTATAAATTTGAACAGAATTCTTACTCAAAACACATAATAATGTACATAAAATTTATAATTAAATCAACAATAAAATGTATAACATTGGCAAAGAAAAGAGGGAATGGAGATCCAGTCATAGTTTTGGCAAAGTTCTCTTGTTAGAACAAATGAACGATCATGTCACAGAAAGATGAACAGTAGTAAATTAAAGAGGGATATTATAACTCCTAAAGAAACAACAAAACAAGCTGTAGATATACCTGAAAAATGAAGAAAATGAAATCATTTATAATAAATATTTATTCTGAGTAACTTATTTTCATACAAGCATTAAAACCTCATTTTGATCCCTATAACCTATGTCAAAAAGCTGGATATGATACATGTGCTTATGTTCACAAGGAACTTCAGGACATCTAGATTCCTAAGACATCTGGATATGGCTTATATTTATAGGGAACTATAGGGACACTTGGATCCCTGGCAACTTCTACACAGTGGCCTTACCTACCCAGTGAGCTTCAGGCCAAAGAATGGCTATGCTTCAAAAAACAAGATGGAAAATGCATGAAGAATGACATATAAAGTTGTCCTCTACCTTTCACACACATGCATACATGTACATATGTATAAGCACGCACATGTACACACCACATGAGAGCATGTGCAAACTTGCATACACACAAACATGCAACACAAATAAGACATTGAATAATAAAAATAGATCAACTAGAGAGTATAAAAAGAGGGTAATGTGGGTTGTTATAATTAAAGCATATTATATGCATATATGAAAATGTCACAATAAAATTATTTTGTATAGTTAATATGTGTTAATAAAACTGCTTTAAAGATAAACTAAAATAAGGTTCAAAAGTAAAAGGTAAACAGAGTAAGTCAGAAAACTGGGAAATAAATTTGAGACTCGCCTTATAAGAGAAACACACTAAATATAAGTAGTCTAACTATTCTAACTAAAAGTCTAAGACTGGTATATTTGACTTAAAACTACACTCTATATATTTACAATAAATATAATAACACAAATGGGTTAAAAGGAAAGAAGCATAAAAGGAATAAATGTTAATACTAATCTATAAATGTCTAACACAAAGTAGATTCTGAAGCAACTAATATTTGTAATATTAAAGATTGTCATTTCCTAATAATAAAGTGGTTAGTTTATGAAGAGAACATAGCAATCCCAAATATTTATATATCCAATAAAATTTTAAAAACTAGTTGAATGAAAAAACCCAGTACACAAGAAATCAGCAAGGACAAACAGAAACTGAATGGCACCATCTCATTACATTTATATAAAACTCAAGAATAGAATACAATTCTTTAAGGAGCACAAAATTATTTATTTATGATTATAGTTTTATATACCATATTATTTATTATAAAAACAAATCCAATAAATTTAGAAGGGATTTCATCATATACATTATTTTTATGATCCAACCTTCCCCCATAGAAACCACATTAAAAAAAATGGAAAAATCTTGAAACAGTTGGGAAGGAAAGCAAAATACCTTTATCTGTGGAGCAAAAGCAAATCGAAAGAAAAGGTAGAATTGACTTTATTCCATTATATTTATTTGTATTTGTATGAATGTTGGTTATATGATATGGCATTCTGACACATCCATAATGACATGGTTTACTACAATCAGGTGGACAAAATCAGTAATTCACAGTTACTTTTTCTCTTTAGTATTTTAAAATTATTTTAATCTGAGTTGGAATGAAGACACAGCCTATAAAAAAATGAATGAATAGCAGTTAAGACACTAATTTTGAATGGTGCCTTAAGCCAATTACTACCTTAAGAAACTGAAAATAAGGGGAAAAAAACTTAGCAGAAATGAGGTTATAGAGAATATTGGGGCAGAAATGGGTGACATAGAAAAAAGAGACATAAAAAAAAAAATCAATGAAACCCTGCCAGAGTCCTGTCAGAAAATCGTAAAAGAAGAGACTATCATATTAAGAATAGGATTCATGCTGCCAAGTGTGGTGATGTGTTCCTTTAATCCCGGCAACCCAGATGTAAAGACAGGTAGGTCTTTGTGAGTTTGAAGCTAGCCTGGTATACAGGAAACCCAGAGCTTCACAGTAAGCTCATGTTTCAAAAAGGAATGGAAGTCATGGCATCATTTTAGGGTTTACAGGGAGCCAAAGGCTCTTCAGAGTCTGCAGCCAACAACTCTGTGCTTATACATTTGAAAATGGACATGAAATGAATAATTCCATAAAAAAACTACCAAAATCAAGAAGAAATAACTGTGACTAACAAACTGCTTAGATTTATAATTTAAACTCTCTCCATAAAGAAATGTCCAGTCTAAAATGTAGCTCACTGTTGAAATGAAAAAACAGTAAATAAAACTTAAACAGATAAGAACGGCTGTCCATGCCAGTCATCCTCGTTCTCAGGAGGCAGAAGCAAAAACATTGCTGTAGGTTCAAGGCAAGACTGGGCTATACATTAATTTCCAGGCCATTCTGAGTTACAGACTGATACACTATCTCACTAAGTAAGGGGGAAAAAAAAGAAAGTAAAGAAAAAATAAATGTCAGTTCTGTTCTCTCTCCTTCCCTCCCTCTGTCCCACCCCACTCTGTGTGTATCTCAAAAAATTCAAGGAAAAATATCTTCTTCAACTTATTCTCTGAGATCAGCTTTTTACTGATACGTATCAAAAGAAAAAGAAAACTGTAGATCAATATTCATCAAACAAATCTACATTATATATCAGTGCTCTTAACCGCTGAGCCATCTCTCCAGCCCCCGTTATACAAAGCATATTATATGACTTCATCAAATGTAATATCAATTCTAGAAGCACATAGTTTTTTAATCACATGACATGAACAAAGCAGAAGATAAATCCTCAAGCCATGTGACTACAGAAGCAAAATTTGTTTATTGATCAACTCCAAGTGCTGTTCATTCAGTCCTGTCGCAAAACGCTACTCAGCATCTACTGTCCACCTATACCTAATTCTTCCATCTACAGAAATACTTGAATGAAAGACACAGAGATTATGTCTTTCTAACTGTGATTCTCAGACCAGTGCAGCCATCCCTTCTTCCTTTGGTGGCTCATTCTTCGAATAAAAGGGCATTCTATCCAACATCAACTTTGCTGACATAGTAGATGGTTACTGCTTATTTGATTGATTATATAGCTTCCTTTCTTGTCATCACAAAACTCCGAGTATTCTATTTCTACTTCTAAGCTCTGAATTGTCCATATGTAATGCTATTCGACCTCCCGTTGATGAAGTAAGTGTGCTTCACACTGTTAAAACACTTCTGTATGGAACGTTGGTGCACTATAGCAAGATCCTATGTTATTTTTGTATATATTTCTGTGCAGGTGAATATGAGTATGTGCATTTGTGTAGAAGTGAGGAGTTTATACTAGTTATAGATCTCAGTCACTCTTCACCCGATTGCTAATTTGGATAGACTGACTGAAAGATTCAGGTATCCTGCATCTGCTTCCCCTGTGCCTAGACCACTGTACTTACATGTGTTAGCTAAACTCAGGTCCTCATTCTTGCATGACAAAGACTTTACTGGTAGATGTCATCTCCCCAGTCCCCATACCCTATTATTGATGTTCTTTATATTTATGAATGCATTTTCACATGGATTCTCTTATCTCATTTTTAAAATCTTGTGAGCTCACCAGAGAGGACAGCAATGTCTCTATTTTATAGATGAGAAATTGAGGTCCAAACAGGTTAATTGGTTTACACATGATTCACAGCAACTTAATTTCTACATAAAGGTATTTCACCATCACTGCCAAGTTGCAGAATGATGTAACAGCATAAAGCTAAGGCATCTTTCTTGAATGTAATGTGACACATGCCAGAGATTTCTTCATAGGCCCACTCAAATACACTTAACAATGGAAGTCTTTCAAATATGGTGCCTAATCTTTTGAAGGTATTTATGCAGCTCATCTACAATGTGCATATCACGAGTCCAAAACAAGTCCTAGAAGTTCAAACTACCCACAATGAGCTACTGCCCTTCAGAGAAAAGCTGGACCAGGAACTCAGGTCCAAAATGTATAAAATTCCTAATTCTTCAACAAAGTTCCCTTACAAAAAAAAATTCTTCATACTAAAAATATTTGGTAATGTGTTTTATAGGAATTAAGACAGGTTTCTTTTTAGACATACCATGTAACTCTGCAGTCAACCATAAAAATTAATCATAAAATTAATCTTCCTACTCAAATTATTTAACAGAAACTAAGTCAAAACACTTAAAGTCTATTTTGGAGATTTTTCTTAAACCCAATTTTAGAAGAACTGCCTTTACACAGTTGACAGGAAGAAATGAGGAAGGGTTTTCCTCTACTATAAATAAAATACAGAAGTACACAAAGGAGAGTGTTTGAGAGTTGTTGATTTGCCATTTCTCTTGTAAAGTCAGCAAACAAATGTGAAAATATTTCTAGAGTAAACTGTTTACAGATTTCCCCAAATGCCTGTAACTCTTTGGAAAATAATCTCTTTCCTCTATTTTCTATATTTCTAAAATAAATTATATTTATTACCAAATAATACTATTGGAGCTACTGATAGAGGCATTAGGAGACTCAGTCCCAGAGCACATGCATGGTTCTTTTCGCTTTCATTATACACTTCTTTATTTTGGTGATTATAAAATATTCCCTGACAAAATTAGTTTTAGTTACAAACTTGGGCATGTAAATTTCACACAGCTACCACTTTTTCTGACACACTGTCAGAATGTCACATTTTTAAATAATGATAGTACGTGCCATGCCACCACTACTACTTTTTTTTTAACAGATGCCTCCTTAGGAACTTAATGTTCGAAAAAACTGTAACGAAGAGACAAGTTTGTCACCATTTAAAATACGAAACTTACATATCACAGTATCCTAAGTCAAAGAAAATTGCCTTAGAAATATTCAAATGTGAGATCAGTATAGAGATAATGGTTAAATCTTAAGTGGACGGCTAGATTTGCCATCAGATTTCTAGTGATTTTATTCTCCAAAACATAATGGAAAAAAATAAAGTTTTTTTTATTTATGATATGAATTTCTATACAGCAAGTTCCATCCCCAGCTCAGGGCTTTGTTTATTCGTATTTGTACCCATGAAATTCAGTGGAGTAAGTGTTTAAATATGAAAGCATTAGCGTGAAAACCGATGATAAAATATAAAAAGGGAGTGGCTAGAGAGACTCTTCAAGTGAGGTGAGGACCCAGGTTTGGTTCCAGTAGCTTCAGCTTCAGGAGTTTCAGAGCAACATAAGTCCTCTTGGGGTCACCTGTGGTTACAGGGCATGTTCATGGTGCACATTTATACTCACGGCAGTCACTTAATACACACAAAATTTTTTAAATCTTTAGAAAATATGAAAGTAGATAATCTGAGCTACACAGTATCTCACAGAGAACGAAAGATGGAGCCATATGAAAGGTGAATGGTAACAGAAACCTGGACCCAATGCAACACATGCTATGTGTTATCTTTCTTTCTATTTTCTTTTCATCCTTTTTTAAATGCTTATTATCATTATTTATTGTTTGTGTGTGGGGGGGAACGGGTTGGGGAGGGAGGGAGAGAGGGAGGGACAGAGAGGGGGAAAGAGAGATATGAATGCATGCATGTATGAATGTACATGCTTGACATGTGTCCGGGCTGAAGTTAAACCTCACATGGGCCCTCACCTTAAAGCTTGTTTGAGGCAGGGTCTCTCCTGTTTCATCACCAAGCTTTATACTAGGACAATAGGCACCTGAGCTTCTAAGAGAGTCTCCCCCTTCCACCTCTCATCTCACCATCAGTTCTGAGATCACAGGCACATGGGTTTTGTGCCTGGGTTTCAGGGATCTATACTTGGGTTGTCAGCCTTGCCTTGTAAGTACTTTTACCCACAGCGCCATCTCCTCAGCCAAGATCCTTCACTTTTCTGGTGGAAACACTTCAGAAGCACTAGGCTTTTCAGTGCTTGTCTTGGGCCCTTTATCTAGCAAGCAGTTGAGTGGAAGCATGATTACATTCTGACTACCAAATGTAAGTTCTTCATTTTCTGAGGGAAATGATTTTTAAAGTAGGTATTCTTATAATTTTAGGACCTATATTATCCGTGTCACATCATAAAGAAAAATAAAATTTAAAAAAAATATATATGGACTGCAAATGTTTGTGGGCTGAAACGCTCTTTGGACAGTACTGTTTTCTCTTCTTCCTGAGGCTTTGTCCTCTTCTACAGAAAAGCTCCAAGGTATAAAATCCCCCCAGGGTCTGCCATGGTCCCTTCTATACATCACTTTGCTGACAGGAAGTGTGACTTGGATCATTCACTGTACAGTAGACTCTGTAGTCCTGCCTGACGCTTTTTTATATGCACGAAACACTCTAAGCATTCTTAGAAAGATAGACACCATTGTGTCTGCCTGCACCACTGACACTATCCAGTGCTCCTCTTACATTTTGTTTTATATTACACATTTTGGTTTTCCTTTGGTGGGGGGAGGGTGCATGCATGCTATGGCATGCATATGAGCGCCCTATATTTTTCAAATGAAGGTGCCTTATTCCCACCATGTCTCTTCCAGCCTCTAGTACAGTTTTGAAAGTTATGCCCAAGAAATACAGGGCCATATATCTGGTGTTGCTAGAACAGCACTGATGCTCCCTCACTCAAGACTTTAGTGAACCAGGCTTAGCCATGGAACACAGAGCTGGGATATCCAGGAGAAGCCAAGAGATGCCTTCTCCTGTGTTGCAGTCCTGAGTGCTGAGGAAGTCATAGGCTGGAGCCCAGGATTGTTGTGACAAAGGCTGCAAGCTAAGAATGGAATCAGCAGGAGAGCCAGGCAAAGGATGAGACAAGATCCCTGCAACAGGCTGAAGCCGAGAAAAACAACCCACAGAGGAACAGAAGCCAGAGCACTCTTCTTGTTTAATTGACATATTTTTCCACCCGGCTGCAGCTTTTGCTGAGCGGTTTTAGATTGTGTTCTGTCCCTGGCGTTAAATGTATTTCTTCTGAGATCCTGTTTTGTTTTGTGTTGTGTTGTGTGTGGTTTTTTGTTTCTTCTTCCTCTTTTCAAGATTTTAATTCTCTCCTCAGAACAGGCTGAGTGTTATCCTGAAAGATAGTTGGCAGGTAGGAAGCAGACAGATGATGACACTCAGCCCTGGATGCAGGTTTATTTACCCAGCTATTATTTATAAACACATCATTCTTCAGCCTCGGGTTCCTACGTCCCAGGCATCCTCAAAAGAATCTCAAAATTCTGTGGCTTAATTTCTTCAGATAATTGGCAAGTTCAACTGCTAAATGAGAAGGGTTGTCACAGTGTGTAGGTCAGGGAAATAGGAGAGCTGCCAACTGTTCAATCATATTCCTTACAATATACAACCTTTACCTTGTAGATTAACCATCAGGCCTTCCAGAGTTCGCTGACTCTTGTCTGCACTCAGCTCATCTCCCTATTGTCCTTATTCCCAAAGGTTTAGGTTTCTCGTCTGTACTGTAAGTTGAATGGAGTTTCTAGACAAAATGGACATAAGCTTATGTTTCTATTAGCACCTGGAAAATTATTTGATACTTCTAGGAAACCACTAATGGCAATCATCTCATATTCATTAAATATATGGTATTCCTTTATGGCAGCAAGGATGCCTTGGGCGGAGCTGGAGAGATGGCTCTATGGTTAAGAGCATTGGCTGCTCTTCCAGAAGACCCTGGTTCAATTTCCAGCTCTAATATAGCAGCTCACAACTGAATGTAACTCCAGTTCTGGAGTATTAGAGTATCCAACACCCTTGCACATTTTCATATAGGCAAAATGCCAATGCACATAAAATAAAAATAACTAAATATTTAAAAAAGAATGTCTTGAGTATTTTCTACTGAACTCTAATTAAAGAATGAGATATATGGTTTTATATACTAAGGGAGTTATATTATTTATATTATATTACTATTTCCTCATGGGGTAGATGAGGGTTTTTTTATACATTTTACCCATCTCTTATGTAAATTTCCCCCTTTGATCAACTTGAAACACCCTGACTGGGTATTAATGAACTGACTTAATTCTCATAGTACAGATGAATTATTCTTGAGATATTATTAAATTTAACTTGCAATTCCGTACTTATCATTTTTGTCTACATATTATAACAGGGGCAGATCAGTAGAAATAATTCCGCGATGTGACACACTCTGGCAGGTTTTAACTTCCGGTTGTCAGTTCAGTGAGGAGGACTTCGTGAGTCGAGTCATAAGTCTTACTTTGTAGCTCAGGCTCTGAAATTCACTACATAAAACTGCCTTGAACTAACAGCTGTCCTCCTGCCTCACGCTCCCACATGCTGAGATAACAGGCATGAACCTCCATGTCCAGTCTGAGAAGTGATTCTAAAATAATCATTTGTCAATTATTTTTATCTAAAATACTGCAGACTCTACCCTAAACTAAGTAGACAGCCGTCAAAGAGCTTTCCCTGCCCCTAAATACAGTGTGTCAGAACATAATGTTTTCACTAAAAATTGTTTCTTTATAAATTTTTAAGGATAATTTTAATCTATTCTGCTAAGGGTACCTATACATCTGGCTTTTAACCATTATTTTAAGGAAACAGCTACTACATAAATGAATGCCTCTTTAAAAAAATTAACATTTTCATGACTTTTTATTTATTTGGTGGAAGTATGCTACAGGACACATGTTGGGGGTCAGAAAAAAACTGCAGGAGTCTGTTTCCTCTTTCTACCGTGGGGGTCCCAGGAATCAAAATAGGTCTTCGGGCTTGGTGATAAATGCCTTTATCCATTAAATCATCTGAACAACCACTATTTCCACTTTTAACTGATTCATCATTAAATTTTATTTAATTGCATCTCAGTGCCTTTAGTGGTATATTATGTTCAAACTTTTATTGCTTTAAAGTGTACGGAATACAGTGAAAATATTAATATTGCGTAATACGTAATGGCTACAGCTTTGGCTAGATCTCAGGAGAGATTTTGGGTTTTTTTTTTCCTGAACAGCATTGTGAACAATTTCAAATTTTCTCCAAACCAATAGCTTTCAATGTCTTATTTCTTCCAAGTAATCATTTGGTGTTTTGTTACCTTTGTTGTTGATGTTGTTGTTGTTAATTTCTTGTTTTATTGCACTGTGATGAGATAATATGGTATACATGAAATTTGACACATAAATTAATGCCTGACAAAACTGACAGCCAAACGTAACACAACATAAACACAATCTCAAGCTTCTTGCACAGCAGTAAACTTGGTAAGAAACCTTAAGGAAGTTTTCCTCTTCACAATGTAGTTTTGTTTTTTGGGTTTTTTTGTTTGTTTGTTTGTTTGTTTGTTTGTTTTTTGGTTTTTTTGGTTTTTTGGGTTTTTGGTTTTTTGGTTTTTTTGGTTTTTGAGTTTTTGGTTTTTTGGGTTTTTGGTTTTTTGGGTTTTGGGGTTTTTGGGTTTTTTTGTTTTTGGTTAAAAAGTTCTCCAACTATAAAATTAAGCCAGGTCTCTACATTCCTGGTGTCTCGAGAGTCACACTGATTTCTCTGCATTTACTAACTTGTAACTGACCTTCTACTGAATGTGAAAACGGATGACTCTGTCTAGTATCAACACAAAAAGATGGGTTTGAATGGGCTGTGGGATTCAATCATCTAAAGAACCACCAACTTTAATTCTTAAAGGTGTTTCACTGATGCAATAATAGAATCCTCAAAGGCTCAGGGTCTGACCAATCTTTGTGAGCAGTCAGCCGGGACCCTATATGGGGTTGCTCATTGAATACAGGGGTTGTAAACAAACAAACAAACAAACAAACATGGAAATGGTGATAGGTTTCTTAATGCAAAACCATAAAAAAAAAAACCCAAATCAAATATGCACAGTGAATCTGAGACTTTCTAACAGCTGGAGCTTCTCTGCTGGAGCTTCAACCCAGCTTGGTTCTGACAGAACCAGTGAACTGTGTGTTGTGCCTATGACACAGGAAACACTGAATGACTCAACTTGAAACAGCCTGGCTAGAAAGCAGACCACCGTTGGTTACAAGTTTGCATTGATTCTCTTCTCATATGATGCTTAGAGAAAACAAACACCTTTATCTATTCCTCCCCTCATTTCTCAGCATGTATTCAATTAATACAGCTTTGAGTTGTATTGTGTTACAATGCTTGATTTCTAAAATTGTTATTTGTCTTGTTGACTCATATTTCATTAAAAAAAAAAAGACTCTATCCAATTCATCCTGGGATTGGGACAGAATTTTCAACAGTTGCCGAAACAGACTTCTGTCATTTTGACTATATATTTATGCAAAATATTCTTCTCAGCATTGATAAATATAAAAGCAAAACTTAACCAGTTTTGACAAAAACCACTGTTCTAGGTTCTGCTGGATCAGATACTGCACAAGTGAGTAATTTACATTCATCATTAACAAATGGTAAAACCTAAAGAATTGTTTTTAAAATAAACCTACTTATGATTCCTTACTAGCAAATGTTTGATTGGTGTAGTTATTTTATATACCTATGTTCTGTGGGAAAGGTCACATAAAAAAATTCTTGGGACAAAACATTTGTAAGTGAAGAAATGTCTTTGAATCCTGGTTCTACCGGCCCAAACCTGGTTCCTTGCTCTTCCATTGGTGCAATCACTAAATACTTGAGTATTCATTAGTTGTATGAAGAAACTGTATTACAGAAGAGAACCAATAGTCAAGCAACTAGAGAGAGACTTTCAGTTGTTTTTAGAGCCATCAGAGAGGGAGAGGGCTAGGGAAAGGGATGAGGAGTGGGAAGAAAAGAAGACAGAGGAAGATGAGGAAGAAAAGAAGACAGAGGAAGATGAGGAAGAAAAGTAGACAGAGGAAGATGAGGAAGAAAAGTAGACAGAGGAAGATGAGGAAGAAAAGGACGAGGAGAGCGAATGGGGGAGTTGTAATTTAAGCAAAGCTATGGGTCCTGGTTTAGAACAGCAGAGCTCTGTCTGTTAGGTGGGAGGCAGAAATCACCAAGAAGATGCTCCTCAGGCAGCAACCTTCATTCATTGGTCAATCACCTTGCCAACAGAATGTTTGAGCTCTCTCTCTCTCTCTCTCTCTCTCTCTTTCTCTCTTCTCTCTCTTTCTTTCTCTCTCTTTCCTGAAATACTTAAGCTAGGAAATAATCAAGATGACTACTAAGCATCTTTGTATTATTTTCTCCCTTTCTAGAAACAGTTTCAGTTAGTAGTGCAGAGAAACAGACAGCATTGGTCTTAAACCATTCAACGCACAGGTGACTTCCAGGTGTACTCCTATCTGTGCTGCTACCCTGCTTCAGACTTAGCATCAGGATGGATGCTCCCTTGACTTCCGGCCCTGAGAAGAGTGTGCACCTGGTCATCCCCATACCACTGAGCTCATTCTTGCTGTTTCTGAGTTTATGATCATGCACTTTTAAATCTCAGGCAATCCTTCTGAGAACCTGTTCATACCATATAGCGATGCTAGAGAGGGAGATACCCCACTTTAAAACAACAAAAAAGGATTTATGGTCATTGACCCTGGCAAACTTGTTCTTCAAGCAGAGCATCCATTCTGTGCTTCTTTGGGAGTTAAATTTGATAAAATCAAGAATAAAACATGAAACATTTTGATTACATTCTGCAAGCAATGTTTCAGGATCAGAAGTCACACCTTATCACCCACTGAAGGAAAGTGCTGGACTCTCCACCTCCATTTACTCTGTTCTGAGGTTATTAGAGACATTTTACATTTTAATTGAAAATGTATTTACTTGAAATAAGCTAACCGCACATCACCTTTTCTTCTTTTATTAAAAAAGATCAGCTTTCTATTTTGCTGCTAGAACCAGAGGTTAATAACAAAAGTAAAAGACAATTAAGTATGGATGTTTAAAATAAATGGGATTCAGAAATGGATGACATTCTTGATTGTTAGACTAAAATTAAACAGCTAATCTAAATATGACTGATGGGGATGTTGCTGAAGGAACAATTAAAACAGCAACTCTGAGGACTTCATCAAGAAAAAACTCTGTAATTTTCCACTTAGCCCTGGGAGCCATAAGCAAGGCCTGTGAGTTGGTCCTGTCTGCTTATGGTTAGGGCAACAAAGAAGTCTGTTCTTAATTTGTCCGCTCGAGTTGTAGCCCAGTGTTATGTCTGGGAAAACTTTCTTGATCTTAAATCTCCATGGTTCTCTCAGGGTGATTTGCTCCCCGTTACCAAATCAGGAGCCCAGGGGCTGAAGCTGCGGCTTCCCTGTTTGTCTCAGGGTTCTTCTTTCTACATACTCCAATTTGCATAACTTTATTGTTTTGTGGATTCTAAGCTTGTGAATTTATTACCAAGGCACCTGCCAGTGTTTCTGTATTTAAGAAACTGTCAGCAGTTTCTATTTTGGGGTTTTAAGTTTGCTACAAAAATTCACTCCGGGTTGAATTTTGGCATGTGTTATAGGGTTACAAACCAAAAGTGAATTATTTTTAGAAAAAGGGAGGGAGCCAAGGGAAATAGTTCTTTCTTTTTTGCTTGAGGTATATAAATGTAAAATAAAAAACAGAAGTTGGTGGTTACAAAAGGGTCCTAAGAGATTAATTCTCTTTTGTTTTTCTGAAATTCATAGGCTTTCAACCCATTAGCCCACATTGCAGACTTAATGTCCTGAGAGAGCGTGGCAAAATATTAAAACTATATGTTCTTTTGACAGGCAGGATATGTTATTTACCCATTAATTTTAATAATGAAACACCAATTTGAGTAAAAGAATAGACTTTACCAGAGATTAAACTAGAACCAGCCACCAGACTCAGTCCACACACGCTTACAGTCAACATACAAGACATCACTACACCGGACAATTAGGAATATTTCAAGTCATGTTTCTGTAGAAGTTTACCTCTGAAAAGACTCTTCAAATCCTAAGTCTTTATTTTGCAAAGATACAAAACAGATAAGAATATCTAAATTTTTTGAAAATAACATTGAACATTCTTATATCCCCAAACATGAAAGCATATGTTTGGTGCAGTACATGCCGTCACGTTATCTTCATACAAGAAAAAGAATCTTAGGCAATGATATATTCAAAAAGTATCTCATAAGGAACACACAAACTATTTCAAATGCAAACATGTTCTAGCTAGCTGAACAGAGTATCGACTTATTAATCACATGCCTCTTAAGCACCCTGTAAGATCAGGCATGGACACAGAAAGAGTCAGGCTACAAAGTTCAAATAATAGTGGGGCAGTAAGAAGACCTTTTTTTTTTTTTCATTTTAAAAGTGTTTTTGCTCTTCTTTATTTTTAAATTACATTTTTACTGTTTGAGGATTTCATACATCCATATGTATAATGTAGTTTCATCACATGCCAATTCCCAATCCCTCCTCTAACTGCCCTGTCCCCACATTTCTCTTTCCTCCTAACTTTATTTGCTTTGTTTTTAAACGTATTGAATGTACTTAGTCAGTTAGTGGTGTGTGTGTGTGTGTGTGTGTGTGTGTGTGTGTGTGTGTGTGTGTGTATACCGTCAATTAGAGAATGCGTAGCCTCTCCCAAATCATATCCTGGAAGAAGCTGACTCTTTATCCACCAGCAGCCATCAGTTGCCAATGATTCCTCAGTGAGGGGCAAGACTTAATGAGAACCCCCCATCCATGCTGGAATTTTAGCTGACTTGATTCTGAGCGGGTTATCTGATGCAACCACACCTACTGATTTCATGTACACAATGGCGCTGTCATGGTGCAGCACGTTATTTCTCCGCAGGTGTTCACAGTCTCTGGGTCTGGCAACTTTTTTCTACCCCTCTTTTGTAATGACCCTTAAGCCTTAAAAGGAGAGGGTGTGCCGCACAATTTCCATTTAGATCTACACACAACAGTCTCTTGATCTCTGTATGTTGAGCAGTTGTAGGTCTCTGTATTAATCATAATCTATTGCAAAACAGAAGCTTCTCTGATGCAGGTTAAGAGATAAACTCATTTATGAGCATAAAAGTTAGAACTTAGGGAGATGATTTATTAATATGCAAACTAGATAAACAATGGCATGCATATAAAAACACATAAAGGAGAAGTTTTCCGAAGACAGGATCTATCTGGAAGCACTATGAATGTGAAGTATATTCTGGTCTGTAGTCTGAGGATTATGGTCCCCCCCAGTACAAATACTGCTCTTCAGAAACAAGAGCATCAGACCAGTGTCACCAAACACATGATCCTATAACAGACTCCTAAACCTATATGACCCAAGGGGCCTAATTCCAATCTGATTCCCTGGAAATAGGGTTCCAGTGCAACCTGTCAGTTTCCAGGAGCATCTCAAATACTCAATTTAGAATGGAAAAATTCCCGTCTCCCGATACATTTGAATGATGGTATACATATTAACCTTGCAGGTTGAGATAATGGAAGCCTGGCTCTGCATGACTTCCAATCTCAATATGCTAACCAAGTGCTGAATTTTCATTGCAGAGCTCCAGGCCTAGGACCTGTGAGTCCAGTTTCAACACCTCGCAGGCACTTTTTAATAACACATTAAAGAGAAGGCCAAGGCACCCTGGGAAGGCCCTGGCAGGCAGCCACTTCTCCTATTAGCAAGCTTAAGTTACATTGTGGTGTTCTCTCCAGTTTCAACAGGAACCTAACTTCAAAGAAAAAAATGGGCATGACTTATGTTTTTATGATTTCATTTTATTTTAATGAATTAAAAAAAGCTAAAGCACAGGTTTCTAAACAATACCTCATCTCCTAGTCATAATTACAACTTGAATAAATATTTTTTAAACACTTTTAGAGTTTTCCTATTTGCTGGCTACCAGTTGCTGAAAGGTGCCTCAGAACACGCTAATCCCAAAGTAGTAAACTGATGTTATTATTTTATCTACTGTGCAATAGTGAAAAGGGGAATAATTACCACCACAATATTAAAATAACCAACAATTGTTTACTAATAAAAGTCAGGAAGCTTGCTAAGTTTAGTGTTAGTTAAGAAAAAAAATTTCTCTCAGAGAGACGTGGACACATTTGTTTTTATAATTTATCCAACTTGATACTGTAGGTTCTTTGAATTTACCTTAAAATTTCTGGTTATTATTCATTCTAATTAGTTTTTACATATTTATGCAATGGTATAAAACAAGTTCCTAAGAAGTAAGCATTTATCTTTTAGCTCTCTCCTTGTTTCTCAGGTATAAAAATTAGCACTCCAAGAAGTGTAGGCACTCCAGGTTTGACTGTGTAATTATTCTAATTGGTGTAACAATTCAAATTTGTACTGTTAGGTTGACTCAAATGAAATCACCACATTGGTGGATTGGAAATGCCTAATATTAGCAACTGTATATGGCTTGAAGTGATGTTTACTGAAAGAGATGGTTTTTCAGTAACACATGGGCTGTTTTATAGATTATGTTATGTGAGTACTACTTAGTTACTGACATAAACTAAGAAATAACATTTAGGTTACCTGATTCAATCTAAATTAAAATCATAACTACTTAGAATGAGTTCAGTTCCATGTAAATGGGTATTTATAATGTTTAAGTCCTCCAGTTATTCAATATGAAAAACACAAGTAAGTAAACATACAGTATGCAATATACAAATATAACATAATATATAATAATTCTAGTATCAGTGCGAGCTGGGCATGGTAGAACTTGCCTGTTATTTTAACTGTTTAAGAAGTAATTCTTAAAATCTGCAATAATAACTTCAACAAGATGAAATCAATACTATTAAAAGGACAGCAACCAAAGTCAATGTTCTGTTAAGGAAAAATTATACAGCATGTTTTTGTTTTAACCATTACTTATTTATTCGAAACATAAGGTTTTTTTCCTTTCCAAAGTTCTGAGCAAAACACATTTATGTACCTAAAACTTCCACACACGGTTTTGTCTTAGCTTGAACTTCTCTGAAGTGTGACTTCTCCTGGGTCTAAAACTATGTGGATATTTTTATTCTTTTGTTGTTTTTATGCAGGCAGTGAGTTCAACATGCATTTATGGCTCATTTGTGCCGTACATACATGAACAAATTTAGTTCTCCCAATCTGATACATGATAAGCAATGTAGCTTATAGCTTTTGAAGGTAATAAGAAGAGAAAAACATTTATTGTAACTTTAAAAGCTGTTGACTTTAACAGTCAGAAAACGAACTTGATACTGTTTTAAAATCTGAGTTTAAAACAAGCTGTTGTATCCTAGGACCCCGTGAGAAGATCTCATGCCATTTACCACTTTATACAGAACTGTAATTATGTCTGTAAACACTAAAGTGGTTTTAGAGGCCTCTAAGCTCCACAAAAACCAGAGCTATTCCATACTCATCATTTTATGTTACAGCAGTGCTCTCCAAGCTTAATGTGCACAGGACTCACCCAGGGATCTTGTTAGGCTATAAATTGTTCAGCTGTGCTGGGACATGGCCTGAAACATTGCAATGCTAACCAACTTCAAGATACTGCTGACACTGCTGATCGGAAAACCACACTGTGAGCAGCAAAGGTATGGAGCACCCAACCAAAGCTATTGGAACCCTAAAAGGATGCCTACCTAGTAGCTTTGTAGATAGCTGACAAGATTAAATCCCTACAAGGTGCAAAGTACAGTTAATAATTCTCAAACTGATTAAGACACCTGGTTTCCTCATCATATTTATATCCTAGAAGCACAACAGTTGTTATATGGTGGTGGGGCATCTCATCATATCCCTGGCAAAACATCAAGATGTAGAGGTAGGACCTGGGCTTCCCCATTGTTGATCCCCCGCACCTGAAGCATAAGGACTCTTAGAAGGTATGCTTAGGCACCAGTTCTAGGAGTATCTGTCTACTCTTAGTCTTTTTTAAAAGAACTCTGTAAAGATCTTAAAGATAATCAAGTGGCCATCTCTCCCTCTGAGGCCCATGGGACATAGTGGAGATGCATCTTCACCCTGAGTGAGGTGAGGACCCTCTAAAAGATTTTGGAGAGATCTTTCCAGATGTGTTGACAAGAGTCTGTAGAAAAACATGGCTAGAACCAAGAGCTAAGATCCAAAAAATGCAGCAGTGACATCACTAAGAATGAACAGTGGCCTGGAGCATGGTCAGAGCATTGGAAGTGATGTCAACGTGTCCCAGGCCACATCCAATTTCAGCAGGAACTGAAAACATTTGTGTACGGCATCTGGGAAAATGCAGTGTAACAAAGGTAAGTGAGATTTGGAGCCTTCACAGCTAGGAGAGTAAGCTGTCTATGTATTAAGCTCAGGAGGGCTTTGGAGAGAGCAGTAAATGAGTGACATTATTATTTTTTTTTTTACAGTGGACAAACTATCCCTGAGGTCAGTGCAATTTAAGGGTGCAAATGCCTTGCAGTGATGGAATTATTTGCCATCAAACTACACTTCCTGAAACTCCTTCCATGTTAGCCCCCAAGCTTTTTCCTGTACCACTCACTCCTCCTAGATCCTTTGAAGGCAGTCCTCTGGTTACTGGGTCCTTTGCTCTCACAGAGGAATGTTGCTTTTGCTTCTTTCGCCATCATTATGACTTACCTGTTCCTGTCTTCTTATGTTCCATTAACCCCAGGCATTGCCTTTTAACCCTCTTCTAAATCTCTGCTTGCGGTGTGCTTTCTCCTCTGCTGCACTGCTCTAAGACGCCTCCATACCAAAGTTGGTCTAGCAGCAATCAATCTCAGTCACAGCTAAAGATACTAGACACTGTCTTTACAGCCAAACTATTCAAAGTAAACTTTTCAATATGAAACCAAATCTACCACTAAGTATCAAGAGCTGCAGTGTAGCAAAAAAAAATTAATAATAATATATTCTCATTAAATAAGCCTTGTACTTGGAAGCTAATTTCAACAACAAATTACATCTACATATTACTGGAGGGAAATTAGCCTCTGTGGTATCTGCTGTGGTAACACACACACACACCACACACACACACACACACACACCACACACACACACACACACACACACACACACTCACACACACACACACACACACACACACACACACACCAGCTACTCTGTGCTTGTTTATGATCACAAGTTTATGCAATGTCCATTAACTCCAAATCGAAAACAACTTCTCTCCTGTGCAGTATTTGATGATGATGGAAAAAAAACCAGCTGTGTAATGTGAATTGCGGCGCTTACGTTAGAGGCATGAAGCACTATTCTGAGAAAAATTTTGATTATGCCACTTTCATAGATGAGCAGTGCTAGATGATAAATGAACCTTCGTATATGTTACTGTCAGAGAATTACTCAAAACTGAACAGCCTGCAAGCTACACGTTTCTCCCTCTTGAATTCCAGTTATTATTACTGTATTATATGAGGGGTCATGCATATGTTACAGTTCACAGACAGAGCTCAGAGGACACCACTGGGCCCCACTCTTTCCTTTATATGTGTTTGGGCCTTCAGGATTTAGTGGCAGGCGAGCCTTTGACCGACTAATCTTCCTCCCTTACACAAGATATACACTTCTTACACTCCAAAGCTAAAAGGAATTTCCACTTAAGAGAGACATAAAACAAAATTCACTAACTTTAAATGTCAAAGCGCTCTTTGAAAATGAGGCTAATACATATTGAAAAACAGAAATATTTCAATGTCTGCTCTAGTTTTTATATAAGTACCAAGTGAAATATTCACAGCTATTTTTAAAAAAAGTTGCCATTCTCCAATTGAAAAGGAATGAGAATCAACATTTCTATGGTTCTATTGTACATCAGGGCGAGTCTTATCTGGCCCCACCACATAATTTTGTTGGAAGTGGCTTGTCCAGGAAAAATAAGTTTATAAAGCAATTATATATGCACTATCTAAATCAAACCAAAATGAACCCTCAGAAAGGACAGTAAGATACATGTCTCCAGAATTCGCCGATATGTGCCAATTCTGAACTACATTAAACAACCGCTTACTGATGTAACCTTCCTTTTGTAAGTTTCCAAGCATGCAGATGAACAGTTTCACGAAGGTTCCGCAATGGCTCTGCCTCAATGGAGCATCTTCAGCTGCGTGTAAGCACACCGCCTGTTTAGAACAAACTCCTCGGTACTGAGTTTATCCGTAAGAACCATATTTTGTTCTCACACAGTGAGTGAGAGCAGGGTGTGGTGGTTCTCACCTGGAATCCCAGCACAAGGGAAGCTGGGCAGAAGGACTGACAATAGAAAGAGATCCAGTTGCAGCAACCGTGATAAAAGCCCACAGGCAAGGCAGGTGTGGAGATGAATAAGGCAGACAGACTGAGGGTGAATGAATGGGGTTAGGCTCTGGGCAGGAAGGTTTCTCAGAGCTGGATTAGAGAAGGGTGGGCAGAAAGAGTGATATGAAAGGAAATGACTAGGAAAGGTCCCGGAAACCAGAATGTACTATTTCCCTTTTCTCCACCTCCACCGTTTGGACTCAAGTTACACCGACGTGGAGCAATTAAAGCGCTAGGCCTTCTCTAGGCATCCCCTAATTCACACCAGAATTGGTAGACCCTGAGATGTAGACAAAGAAAATATTTGCATATCTGCTTGTCCTACAAAAAAAAAAAAAAGTGAATTTTATGGCTCAACCTGAGAGACATATTTGTCCACATCAGTTTTCTCCTTGATGACCTCATCTCTCCTCTCCTCCAAATTGTGACTGAAATAAATATGCTGAGAAACGTGTAATTAAAAAAAGTTTCTGCACAGAGAATGTAGGACTCCTTGAGGCTACGGGGTTAGTCATTATGAAGCCAAGTTGCCATCCATTTCCCCACAACTTTGTGATCTTTTGTAGTACTAAGGAGCATCAGGAAGAACAAATATCAAACCTAGCTGCATACTCAGAACCCACCCAAATAGCCCTCTCTTCTCCCTCATGTACCAGGGAACAATAAGTAATAAAACATGACTCAGTAGGAAGAGAAACAGTGACTTCCATGGATCGTTGGCAGTTTTTTAGATTAAATGTGAAGTTACCAGATTCACAAGTCCTCTACTGGGGTTGAGTTGATGTGATTGACAAGAAGGGACACTTTGAAGAGCCACCAGTGCCGCAGCAGTGCCTTGTTCAGAGTTAGACAGGGGAGCTAATGCACAGGACTCTACACCCACAGGCATAATTGCTGTCCTGAAATACAAAAGCTCAAACAATTCACAGCCAAGCTCCCCCATTAACTGGTAGTTTGCGAAATATTTCCAAGCCCATGAAGTCCTCACTAGCTGATTTAATAAGGTCAGCTATACAGCTCACAGACAGGGTCAGAACAAAAGCATAGGCAAGTGTCTGATCCACCCAAATTAGTCTCAAACACTGATACAAGGAGATTGGCTGGCTGTTTCTGTGAGTATTTTTATGGTCCTTAGACAAGTGGATGTTTCTGAATCCCCTGAACACCTTTTCCATGAAGATAAGACAGTGAATCTATCGAAGACAGGCTGTCTACCCAGGCAATAGTTAAGCAGTAGACGCTAAAATAACATGCATTGTCAAGAGGAAGGAAAAAATTCACTCCCATGATAATGAATTCTTAAGGTTTGAGTTTGGTATTAAAAATCGATCATTAACAACAAAATTCTATTACAAAAATAATTAAAGAAGACTTTATTGCCCAGTTTGTGCTCCAAGGGAAAAACAAAACATTGGGGAAGGTTGAGATAATGTGCCCATGATGGCTATGCTATTATTGAAAAAAGTTGTAAAGAAATTTCAAACTTTTCATGAACCTAATACTCCTCTAGCTGGACAATACTTCTTTATGTGCTTTTCTGAGTTTAAACGGCTTAAAATATTTTTTGAGGAACAAAGTCCAGAGGCCGCTTAAAAGTCAGATTTTTCTACCCTTTTTGCCAGAGTGAAACGGCAAACAGTAAACTGGTGAGTTTTAAAAGTCAAATAAAGAATTAAATTTAGCAACACATTTACAATGGTGATTTCAATAATCATGGGAACTCACAAAATTTAGACTTTGCAGGAATAAGCAGATTTGTTGGGTTTATTTTTAAATTTTATAGACATCAACAAATAGCATAGTTTCCAAATATTTTATTTGATCTGTTTTTGTCTTTTAATCTGGCTGAGAATTTGCTTCAAATATTCACAAGTTCCCATTTTATTGGTTGCTAGCTGAACTTTTATTTGTGGATACATTATGACTACTTAAACTGTGATTCTGGCCTTACAGTTTATGGTTATGTGAATAAATATACAAAGAAGGAAATGAGAGGTAATTTTCAAAGTTTTTCTGAAGCCAAAACTATTTTTCACTCCCGGCAGCAATTACTTTAATCAATAACAATAAGACCAAAATAATACAAATCATACTATGTTTTTGTGTCAACACCCATGCTCTTAAATTCATCTATTTATTCATTCATTTTTTTTTTTACTTTTTATTTATTACATGTAAGTGATGGGAAACCACAAGGGTGTAGAGATAAGAGGCCAACATTGTGGGCTTAATTCTCTCCTTCCAGGTTTTATGGATCAGATTCAAATTCTCAGAGTTTCAAAAGAAGCATGTTTACTTACCGGGCCATCTAGATGGCCACCACACTGTATTTTGAAAATGAACAGCATGAAATGAAAAGAATCCAATCAGTGACTGACTCTAAAGAACACCCAATGTGTGATGATGCTATGTTCTAAATCCTGGGCAACGCAGATGCCAAGCAGGTGATCTTGAACTTTTGCATGTCTAGCATCTTTCCTGTTGTGGTGATGCTGCCACTGCAGATCCGAGGCTTGGAGAAGCAAACGTCTACAGTAAACCATACACTGCACGAGGAATGAGCTTGCATATGCAGTCCTCAGCACCCTGTGATGGAAGTCTGTTATCCCCACCTATCCCATGTGAAAAATAGCAAGAAGGAAAGAATTCATCCAACTAAAAAGGACAGAACCAAAGTATGAGCTGCAGTCTCCTTGAAACCAAAGCTCTGGCCTGTCAACACTAATTCACTGCCTTCTTCTCTCAAGAAAATAACCCATCATTACCAGAAAGGGCTACTTACTACCAAGCCACTTATCAGGACAGGTGAATTCAAATCAGCCACAGAGCAGGCTAAAATTCCAGGTGATTAGAGCCCCCTCCACTATAATTCTCTTTCCATGAATGTAGTGGGAGTTGAGAATTACAAATATTTTCACCATCTCCACAGGTGATTGGGAGTTGCTGACTCTATTCATTTGCTGGACTGTCTGAATAGGAAACCCACTGCAGTAAATGCCTCCTCCAATCCACTTATTACTCGAACCGACAGGACAGAGGTGTGACTGATCAGGCGTGTGTGCTCAGGGAAGCTATTTCCTCATTTTTAGAAGGTCAGGTGTGTACCTGTCATTTTTGATCGCATTCAAGCACATGAAGTGTATGTTTCCATTAACTCCTCGTCCTGAGCCGCAGCCCTTTTGCCATTCTGCATTAGTTCATGAAGGGCTGCAATCTAAGACATGGTAGCGTGCAAGGCTTCATATGGACGAGCACAGGAAATATGGAAATTTCCTAAGAAGCAAAGAATTCAGGGTGACGTGACTTCTGGTATACTTCTCTCTCATTGGTGCTGTTTTGAAAGCAGGAGCACATACTCAGAAGGGTGAGTACACACAGTCCCAAGAACGTCACCTTGCTCTCTACTGTTTGTAAGAGGCTTCATTCCACCATTCAGAAAATTTTGATCAGACAAAAGTTTAAGTACACTACCACTTCAAAGGACTTTTATACCTAGTCCTTCCTGCAAGAGGGTCCAGTAACAGTCAGCAAACCCCAAATAAAGCTTTTTAAAAATTGCAGAAGAGAACATCTGCTAGCCCCAGAAGAACTTGTAGCCTGAACACTCAATTCGAAGATAGCATGAAACCCTTCACTGGTCTTGGTACTCGAAGCAGCAGCTGAGTTGGTAGTTATCAGAGGACAGGTTCAGCACCGAGGCAGCCTGCCCTCCTGTGAAAACCAAAGCAATGACCAAAGCGCCTTTGAGAAAGACAGAAGAATCAGAGGTTCTACCTTGTTGTCAGTGTGGGAAAAGATTCCACATTTCTGCAAAGTTTATCCTCTCACATCTTCAAAATTCTATTTTAAGATCCGTGTTCTTGTTTGCATGGTGCGTGCCTATAACCCAGTTTTCATAAAGCTGGGGCAAACAGATCTTAACTACACAGCACAAACCTGTCTCAAATTCACAGAATCAAGTTTGTCAGACATCAATTGGACATATTTAATTTCACGATTTCCCACCCTACATGCAGAAGGAACAATGCTCTGAGAACCACAGGTTTCTGTTTTAGAAGAATAATTGAAAAAAACTAACGTATTATGGCTTCAATCAAGAAATCTGCCCAGAGGGACCATGCGATACAATAGCATGAACAGGAATGCTTCTCTGTAGATGTGTCTATTGAAGCTGCCTTGTTCCAAACAGGACTTGTAACTTATTTTCTGGCATAAAGCAGCTCAAACTTGAATACCATAAACTTGTTCCCAGCTATAATTCACTAAAGGCTTTACTTCTTAGCTTTTATCTACCACATTCATTATCTACCAAATTGTCAGACATTAAGTTCAAAGTTATCAGTGTAACTGATATATAGTTCAAACTCATAAAAGTACTCAAAGGTAGAGTCAGTTCTCTGACGACTTTGTTTCTCTGTGTTCTGCATCTCCTGAGAGCTTCTGGGAAATGTGGGTCTCAGGTTGCATCTAGGCTGGGTGGATGACAGTCTATATTTGGACAGGATTCTTAGAGGTGCTTTAAAATTTGAGAAACACTACTGTAGGCATTCTGTCGTAGGCACTCTATATGTGATTTTTAATCTATTTTTCATGACAACATGGCAAGTTAAATATTATAACTTTTGTAACTAACGTTTTATGCCTAAAGAAACAATGGTTGTAATAACTTTCCAAAGTTAACCTAAGGGGCTGCAACTATAGCACAGTGGAAGAGCCCTCTAGCATTCACAAGGTGCTGGTAGAATCTCCAGAAACACACACACACACACACACACACAAATCACAAATACAGCCACATACACATAGAGATATACACACACAGATACAAATACACAAACACACATGAACACTTGTGCACACACATATATAAATGTCATGAAAGGAGGAGACCAGGAGAAGAGAGAAGAAGGTACAGAGAGGAGGAAGCTGCCATGGGGTAGGTGAATGATAAAAATACGGCCAGGAGGGCTGGCAATTAGAAAACTTCCCAGATGGAACATAGTAAATTATAAAATGGGGTTAATGATGGGGAAATAGATTTTAATAGCATAGAAGGACACCTGCTCTTTCTGGGAGGCCTGCTTTTTTCTGAAGGGAAATGGAGGGGGAGCATATCTGAGGAGATGGGGAGGGAGCTGGGAGGAGTGGAGAGAGGGGGAACTGTCCTGAGTGTATTGTATGAGAGAAGAGTCTATTCTCAATTTTTAAAAGAGAATAAAGAACTTAAGAATGAAAAATGTGGGATCTGTTAGCATGAACAAAAAGCAAGCTAAGAAAGGGCCATTTCTGACAACAAGTGTCTTCCAGACAGCCTCTAAAGGACCTTTTGCAGAGCAGACATTCCAGGCTGTGGTTGGATCCCTCGTGATCTGAGAGACATCATGGCAGTGTATCTCTGCACGAGGAGGAAGTCAGTGCAGGCAGAGGCAGGAAAATGGTTCCACAGATACACAGTCCTCTGCTTCCTAAAGTTCCTGTTAACCTTCTAGAACTTCCCTTCCTCACCAAAGGGTAGTTGATATAAACTTCAGACCTTCAGATGTTCATGGCTATCTGGGCACATTCACACACAGGGTAACGTATCACACACGCATGCACACACATGCACACATACACCCAAATAGTATTATTTTTATGAATTTTTATTACTGTCTTTTGGTCTTGATTCTCTACATGGTACCTCTATGGAGATCCCAACCTTTGGGGTATGTGGGGGGGTTATTGTTACTTATTTATTTCACAAGCTTTCTCCAGGATTTTTCAAACACTGTGAGGAACACCTTCAGAGACAGGCACCCCTTCCACTTTTTCTTACCTAATGCTTACCCAAGATGGAGAGACAGAAGCACAACAGTCAGAGATTACAGGCTTCATATTACATTTATCAACATGAAAAGACAGTCACAAAATTAGAAATATTTGTGTGGTTGGAGTATCACCAACATTTTAATTTATTCCTAAAATGTGTCTATGCACCAAGTTATCGCCAGAGCATTAGCCACAACAACTCAGCTCTTGCTTCATGTAGATAAGGTCAATCGTTTTTCTCTTTTACAACTTTCCTGCAGGTATGTATAGTACACTGAGCATGTCCTTACCCCATTCTCATGTATCCTATCTTTTCCTTCCTTCCCCACCCATTCATCCATTTTGATCTTCTAGAGAAATTCATTTCTACTTTCATTTGAGATGTACACACGTGATTTTGCACAGCCAAATCACTTTTAACTTCTGTAAATCCCTTATTTATCCATAACTAAACCACCCAATTCGAAGCACTGAAAATAAAGGAGGAGGAAGGTTAGATCGATCACCCAGCTGTTCCAGAACTCCTACGGCTGTCCGACACAGCTCCAGCAGAGATAAAAAAAACAAAGTCATCACCTGAAATACAACCTCAGCTTCAACTTACTGCCGGTTTTTCCAGGCACTTTGTACCAAGTGTAACTATAAATAGAATTCTCAAGCAGCCAGTCCAGGCTAATTCATAATTTATCGTCCACTCTTTCCATTCTCCTGGATTTCTCCAGCCTGAAAGAAATAAGTCCTTCATTGTAGTTCTGGGTTAGAAGCAGTCACAAAGAATTCTGCAGTGTCCCCAGCTGGGCTCTGATCTGGAGATATAGCTGTGCTCTTCCATCTCCAGAACATAATAGACTGATTCCGTTCCTGTATTGCCCTGCCCTCTCCTGATCTCACTTGCTAACCTGAGTTTCTACAGAGCCTGTCACCAGGGAACTATCCAACATGACTTGACAAAGGAAAAGTTTTACCCTGTAAGGAAGGAGGATGGGAAGGCAGTTTTACAAAGAATAAAGATGGTTTATAAAGGTGAATACTCTCTGACTTGTGTTCCCATAATCTGACTAAATTCGAGGAAGTATTGATTCTGTCCATCTATATTACCTTTAATTTTATATATAATCAGATTATGGGTTCAAAGTAGACATTGCACATCTCTGAAATTTATTCAAAAAATATATGAAATAGTTCTTAGTGAAATTTTTCAAGTGAAGATGATTGCCATTCAACTTGATTTGTTTATTTTCTATGTTTGCATAAAATCCCTGACAGCAGGAGAAATCGAGGCTGTGAATTCAAACACAAGCCACATGGCTGAGCACACAAAGCAAGCACATCATTCTCATTCTCATTAAGGGTGTGATATTATTCCAGTGGTTTATAAAATATTCAAGAGTATCATTTTTAAATTAAATTGTTGGCATGTGAAATAATTTTCTACCTAACACATAATACATTATAAAGACATTTGCATATATTAAAATCAAAATAGCCCAAAGTCCACTCCTGTCAATGGGGCTCTCCAAGCCTCAATCCCTGAGCCTGGCTAACTGATACTCAAGCCTCAGGCTGCAGTTCTTCTCGAAATGTTGAGCAAGGGGAAATGAACCACACGTTCGGACCTGAGCCTTAATAATTCAGAGTGTCAGAGCATGAATCTCTGGACAGGAAAATGTCAAGCTCTAAATCCAATTCTCAGAGACTCTGCATCAGTGTATTCTTTTCAGACTGTTTGCCAAATATTGCCAATTTTGTTATCTTTGTGTGTGAATATAACTGGGTCAGAAAAACAGAAGACAACCGAATGACTTATTCATAAATTCCTATCAACTTTCCACTTGACTGTCATGCTTGCCTGTTTTCTATATAATTACTAATCACCAATACTGGATACATTTTTCCGGAAGTAAACTACGCCTAATAGATGTATGAGTGAAAGAAAGTTCTGATGACAAAGAAAACCTCCTCTGTAAAACTGATTTAAGCATCCCTAGACCTGGACACAGAAACAGAAAACTGTGCATTTAAGAAAACACATGCCTAATAGTTAGGATTCCAAAACTCCATGGATTACAAGAAAACATCTGAAAATCTTTAATGGCTATGGAGAATAAAGCACAAAACCATTTTTCTCCTTCAGAAATACACTATCAAAGACCCTAATCAACCCATTAAACTGTTAGCAAATTGCATTTTTGAACCCTTTAAAGGGGTCCACTTTAATCTTCCAAGAGAAGATTGTCTAGGGCAAGATACAAAGATCTCTTGCCATGATTACTGTTCAGAAGCTAAAAATAGCTGTCCGAGAAAACCGACATCAAGCAGCTTCCTGTCACACATGTGACCTAATTCAACAATCTCATCTCAGTTCATCCAGGCTGAAGATTCACTTCCAGGGCCTTTAAGCTTCTGTTAAGAATACGAGAGCACACAGAATTCTCAGGACTTTAGGCACAATTTGCATCTAAATAATCCGATGTGCAAAGTATTAGAAATTACATAATATCTGCTAACAGAAAGCCTGGTGGTTAATTTTAGAAACATCCATACCATAAAGTATTAGATAGCTGTGAAGAGGACCTCTGAGAAGCGCAAGAAGAAGGAAAAGAAAAAGAGGCACAAACACGACCTGTAATGTGTTAATGTTCGCACATAATTTCACAGATGCATGAAGTGCCACATTCTGGAAGGTCGTGTGAGAATGGAGAAGGGGTAACTGATTCTGAGAAAGGGGAGGAACAGAGGCTGGAGATGTGAGCCACAGCTCTCCTGCCTTTGAGCGCCATGTCTTTACACACATATTTTCAGATCAAATATCAAATCCAAGAAGTAAACATCCGTGTTGTTATTCATGCACAGCCATGTCTTTCACACTGACAAGCCCAAGGAGGAATGAATACCATGAGGCCGGAGGCAGTTTTCCACTGTCCCCTCACTCAGGGACCCTCACATTCAAAGATGGAGTTCTAAGGTTGGGCACAAAGCTTTTCCACAGCTGCCAAGTGGGCATTGTGAGTGCAAATGCTATTTCCCTTCCAAAGTCTTTGTTGGCTCCTTTAAGAAACCTTCTCTGAACAAACACACACTCTAAGTAAAAGACAAAAGTTGTGTATAACTCACAGTGAAAGAGCCAAAGCCTGTGTCTCGCCCACCATCTCCTACTCTGTCCTTCCAAATAGAAACGCAGCAGTCACAATTCTACCCCTGAAGTTAGGTGAGGAATCCATACACACTGTTTGTACTGGGATATAAAGGTTCTGACCCAGCAAGACAGAATACACAGTAACCACTGAAGCCCGTAGATGCCCATGGTCAATTCTGAACCCTAGATTGGCCGGTTACTTACAAAATTTACAACCCAGATAACCTCCCTATCTGAGCCTGCTTCCTTTTTGGTAAATATGGACAATAATGCCACTTGTCTGGGAGCAGCAGGCTCATTCTGCAGGTTGCATTCTATAAGCAGATGTGGAGTGAAATCCATCTGCTAAATCCCACATGGTCTTTTTTAATGGGAGAAAACAAAAAAACTGAAGTGAAATACAAAAGACAATATAATATATAAGACACTATAAAAGTGAATTTGTTATTTTTCTCCCCACTCATATGTAATACAAATGCAAGGGGAGAATATATCATTTTCATCATATTAAAGACATCATATTAAAAAATTAAAGGCCTTTGTTATAAGTTGACTGTGAGGACAAAATACATTAATTCATCATAAAATTAATTGCACTTAATATACTGTCTGGCAGTAAAGATCTCCCTAAAACATTAAGTGCATAATTTTGGTTAAAATAGCATTAATCGATTGGCATCTCTGTCTCCATCATGTTTCTTCTGAACTGAGAAGAAAATTAACAAAAATCAATATGTAATTCATGTAAAATATCATACTAAAATGCAGATATTATTAAAGTTCACTTAGTGATATTAAAATTGTTAGCGTTTTACTTAAAGATGTTTCCTTAGAACACCAGAAAGAGATAAATACAGTAAAATTATATAACATGGTTAAGTAGAAGATACTGATGCTTGGTGCCCTCCACAGTGAGTGTGTGTGTGTGTGTGTGTGTGTGTGTGTGTGTGTGTGTGTATCCATTTCTAGCATGCGCTCTCTCTCTCTTCCTCCTTTTCACCTTCCCTCCTCTTCCCATGTATCATGTATGTATGGGGGGCTTACACTAGTTAATAGAGGACCTTGAGAAAATATTAACTTCACTTTCCTCTAATTTCACATTTGTAAAAAGCCCTGATTGCATTCTGAGTTCTCTGTCTGACCTGAAGGAAATGCTAACCCTGGACACAGCTAGCTGTGCCTGTGAGAAGACAAAAACTTAAACTTAATATACGTTTCTCATTTTTATGCCCTGCCTTCTACTGTAATTAGGAATCTAAAGCCCGCATTCATGGTCTAATGAGCATGAAGCTGTTGCTGAAACACAAGCCAGCTATCATTTTGCTAACTATATTCAATGACAGCTCATTATATGACAAAAATATTGGAACATATTCTGGCATAAGACATCTGGGACATCTTAGGTTCTCCTCCAAAGGAAGACCCATATTGGTAGTTTAATCATAGCCTGATGCAAAACTATGGTAGATAAACCAGCATCAAAACTTCTGTAGTTGCGAACAGGCTAGACACCACATGGAACAATTCCTTTTGAGTCCCCCTCTCTGAAGAAGGCAGGTATGGTATTTACAAAGTTTCTCTATGGCCAAGGTGTCTAAAGGGGCCTTGCTATAACCTATGTGGTTTAGTTTCACCGGTGTCTGATTCACAAGGCCTAGAAGGCACACTTCTTGCAAGCTTCCAGGAGCATTAGGCAGTGCTGCTCTGGGAAGACACTGGAGAGGCTCTACCTGTCAGGCCCCGCAGCAGCATGTCTAATTAACAGACCCAAGAACCACCTGGTTTTTTGTTGTTCTGTTGCTGATCCTTCACGACCAATTGGAAATATCTAAATCTTTTCAAACATAGTCTAAAACACCTAGACATTGACACAATTTGATCAAAGTCTTGTCCTCAAATGAGTTCCAAGCTCTGGTTGCTTTGCCACATAGCAAGCCTTGCAGCAGGGGTCTTGGACGCTTGTGAGGTGGTACCACAGCCAACTCTTCTAAACTTCTTTAGGTTTGCTTACAGAACAATAAGTGTTCCCTATTTGAAAATAGCCCACAAATGTTCCCTCTTGCTTAAACAACATGAATCCTTAGCGCATGCAACACACATATAATCTCTGACTGAATGGAGGCTCTGCTCCTCTCAGAGAGAATGCAAGGATGTTATTTCCGGGAACAGTGAGCATACCTTTACCAATTTTTTTTCCCTAAGTTGCAAAATACTGCTATAAAGTACTGCTCAACTCAGACTGAAACAATTTTCCCATCTGTCAAAATATTTTAAATAGCATCAAGCTGGTATTACTTTGTCAAAACACTTCATCAGAGATGGAATCTAAATTTACATGAGCAGTTCCTCGAACTATGTACGTAAGGTGAATGAACTGTTTCAGAGGCCTTGCAGTTTTATGGATAACCTGCGAGTTCTCATTTAAAAGACCTTGAAAGAAATGGGTGTTAAGGCAAGAATAAGCATACTCTGGGCAAAGAAAAATAAATCCTGCCGAACAGGCGAGACATTGCATTGTTCTTGAACTGATGCACTTCTGTTCTCCCCAAATGCCATAAAACATTCCCGCCTTACGTAGGTTCTAGTCATTTCTGGTAAATGTTCAAGGTGCAGAGGAAGGAGGGAAAAAGGTGACTAATAAAGATGCAGAGATCATAACAGGACTTGTAGGAGGTAAGTTCATGGGGATTCCTGAGCAGTCATGTGACTTTGTGTGTTTTCCTGATGCCTCTGGATTTGATTTCAACATGTGTTTATGTAGCTGAAGTCTGCCTTATATAATAGGCCAGAAGATGAGACAGGAGCAAGACTCTGGAGAGGTCCTGTTTCTTTCTCCATATTCATCCAAGAGTGCTCGCACTCATCTCCAGAATTCGAGTTTAAGTTAAGAGACAGCATACTGAGGGAAGTTAATGACTTTCAATATTTGATACATGTGTTATTAGACATATAATGCACACACAATGAATAGATAACAATATATACACTTTCAGGTGTTATATATTCTCTCCTTTTGCTATGAATCTGTCACAGAATTTGCAGTTCATCTTCTCTGGTGAGACATACTTAGCATGCCTCCACAAAATACCATATTACCAATCATCTAGTGAGGATGTCAGCTTTCTTCAGCTTTTAAGACCATGGAAACCTAACACCACTGACACCTCCCAGCATCTCCAGAGGGACACAGGGGTTGCAGCAGGACTGAACCTGTACTAGCACAGCTCTCAGACCTCAGCAGAGAAATTGCTTTGTGCTAAGGACAGTGGTTAATGCAAAAACTTTAAGAGGTCAAAGTGTGGACAGTGAGTTACTGCAAAGAGCTCAGACACAAATGGAATGTGTGTATTCCAATCCTTTCTCACTGCTCAGGAACCATCTAAGATGAGGGAGGTACAAATACTATGTGAGCTGGCAGTCAGGGAGGACCAAAAAGAGACAATGTCTCTGGACAAGACAGGAATGTTGTACTCACAAACTCAGGGCGGCTGTGCTTGCCTGGATAGCATCCAGCCAGTCAGTATTATCACTTGGAGTAGGAAGAGATCATGACCCCTCTCCCCTAACTGAGATGCTAAGGTCAGTTGATGGCCTCTTGGAAAGGGAGAATTTGCTTTCTTTAAGGTATGCACCCTGGTAAGTGAACCATGAATTAGTGAACTGTCCTAAATCCAGGAGTTTATGGGCAGCACAAACTGAGTAACTTAAGAGAGATAAGGTTTTCAGGTAGGAGGTGAATCTGCAAGGAACTGGGAAGCTAAACAGGAGGTAACGATGACAAAAAATACATTGTATAAAGTTCTCAAAGGATTAAGGAAAATATTTATACATATGATATATTTTTTATATCAAATACTCTTACGTTGAACAAATCAAATATCAGTTTAGAAGAAGTAATGATTACAAATTAATAATTTGTAATAATTAATTTTATTGTTGTCTATGTGTGTGTGGTCTATGTCTATGTATATGCATGTATGCACCTGCACTGATGCACAGAGATCTGAGGTCAGCATCGCTGCCTTCTTTAGCACTGTTAGCCTGAGCTTTTGAGATACAGCCTCTTATTGAATCAGGAACTCACCAACTGGCTAGACTGGCTGGTCCACGGGGTCAAAGAAGCCCCCTTCTCTACTCAAGATACTGTTTCCTGATAGAATAAGGAATCATATTTTGCTCACATGCTCATCTGTAGGTCATCGCTAGGCAGCCTCTTTTGAGTTACCCCTTTCTATCCTGGTTGTCATAAGTTCCATATTATCCTTTTATAGACCCCGTATTTTATGATTAGACTGGTATTTACTTGAATGTTGTCTTAGTTCTTCCATCTCTGCCCTTGACCATAAATTACCAACAATCACATGCCTTCTCAACCCAGCCAGTGTATAGATCTAGGCCACTGACTGAGCCATATTTGCTGCTCAATAAACATCTATTGAGTAAGAAAGTCAATAACATACATATGCATATACATATATGTCTTCTTGATTCTCAAGTAATCCTGAAAAAGAAGCAGAGAACATTCCAGAACAGCTTCCACTGAAGCTGTATTCCCACATCTAAATCTCCTAACTTTTAATTCTTTCTCACTCCGAGAAGTCAAAAGAGTTATGAGAGACTCTAAGCTAAGGAACCTACCATTCCCTTTTGTCAGCAGGGCTTCGGTATATGTCCCTCCACTGAGAGACAATTAACTTCTAGACATTAGAAAGGCACAGCTTTCAGCCTTGCTCTTGTGGAGAACACAAAAAGAAGTATTTCTGAGACCTCTAAGTTGACATGTAAAGGATAGTGGCACAAACATAAAAGCAGCATTCTTAAATATAACTTTAAGCAAATTGCTTAGCACAGGACCCCCAATGGAGGAGTTGGAGAAAGGACTGAAGGAGCTGAAGGGGTTTGCAAACCCATAGGAAGAACAACAATATCAACTAACCAAAGCCCCCAGAGCTCCCAGGAACTAAACTACAAACCAAAGAGTACACATGGCTCCAGCCGCATATGTAGCAGAAGATGGCATTGTTGGACATCAATGGGAGGAGAGGCCATTGGTCCTGTGAAGGCTTGGTTCCCAAGTGTAGGGGAATGAGAGGGCAGTGAGGTGGGAGTGAGTGGGTGGGAGGGGAGCATCCTCATAGAAGCAGGGAAGGGAGACTGGAGAGGGGGTTTCCAGAGAGAATACAGGGAAAGGGGAGATAACATTTGAAATGTAAATACATAAAATATCCAATAAAAAAGAAAAAATAATACATGTTTAAATTCCAAGGGATTTACCTTTGTTAATTATATTAATATTATAGTATTATAATATTAATGTCTCTATTATTTAAAATATTTGTTAAAAATTTTTTTCATCCAATTAAAAATCCCACTCTATCTCACTGATACATTTTATTTAGAAACAACATCAAAATTATCTGGGGGTTCCAGCAAGTATGAAGGAAGGAGCACAGACCTGGAGGTGGTATGTCAGCTTCATGGGCACACTTACATAGAGTCCTAACATGGTAGTTCCTACTTGGCTAGCCATATGCTAATCTACAACTCCATTTCCACTGGGCAATGGGAAGCATTTTGGACTTCAACCCTTGTTTTACAGTATAAAAATGTATTCTATATTCTATTTCATTCTATAACCACCCTTTTGTTATGTAAAAATGATAGATTCTGCTAGGTAACCCGGCCACGCGACTGTCGTCATGCCACATGTTCAATCATTACATTAGCTAATGTTCTTAGCCTTATCTATGAGAAACTACCAGTCTTTTAATGGCTTTCTTATGCTATTCTGCATCCAGAAAAATCCAGTGCTTCTAGAAAGAACTATGGAATAACCAATTAATAACATCATAGATAATATTATATAAAAATGCAACAAAGTCTCTAACACAGTTTAGGTGAGCCCATTATTTTGTCAGATGCACAGAGATGACCAAATTCAATGATATATTCAAGATTCATTTTCTTACTATTGAATCTTATCCTGGTAGAACTGGTAGAAGGAAAACAGGAAGACATGAGTGTGGGAATACCTGACCATCTGAGAACATTTAATTATCAAGACATTTTTCCATTGCACACTTGACTCGCCCTCATTATTAAACATGAGTAACTGTTGGGAAAGTGGAAACAGGCCATCACTTCTCAGTTAACAGCACAAAAGATACTTAGTGCTTTGCTCTGTCAGTAAATTTATTGTACATTTATATTAATTCATAAATTCTAGTATGTTCAAGTCAAACTTTTCATCTTCACTTCTGCATTTAAATATCCACATAGCAGTATGAAAGTATTACGCTATTTACTTTCTCAGTGGGTTACTGAACAAATGAGTCTCTGGAATAAAATAGGGGATTAAAACCACTTTATGCAAGAAAAATTTTGTACATGATTATATCTCTGCACAAACACACACACTCATACACACACACATATAATGTATGGGAGGTTGTCTAGAAAGTTCTCTTTTGCTATAATTAATTTAAACTTAAGTTTAAGAAGACAAGTTTAGAGACCTACATCTCAGAGCAATTAATCTTTAACAAAATTGTCAAGATAATTTGGAAAGTGATCATCTTTCACAAGAATGTTCACATAAGCCTTCTCCATAATAACTTCAGGCTGGATACAAACAAACCCTGTTAATAGATTCTTTGATAAGCAAAGTGTGGAAATTGCATGGACAGTCTTAAATTAGGTATGCTAAAGAGAAGTTTGACTACCCACAGATATACAATATGATAAGCTGTTTCTACTTATCAAAATTTCTAGAAAATATAAAGTAATTTATGACAGCAAAAAATTAGGTAAGTGGACTGCAGAGATAGCTCAGAAATTAAGGGCATTTTCTGTGCAAGTCTGAGTACCCCCACACCCACTAACATGCTGGGTATCTTCCTGCACAGGCCTGTCACCCCAGTGAGTAGAACACACACACACACACACACACACACACACACACACACACACACACGTATTTTAAATAACATAATCAACTGTCTTAAAATAAAAAACAAATTCAATTACCATGTTTAAATTCATATTTTCTACAGAATGCAGAAGCCACTGAGGAATGTTGTTTGCTGCTTTGCTCCCCAGGTCTTGCTCAGCTTGCTTTCTTATATACCTGCCAAAGGATGGTACTACCCATTGGCAGACCCTACACCATCACTTACTCAAGAAAGTGCCTAGGAACATGCATGCCTATAGGTCAATCTGAGGGATGCAGCTCCTCAGAGGAGGCTCCCTTTTGTCCAGTGACTCTAGTTAGATCAATTAGATGAAGCCTAATCTGTATATCTGTTTTCCAGAAAAAAACAAACAAACAATACTGTAGTGTGCTTAATTCTTACTTGACAATAGCTTTCTTGGCATGCTTCAGGACAGTGTAAGCTCTCCTTCTAAAACTAGAATCCATGGTATCAGTTTTTTCAAATGATGTTTTATAAACTAGAAAGTAACTGTAGAAAACTTAGTAACAATTGCATATATGAAATCACCATAGTCTTCCAGTGGTGGTCAATTCTTTTCTAGTAAACACAGATCAAGGGTTTGTCTACTTTTCATATGTAGAATATAAAGAAATAATTCAAGTAGATTTCAAAATATTTAATTTTATTTTTGTTAATATATTTACTTTTATTTACATATGGAGACATTTCCAGACTGAAAACTATATTTGTTTATTAAGGATTCGGAATACAGATTGTTGGCACAGTGCTTGTTCAGTGTGCATGTGGCCCTGGATTCAATCTACAGTGCTAAATATAAATAAATAAATTTGTTCTTATAACATGCCTTAATTTTACTTTAAAATAACTTCTATATGTGTCCACATTACACACTATTTTACAATCTAATTTTTTCTGTTTATAGAGAACATTTTGTGCATTCTTTAACATATCAATTTGTGTACACATCACACTTAAAATAGCCTTTCATTCCCTGTATCCCTTCTTTGCGGTAGTAAGTCAACGAGAACACCATATTTACAGCTTCAGCAAGTATGAAACTGGCTAAAGACAGATCTCAGCCTTTACGCTCTTTGTGAAAGTTCGTGTGTCTAAAGAGGAGTAGAGGAAGACATGAACTCTGGGAGATAATGTCTGAGTTGGCAGGAACTTACTACTGTCTCCTGGCATCAAATGTTGGTGAAACAGAGAGAATGAAAAGAGCAAACAAGAAGATTGAAACCAGGCCTCTGACATACAGCTCAGCCTTCCCAGGGAGAAAGTTCTGCTGAGTACAAGGTGGAAGGGCCCATCCTTTGTACATCGTGGACCTTTCTAGCAAAGCATCAGTGTGCATGTAAAAGGAGCAGAAGCACTGGAAATCCAGCCTTGCCAGTTGAGTGTGGTATTATTAAACAGAAAATTAAAATTGAAGCCAAGTTAGTTAGTGGAAAATAAATGTTATCTCTTGAAATGTGATGGCTCCATTATACTTCTTGATGACATTAATTGCCTCTCCAATGTACTACCCAAAGGCACTTACAAAGCTGAGGGAATATGTTACATTTGGGATTATCAGAACATGTCTAAGTAGGTCAAATTTTGAAGCAAAAAGGGCTTCAAATGTTATGCAGTAATAAAAAAAAAAACCACACGCGCACACACACACACACACACACACACACACAAAAAAAAAAAAAAAACAAAAAAAAAAAACAAAATAAACAAAACAAACCTCTTACAGAGCTATACTGCCAAGGTACTAATCACTTTTTAAAACAAAATTTAATTTTTTTCTCTTGCATAAACATTAATGCGGCCCTTTAAAATGCAGCGTCTCCCACCCGAGGCGTTCTTCCTTTCTCTGTGTCTCAATGCAACTTCAATCACAGAATGAATATTAATTACATAAATATCCTTATTCGTTTGGAAACTCTAGAAAAGTTGCCTCTAAAATGTTTAAAGTCTAACTTCATATTTTCAGGCAAAAACGCGTCTATCCTAATTCTTATTGGAAATATAAAATACTTTTGTCTAATTTGTTGAAATTTTCACTTTGTAGCACTTGTAATATTCTAATGTCATACTTTAAGCAAAAATATCTTGGATTTCTCCTAGTGGAAATGTAATGACATACTTACCATCTGTTCTCATTACTTCCTATAGGATAATAAGACAACAGCCAGCGGTAGGATGTTGAACGACCTATGTAGCAAGGTGGTCACATAAACACTACCTTCAGAATATAATTGAGCACAGATTAACTTTTACATTTTAAACTGCGTTATAAGTAAAAAATTATTTTAAGAAAAACATGGATGACTGTTTGAATGACAAGGGCCTCCACATACCCACAGGGAGTAGCACTATCAGTAGATGTGACCCTATTAGTGTAGGTGTGGCTTTGTTGGAGGAGATATGTCACTGGGGGAGGCTTTAAGGTCTCAGATGTTCAAGCCCAGTGTCTCACTCCCTCTTCCTGATGTCTGCTGATCCAGATGTAGAATTCTCACCTATCCCTAGAGCACCATGTCTGCGATGTATGTTACCATGCTTCTTATCATGATGATAACAGACTAAACCTCTGCAGAGTAAGCTAACCCTAATTCAATATTTCCTTATGAGTTTCCATGATCATGTCATCTATTTACAGCAATAGAAATCCAAAGACAACATGAAACAAGATAATATAAAAATATGAGTGTAATATTTCCAAAACTGTTTATGAATTTGAGTATGACTCATGGAGGTATTTGTGGAAATAATACTGCCCAGTTTCACTGACATCTGCAATCGTACCTGAGTAGTCCATCAGTAAACCCTACTTTAGGTTTGGGCAATGAGGTGCCCAGTGCAGTTGCCATCTGGGAGTGAATACATTAAACCAATAATAGCACATTGTGAATTACTGCTAATAATAAAGATGGCACATTTGCATTAGTAACTAGAGGGACTCTAGAAAAGGAAACTAGAGAACAGAGCTGTCAGTGGAGTGTGAGAGAGGAACACGGTGTAGCCCTCACCAGCAGATGCCCTCAGGTGGGAAGGAGGCTAATGAGGTCAAATGGGGTTGCTCCAAAGAGGAAAGTTATTTAAGTAAGTTTATATATCGATCTACATCAGCTCTTTGTTTCATGGATGGGAAGACTGAGAACCAAGAACAAAAATGAAAAGCTCTGGAAACAGAATTCTTTTATGCCATGGTTTTACCCAGCATTGGTATAACTTACAGTTTTGTCTGGCTTTTAATAGAATTAAGTTTTTATCCATCATCACAACCCCTTGCTTGAATTCTTATCAAGATTCCAGTCAATCAAGTATATCTATTCAGTATCACAGAAACTCGAGCCTAATTGTGACTGCTAAGCTACTGTGAGGGTGTGTATTTGCAAAGACAATTGCTCAATTCTTGCCTTGGAGATGAATATCAGGATTTTTTTAAAATGATTTCCCAATGATACACATTAGATACATCAAGAATTTTACAATAAAATGATAAAAATTATTTTTTTGAGGAATGGAAAGTATTTTAAGAAAATGAATCTAATAAATTGAATACATTTTAAAATTATTTCTACTGCAGACACTTTCCTAATACTCACTAAAGCACAGGAACTAACTATACATAAAACTTGGAGCTCCAATATAAGAAGTCCAACAGCCACTTTGTGAAGTGCTGTCCTCTTCATACAACCAGGTAGAAGAATTCTGTAGAAAATTAATTCTAGGGAGGTATTTTATATGTTTACTCATGACTTTCACTGACTTATTTCTACAAGGAAGGATCAAGAAGAAAATGAAATTGAAAGAACACTTTGTGGGACTGTCTTAGTAAGCGTTTTAATTCTTGCACAAACATCATGACCAAGAAGCAGGTTGGAGAGGAAAGGGTTTATTCAGCTTACACTTTCGTGTTGCTGATCATCACCTAAGGAAGTCAGGATTGAAACTCAAGCAAGTCAGGAAGCAGGAACTGATGCAGAGGCCATAGAGGGATATTACTTACTGGCTTGCTTCCCCTGGCTTGCTCAGATTGCTTTCTTATAGAACCTGAGACTACCAGCCCAGGGATAGCACTACCCACAAGGGGCCCTTCCCTCTTGATCACTAATTGAGAAAATGCCTTACAGTTGGATCTTATAGAGGCATTTTCTCAACTGAAGCTCCTTTCTCTGTGATAACTCCAGTTTGTGTCAAGTTGACACAAAACCAGCCATTAGCAAGAGATACTTATCAATGAGTCTGTTTTGAAAACACAATCTCCAGAACCTGTTTTCTCTTGGCAAAATGTTTGGCAGGTTGGCTCATACTCAGAGAGGCAAGGCAGGCAGATCTCTAGGGCTCACTGGTATGCTAGCCTAACTTACTTGGTGAGCTCCCAGTCAAGTAGAAAAATAAAAGTGGATAGCTCTAAGCAATCACACTAAGGCTATCCTCTGGTTTCTACAACCGTGCATGTGTATGCATACTTACCTAGGCATGTGCATATACACAAAAAAGAGAGAGAGAAGGGGATAGGGGGCAGAGAAACGGACACAGAGAGACATAAGCAGAGACAGAGACAGAGATAGGGAGATCACCTTACAGTATGAAAACCTATAGGCAGAAAATAGAAAAAAATCTATAAGATCTGTCACTGCTGTTTATACAACTTATGAGAAAGATCAATCATCATCAAGACCTTACTCTGGCTGAGTGGATGTGTATCATATTCTGGGTCTGTATTTCTCAGCCCTGGCGTTGAAGCCATTGGAGGGGTGGACACATATTTTGATGGAGTCGGCAGCTGCCCTGCCTGGCATAAGATGTTCAACAGCATATCTGGCCTTTGCTAGCAGATGCCAATAATGTACCTGTTTCCCATTTTGTGACAATCAAAAATAGCCCCAGCCACTGTTAAGTGTGTCCCAGGGGATATAATTGAACAAAATCATATCTAGTAGCCCTGACATTTGGAAATACACACATAGAGAAAGTGCAGGCTACAAGCATTTTCTTCTTCGGGGAAAATAAATCTAGGACAACATAAGTAGTTTACCTTTGTTTCCTTGAATATTATGGGCTTACAAAAATAGAACTAAGAGCAGAAATATAATGCTACTTAAGAAATCAGTATGAGTCTTCCTTACATTGACATCTTCATGCAGTTAGTCGGCCATAAAATTCTTAGTTTTTTTAAAAAAACAATATAATTTTGGAAAACCTGCATGTTCTGCCTCTTTGCTTCATGCCAAAAAACGATTCTTCTGATTATTTCATGGCTTTGGAGTGCATATTAGGTCTTTATGCAAACTAGCTGACTACCTCTTATCTTTGCTATGCTTGAGTCTTAGCTTCCTCTGAAGTCACAGCTGTCTGGATTTTAGATTCATCGATCGTTATGTTTTCCTGATTCCACTGTTTCTCTGGCTACTCGTCGGAAAACTGTTGGGAGTTTCCAGGGTTGAGCTTGGGGTCCCTCTGTATTCCCTGTGATCTGTCATTTCCCTGGATGATTATCTCCCTGTCCTCACGTACCGTGTCAGCAGGTGCCTTCCCTTGAATATTTCAGAAGTATCTCATTTGAATGTCTCAGCTCATTCTTACTAATGTCATATTTCTTGTATGTGTTTCTCTTGACCAGCTGCTTGTGTGAGGTCAAAACTGACAACTCCTTACTCGTTTTCAAGGGTAGTTCTTTATCATATCTTACTTGTAATACAAGATCTTTTTTTATTTTATTTTATTTTATTTTAATTTTATTTTATTTTATTTTATTTTATTTTATTTTTTTGTCTACTCATGGCCACTGATGTTACCCTTAGTCCAGACCATGATCATTTATGAACTAGGCAATAGGTTTCAAATGTATTTCTGCAAGTCAGTTTTTACACCTCCAAAATATATTCTCTCCTCTAACTCATTTAAAATATTACTCAGCTCACTCAGAGTGTATAAACTTCTCAATCACTTCTAGCTGCATTTGAAAAGTTTGCAACTCCCAACACAACCCACTAGGCTTTGCTCCGGACCCTGCCAATACCTGCAACTAACTCTCTTGTTCTATCCATCCAACGCACTGCTCTTGTGTTCTATCTCTCAATGCATTTTCACAAAACATTTATAAACAGTGACACAAAAACATGGACAAGTATTTTAAATTAGGATGTAAAAGCATCATTTGAAAACCTGAGATCCCCAGTACTTGGTAATCCACTAGGTGATAAATTATATTATCAGAAATTATATTAGCATACAACAAAATAGGGACCAATAAGCTCAACGGCACTTCTGCCTTTAAACACAGAAGGTAGAGAAGCTTCCAACCTAGAGCTAGGTTACATGTTGTGAATTATATGTTCTCCCGAGATAAACACACGCTAGATAGGAAACTATGAAGAAAAAAAACAGAAACAAAAGAGAAAATTCAGAAGGTAGTCTGTTGTTGGCAGAACTAGAGAGGTTCTGCTTACTCAAAATTCTAAGGGATGTTCAAACTCCCTCTTTCCCCTCTGTTCCACTTCTCCCTCACTTTCTCTTCTCCTCTCATTCCCTTCCTCTCCCTCCCTGGCTCCCACTCAGAGCTGGTTTTTTTTCTGTAAAAATCAGTCAATCATCAACCAATCAATCAATCAATCATATTTCAAAATCCTTCCAGCGATCCCACAGACAACACTTGTCTGAGTTTATCAATTTAACAAAAATTCTTTGGACAATGACATAAAAATAAGGAAAGATGAAAGCGTATAGGCTTTATCGGATTGCCTGATAAAAGACAAGTTAAGCCTGTTATACTTTTGCATTTTCAGATCTGATTCTAAGACAATGTCCCTTCAATAGAGAAAAAGTAATAATGAAAGCACGGCGACTCTGGGAGGAGAAATGTCTCTAAAGTTGTGAAATTACCCTCTTCCCTCATTCACACATTCAGTTCTATTTTTGTAGTTGCACCAGTAATCTAACAGAAAAACTGGAGAAGTCAATGCCAGCTTTCTAAAATGCCTGACTGCTCGCCCTGGTCCTCTCTAGCCCCTTCCCCCATGGCCCAGCCAGTGATAACCCGCAGTGCATCAGTGTTTCCCATTTATTTAACAGCAGCACTGCATGCTCAGTAAGACTAACCTGCATTAATGTCACCCACCCTCTGCACAGACTCAAGAGACACAAGTGCCACCAAACAGAAGCTGCCACAGAGGTGTGGCTAATTTACCAAAAGAACATTTCTATTTTACCCTCTTTGCCCAATATTTATTTCATTTTAGTGATACCTCCACTCCACCAGGCTTAGTATTTGTCAGGTTTTATGACACATTTTCAGACTGTCATTACACAGTATTAAAATTCACTGATAAAAAAAAAAGTATTGCCAGAAGAAAAATCTTTTTTCATGCACTTCATGCTAAAAGATTACAGATAACTTTCTCATTCAGGAAGACTAAGAGCAAAACCTTGCATGCATTTTAACTGTGCATATTTGAAACAACCAATTTTTTTTTTTACATACAAATGCACTAAGTTGTGAAATCGGACAGACAAGGAAAAAAATCTGCTATGTCTAATTAATTACAGTCAGGTTACTTCATCCCTCCGTGCCCTGTTTCCTTGTATATAAAGACATTAACAGTGAGTATCATGGAGAGACACTGGAGGGAGGAAATCAGAACATTACACAGTACAGATGTCAGCCGCATCCTATGTGCTCAGTACATGCCTGTAATATAAAGAAGGAAGGGCACAGAAAAGACCCTCACCTCTCAGTTTGTCACCAGCCTCGGGATTTCAACTCTGTGATTACAAATGAAAAGAGTTATTTTGTCAGTTTGCAGTACACAAAGAAAACTGAGGCAGCCTGGAGATACTTCCTCAGAGGAAAGAAAAATCAAAGCTAAAATAGAGGCAGACTTCCAGGTAGAGCTGTCCATTCCCAGCCTCATCACCCTCACAGGGATCAGAAGGCTCATGCAGGGGTCACTGCCCTCCAGTCTGCTATTCCTGGCTCTGACAAACCACTGCAATTCCCCCTCCTCTCAGAGAAGAAGGACAGGGAGCTCTGACTGTTCCTTGTCAGATGCAACTCCAAGGACAGCTAGAGAGAGGGATGTGGCAAGAGGAAGGTATTCTTAGGGGCCCAGGACAAGATTTCTCAATAGGAATTTTGCTCATATACCCTCTATCAAATAATCAGAAGATTAAAAAAAAAGCTTAAAACAGTGACATATACAGAAACAGACCCAACCCAGACCAACTGTAATTTTTACTGTAAAATTTACAGTTAAGTTTGTGGGGCCATCACTGTTTCTTAACGTTTTCCCCTAGCTGTTTGTCCCTCTCCCTCAGGAGACTGGTACTGTTGACTTCATTTAAGGTGAGGAAACTCAGGCATGGAAACTTTAGAAACTTCTCAAGAAGACTATGTATAATGAAACCAAAATTTTGCCTGAAACGAATGTGGTCCCAGAAAGTAGCATCTGATGACCCATCCCCCGTTCTTTTACTCACCAGGAAACCATCCTCAGACCTTAAAAGTCCTTCTTCCCACCAGTCATCACTCTGGCCTCTGGCCTAATGACTATTAGCTGACCTTAATGGGTTGGTATGGAAATGTAGAGAATTTTAGGTCTCTCTCATTTAATGTTTACAACAGACACATTTCAAACAAATATATGCAAGGAGACTGAAATAGATGCACGTTCCAGTGCTCCAGCTGAAGCAGCAGAGGATTCCAGCAGTGGAGGCTGGGGAATAGGTGCCTTGCGAAGCGTGCGCTATACATCCACCTGTAAACTATCACATTATCAAAACGCTGAAAGCAAAGGAATATTTCATCTCAATAAGAAGATAGCTGAAGACCTTAAGCTGCTTTAGGTCTGAGATACATCACGCTCTGTAGATGTTGCCACTAATGACAAGACTGAAAGTCCCAATCTGAAAACACATGAACTTCCCAGTAGAAGCTTTTGCCAACTCTAGAATTGTCCCCAATCTGGCACGGTAAACACTTAGGGAGAGCTGTATTTCACTCATGTAGTTCTTTTCACTGCTGCTAATCAGAACCCCTTTTGTTTCCCTCGGTACACGTTTATCTTCCCACAGCCTACAAATTATTACAGACTATTTGCGAAGGGAAACTTAGAGACATCCTGCACGATATTCTTTTTCAGGGTTCGCTTAAAAACTTGAAAGGAACTCACCCGTCCTGTTGTGCATTCCCTCTTTGCCAAAGTGTGCCGTGGTTTCGAAAGCGAGCCCAGTCCTTCTGAACTTTTCTGTATCCGTTATAATATTAAAGAGCCACAAGGAAGGGAAGTGGTTAGTCAACTTGCTAATTTTATCAGTTCCCCCACCACTCCCGGTTAAACAGTACCTGATGCTACAGACGCGAAATCAGTGTTCCAGTCCGTTTCCCTGCCACAGCAAACTGGGAGGCAGAGGGAGGGACTGTATCTGGTTTGTAGCACAAGACACTCAATGAATGAACATCTTATTACTATTAATAAGAAGCCTAATAAATGCCAGACGCCAGTGATTCAACAAAATGAAGAGGAGGAAAGAGAATGTCAGCTCATACTCTAGTAAACCCAGTATGGGTGGAAAGGGGGCGATTTTAACGCAATCAGAGGACGTGTGGGACGTGGCTGGTGTTTCATTTGTTGATAAATTATTCTGCGCTGGAACAGAGCCAGTTTACCGGATATAGAAACTTCCACAACTTGGGGCCCTGGCTCAGACCACTCTTCCTCTGGAGCTTAGTAATTAACAGACAGGACAAAGTAGAAAATGTGTGCCTCTGGATAAGGAAAAATTAAACATTCTCTGGAGAAGCAGCTATGAACTGTGTCCTGGAAGTAAAACTCAACAAGAAATGAAAAGAAAATACAGACCCAGAGACGGATTTTAATGAAATAAAATGCTTTTGATGTTTTCATTCAACTCTGAAAGACTGCAACAAATATAAAACACTGTCTCCCCAGAACCCTAGATCAGGCCATTTCCTGAGCTACTTAAATGGCTGGTATTTGAACTAAATCTGAAGTGCTCACTTTGAAGTACGTCCCCCACAATATCTAAGGATTATGGAATTAGAAAAAAAGGAGAATGTCTGCAAAGCAAATCATCTGGAAGGCTCATTAACCCTTGCTGCAGATTGGCTGAGAATACATTCCATCAAAGACATCCTGACAGACTGAAATCACATGAAGTGACAAGGTCAAAAAACAGTTAAATTCCATACGCTGGTGCAGTCTGAGGAAAGAAGACTTGCCTTCCCTGGCTACCATTCCCCAAAATCAGTATCACTAACCCAATAGACAAGGGAGGGCAAAGAGTGTGGAGATCATCACTTTTATTTCCCATAAGCCTGTTTTCTATTTACATTTGAGGGAATGTATTCCTTGAGGTGACTGTAAGTGACATGGAAGCAGCACTCCACTCTGGGACCCCGCATAAGAAGCAATAGCTCTACAGTTCTATGCACTCCTCACCCTCATTCCCACATCTACACTTGCCAGGGAATAAGGTGGGAAATTCCTGGAAGCTCCACACTCAGCAACCACCCTCTCTGTCACAGATATACCTCCTGACAGTCCCTTCTCCCCAGTTCCTCACAACCTCCTAAGACTATGCTGTTCTGCAGGACACTGCAGTAGTCCCTTGGAGAAAATTTCTCCCCATTCTAAAATGCTTGGGCATCCCTGTCTGAAAGCTTATAGCATAGGTCACTATCCTCTCTTTCCAGACAGGAACTATTTTGCTGTGACATTTGTCTAGAACACTGAAGGCCTCGTTATGGTTTGGGACCACCCTTGATGCCCACTTAGAGTCACCTTTAAGTTTAAAAAAATAAAATAAAAGCTCTACATTAGAAATAAATGTTTTAAATGGCCTCTTCGTGCATCTAAAATGAAACTCATGGCTTATACAATCACAAGCTACATAGTATATTTTTAAACTATTCAGAATGCTCCCAGGAATAAGTAGTTTACACATTGAAGAATTCTTCAGGTGCCTGAGCTACCCTCAATGAGTAAATTTTAATTGAAGTAAGAAGCTAGTTCTTGCAAAGAGGTAAGAAGCTAAAAGACTAGAAGGTTCCTACATTGATTAGATATCAAATAAATATAGTATTAAATAAATAGTATTAAAATAAATAGTATTAAAAGTGAAAAAGCAGAGTTATAAGTACAGTATAAAATATAAGAAAAATAACATGAACAGTAGTCTAAATAACATTCAAGACAAACCACAGACTATACAGGGGCTATAACAATGGCTCAGCTATTAAGAACTCCATCTGCTCTTCCAGAAGACCTGGGTTCAATTCCCAGAATTCACAGGCAGCCAGCTTATAAGTGCTGTAAGTCCAGTCCAAGGGGACCTGTTGCCCCTTCTAGCCTCTGTAAGTACCAGGCAGGAATGTGTTGCATGCACAGATATACATGCAGACAAATCAGTCATAAACATACAAATAAATAAATATTAAATAAAATAAACACAAACAATGAATTTTGGTAATGGGATTTTAGAAATGCTCCTTATTCCTAAAGACTGTAAAGAGTCCTGGCTTCCTTTCTTTATATGACGAATGCAGTTACTACAAGCACATGGATGAAGCTATGATATGTGATCACTCAAGTACCATCAGCAACACCGGGGGCAGTAGTATGGTTGTCCAAACAGTGATGAGCCCATAGTAAGCCTTTAAACAAGACAGCAGGATTATTAGCTGGAATGATATGGTTGCTGTGGTCCTAGAAAATTCATTATCTATTTGACCTTTTAAGCCCAAGAACAGGCAAAAGCATTAGCATTGAAGGAGACCAGGGAAGGCAGAGGAGGATGAAAGACATGTGTACCAGCCATCGAAGGCACCCCTATGTAAATGGATGGTGGGTACCAGCAGCAAAGTATTCCCTGTCTTTCCATAGAAAGTAAACTTCTGTTTACCAAAACTGCCATTAATATAACATGGTAAAAAATAAATTTCTCAACAGATTAGGAATCTTTTTATTTGCTATAAAATGTTTGTCTTCAGACTGACATGATCTCTAACTTAGATATTGACTCCTCAATTAAAAAAATATTTTCAGTAATGAAATGGTTAATGACAAGACCATGGAGAAAATTCGTTGGATGAATGAGAACCTGAATTTCATCCACAGAAGACACGATTGAAAAAACTATAATTTTTAAAAAAAATAAAATGGATATGGTCGTAAAGATTATAAACTTATCATTGAAGAACTATGATAGGCAGATCCCTGAAGTTTGCTAGCCAGCTAGCCTAAACTATTTGGCAAGTTCCAGGCTATTAAGAGACTGTCTCAAAAACAAGGTGGATAGGACCTGAGGGACAGCAGTTAAAGTTGATCTCGCCATCCACATGCATAGAAAGATGTGTCTCTGTAGAAATATTCATCCACCTGTGTGCATGCACATGCACACTGGGATCTTATTGTGTAGAAACAATTATATAAAAATTACACATAAAGAACTCCAGAGTACGTACCATCATACTTATAAGGAATCTGCACATATCATTTTACACCTTCTTTCCACCCATCAGTACACTCTAACTTTTCAAAATTAATTCACAATCTTTTTTTTATTAAGAATTACATAAGAAGGTACACTTTCAGGAAAGAATTGAAGAGAAGGAAGCTATAAAAATCCTATCTAAGAGAATTTCAGGGAAAAAAATGAAGAGACTGAGGGAAAGGAGGTCCAGTGACAGGCCCAAATTGGGATCCATCTCAGGGGGAGGCTTCAAGGCCCGACACTATTACTGATGCTATAGTGTGCTTACAGACAGGAGCCTAGTATGGCTGCCCTCCAAGAGGTCCAGCAAGCAGCTGACCAAAACAGAGGCAGATACTTATACCCAATCATTGGTCTAAAGTCAAGGATCCCTGTGGTTAAATTTGGGAAAGGCTGGAAGAAGCTGAGGAGGAGGGTGACCCCATAGGAAAACCAGCAGTCTCAACTAACCTGGCCCCTGAGATCTCTCAGACACCGAGACACCAATAAGGAGCTTCTCCAAGGCCCCAGACACATATATACCAGAGAACTGCCTGGTCTGGCCTCAGTGGGAGATGATGCAACTGACCCTTGAGAGACTTGAGGCTCCAGGGAGTTGGGAGTCAGGAGGCCTGGTGGGGTGGGAAGTGGAGAGGGAATGGACATCCACTTGAAGACAGGGGAGAGGGGGGATGTTCATGATGAGGAACTGTGGGAAGGTGAACCAGTAGAAAGGCAATGACTGGACTGTAAAAATAAAAAAAAATGTATTAAAAATAAAATAGATAAATAAATAATTTACTTGAACACATTCAGAAAGGACCACAGTCAAAATGGACAAACATATTCCTATCTCACATTCATCTATGCTCTGTTTCAAACACAAGGGAAAGACTAGCAAATCTCCAGGCCAGTGAGAAGAGGTTCACATCCAAGGAATAACACCGATTGCTTATGTCGCATAACTAATTATTTTATCTACTTTATCAAGCAACCAAAGCCTATTCATGAAGCATCTCAGTGTAAGTAATTATAAAAACAACATTCAAATAATTGTGTTGACTTTAAAATAAGAACATTAAAAGAACTGAAAAGTGAAATTTTGTATAAGCTAATAATAATGGTAGCAATAATAATTATTATACTGCTGCTACTCCTGATGATGAGGTTAGTCTTCACAATGAAAATGCTCTGATAATTTAATTACTTCTTCCTACTTACTAATTTAATATCAGAAGATGAGTCATGTTTGAATTCCATAAAATTGATTTATTAATATCCTCTAAACTTAAAAATCTGAATAAAGCCCCTCAGATAAGCCAGTCTTATGCTTCACTCTACAAATTCTAGGGCAACTTTATTTCCATTAAAAATGCTTTCCCAAAATTGGAATTTTAATTATAAATGTAACAAAAAAAATGAACATCAAAGACACCAAACTTTACATCATAAAAAATTTGAAATTCACACAAAACAGGGATATTTCATACACACAATTCAAATATTATCGTGAGTATTGATTTTTCAATTTGGAAATGTGTACACTTAGAAAAATGGACTTTTGAAAGCACAGAAAATCACATGAAAAAAGGGTATAACTGTTGGAGACAATGCGTTTGTGGTTGTTCTCAATTAGTACAGCCATGCAGGCAGCTGAATTTGAAAGGAAATCACCTCACACTTGTCGTAATTTATACTGTGACTGTTGTTTGGATCTTTAAATATGTTTTCAAGCTTATTCATTTCAATACTACAGGATCAGAAGATTATATGATTTATGAACTAAATCTTTCAGCTATATCTTTCAATGTCAAATTTCATTTTTGCCATCTTCTTTTATTATTGGATATTTTATTTATTAGCATTTCGGATGTCATCCCCTATCCCCATTTCTCCTCCCTAGAACCCCTTATCCCATCCCCTCTCCTCCTTTTGGCTTTTATAACATTTGAATTACATGCAAGTATTCAGGTCAGTTCTAGGTTGAGGGACTAGCAATACAATAGATGCAAATAGTCCAGAAACAAGCAAGACAATAAACACAAATAGTCAAAGAACAAGCAAGGCAATAAACAAAATTCTGTAAACATCCTCAAGATCACTGTTTATAAGGGTTTATCAGGATGATCAAAATATTTGAGCCAACTTCCCTGTCCTAGCACAAAGGCATTTTCATGTCTGAAACCTACTTCCTTATTCTAGCCTAAAATTTAGATTCCTGCCTGAAATTACTTCTTTGTTCTGGCCTAAGATTTAGATTCCTGCCTGAAATTATTTCTTTTTTAACTTTACATAGTGAGCTTATGAATTGCAAGAAAGTTGCTCTGCTGAGTGTTGATGTGGTAGATACTGCTGATAAGATTACTCATGGCCTGGGGTCTATATTTCTATTTTGGTCAAGCTTCAAGAATGGTATATATAGCTTGATTATGCTACCCCCTTTTGTCCTGGGAATACTTTTATTTCTGCCCATCATGTTCAAGGTTGTCTTTAACAACATCGACATTTTGGCAGCCAAAGTACATTGCTTGAACCTGAAAATGGACCCCCAGACAGAGTTGTTAAATTACAGGCTGGTGAGCCAAGGACAGATAAGATTCTGCACAAAGTCTTACCAACCTAAGACATAAGTGCATTGCTTCTGATAATGCATATTCCATGATGGGTAAGGAAGGCATTTTTGTCAGAACGACATAAGACAGGCTCAGTCTTGTTAATGAAATAAAAAAGGGGGAGAGGTAGAGAGCCTTTGGGGCTGCTCAGCAAGAATCTGACATGGGCCAAGGACAAATGGGCTGCTTGGCAGGAATATGACATTGGCCAAGGACAAGGAAATAGGCTTCAGGCAGGAATCTGGCATTAGGCTAGAACAATGTTAACTTTTGAAGCAGATATTTGCTAGTTTCCAAGTTGGGAATTCAATACTGTTGGGAAGACAGAGTAAACAAAATCACCAGTTGCCCTGCACAAGGATAGATATACAAGCCTTATAAGCACAAACATCCTACGATATATCTTTTCTTGAAAGACAACTCAGATTTAGTCTCCTAAAAATGTTTAGACATTTGACTGAACATAAATTTGAAGTGATTATACTGAGTCAAGTGTTTGCTTACTCACATGTATTCAAATTCAAAACTGGCCATCAAAATAAAATATCACTAGTTTACTGTGTGTGTGTATCTAGGTGAATTTATATGCATGTATGTGCATTGAGTGCATGTATATTCCCCAGGAAACATAACACATAAGATTTAACTTCAATGGTAATCCATATATGAAAATTTTGAAAGATTATCACTTTTACCTATCAACTGATTCAAAGATGTTGATGATAAACTTGGGAAACATGTAGTTAATGGAGAAGTGAATGGTATACCTCGCCTAGGAGTAAAATTGTAGAACTATTCAATCTCTATGAGAGAGTTGACACTCTTTGAAGGTGAGGTTATTTCTTAAAAAAAAAAAATATCCAAAGAAATAATGGTTGTGGCTAGTAAGTAAATGTCATCAGTCATCATACTGTTAGTTCAGAGTATCACCAACTACAAGTGACTCTATGTTGTGTCTAGGGCTGATATAATAATAACAACAACAATAATAATAATAATAATAATAATAATAATGTCACTGTTCTGTGATGAACACCAGCTTCTGTACCTCATCACACTAAAATCATCTAATGAGATAGCATGTGTTTGTTGTGCATTGTAAAAATGGGAAAGTTTACAAAAGTGTATGTGTAGTACTGTCCACAATCTCGGAGTACAAACTTGCTTACACCATGCACATAAATTCCAACTCCTTCCCTCAAATATTTAATAGGACACAACCAAACAGACAGCTTGAAATATGAAGGACGTGTCCTTTGACATCTGAAATTTTATTCATTTTAAGTTTCACTTTGTGTGTTTCTATTTTTCCCCTGGATAAAAACAAACCTGTCTGATGACCCAAAAGATATAGAATGAAATCTATCTCATATTCATATGGAAATAACTCTCTCCTATTCATCTCGTTACTAATGTATCTTATTACTTTTAATCATGGGGTGCTATTGATCACATCCAATATACTCTAAATAAGGAAGAAAACCTTCACTTCAAACAATAGTAAGAATGAATATTGTGTTTAAATTAAACGAAGTGGAAAAGTTTACCAACAGATCTTATAATATGAGAAATTTGAAAATCTTCATTTATTAAACTATTACAACTACCATCGGGACTAAGTTTTCTTAAGGGTACTTGAAAGATGAGGAGACTATCTCACTGCAGTATTAAGTCTTTGACCAAAATTTCATTAATGACAAATGGAGGACCCAAGGTGATTACCACTCATGCTGATGACACAGTCAGTGTCTAACACTACACAAAGCTATTTCTTTTGGAAGCCAGATAGTTAATCCATGGTGGTCTTTGAGGTACAGCTTATACAAGAGTGGGGACAATGCAAGCCTTTCTGTCATGTAGCACCATGGTGTGAATCTGTGAGATGAAACTGGAGCTGGTGAGAACAACCAGGGATAGCACAAAATCAAAGTCTAACTGAGCCTATGTTTTCTGAACTAAAAGTCAAAGACAAGAGGTCCAAAGCCAAGAAATGAAGAAAATCTTGGAGTCTGCCATATGTGTCAGTGTGTAATAAAAGCAAACTCCTAGGTGGACGCACCAGCCCATGCTTAAGCCACCATCCTTTATGCTATTTTTAGCTATCATACTTCATAATTATTCAATTCTAAAGGGAAAGTTTTAATTATACGAATCATAAGCAGAAATAATATGCAATTATACAAAAACCCATACAAGGGCAACCATGAAACTTGTCTCACCAGTTACTCAATACCTCAGAAGTCACTGGTGACAGGTTTTCCACCTCCCTGGTTTCTTTCTTTCTCTTTACCTTTTTGCTTTTTGCCAATGGTGATATTTTGTTTGGTTTTAGACAAGGTCTTGGTTTGAAACTCAGTTTGACCTCACACTGCTATCCACCTGCCACGGCCTTTAAGCACTGTGTCTCTGCACAGGTCACCATGTCCACCTCAGTATCTCTCTAGTTAGTCACACTCAGGCAGTACTTATGAGAATGTAGGTCATGCTAATCAGCTAGCTTGCTTAATAGTGACAAGAAGTTTAGCTGGAGCAGGCAGTGTAACTTTCCCTTATTTTCCTGGGAACAAGGGGTTTTTATGATTGTTTAATTTATTAACACTACAGTGTCTTGGGCATCATGTAGGGCTCTTCCTAAAAAGAATCCACAATGTACTATCAATCACTAAAAAGAGTCAGGAATATCATTAAATTTTTTTTTTAATTTACAAAATGTGGCTCTACTATGGAAAAATACTTTAAATAATATTAGTTACACAATGAGACTTGTACTATAACTAGTATACTGTTAACGGTCAAAAATTAATAAATTCAATTATAATGATTAATATCAAACAGAATTTAAATAGTTTCTCTTTTTATTAAATATATCCAGGGATTCATGTGTGTGTGCATGTGTTCAGGCATGTGTGTGCTGAGGTGTGTGTGTGTGTGTGTGTGTGTGTGTGTGTGCGCGCGCGCGCGCGCGTGTGCACGTGCGCGTGCTCAGGTGTGTGTGGTTGCCTGTAACAGCATGTCTGTGTTTCTTTAAATATTTTTTTCATGGTAGCTGTGAGCTCATTCTGTCCCTCCACTTTCTTACAAGCATTACTATATAGTTTTTAAAATCCTTCTAAGATCCATAATCCTATTGAATCAGGAATAAAAAAGTGTATTTAGTTTCAGGCAAACAATTGTTCGACAGAAGCCCCTTCAATTTTTAATTATTCCTTCTTTCCTCTACAACTTCGCTGTTATTCTCTGATTTTTAATCTTGAAAGCCAGTCAGGGCACATTATTTATGTTACATTCAATGAGGAGAAAAAGAAGAAAAGCCATTTTTATTCAGGACACTAACACTAACCTTGAAATGTTATTTTCTGAACATTTGTTCTGCTCACTGAGCAAATTTTAGTCTTCAAGTCAGATGTCTAAATACAGTGCTTAAGCTCTGCTTAGAGGCTAAAAATATAGACTTCTGCACAAGGTGATGGTTACAAAGGAAGGTGTTTAGAATATGGTTCAACGGGAGCTAAGGTAATTGAACCTCGACTATATAGTTCAGCCAGAAGAATTCTTCCTCTACACTGGAGCTTTGGAGTCAAATCTTAGCTATTATTCTCTGAAATGTGTTTTACTTCAAAAGAGAATCAATTAAAAAAATGGTTTCCTGAAACTCTTCACCAGGTCCTCAGTTTGATCAACCTAAGCCTGGAAGTCATGCAATCTATTGTCAATCTCTCTCTCTCTAAAAAGGAATAGATACAGAAGCAAGCTCAGAGAGCATGCCCAGTCTGCAATCTCTGCTGGCTACAAAGCCCGTGTGATAATTCTCCCCTCTTAAGCAAGTCTATGAGCAGATGTCAAAGAAATTTTGATGACCAGTATCACCAAATAAAGCCAATCTGTCACATAGAAAACACAGCCCATTCAGGAAACACATGTCATTCCTGTGTCTTTGTGCCTTAGGCACACCCAGCCCAAAATCACAGAACCAAGGAAGCAGACATGAGAACAGTGCAAAACTGCATGCAATGGGGAATCCTGACTTTCAGTAAATGGGAAAGATTCCAGTGAGTGGAAGAAGAACGGAAGTGTGCTGTGAACTGTGCCCAAGCTCCACCCCAAGACTGTAAAGAGATGTGATGACAGTAATTGTTTCTTATCCAAATCTTCCTCTAAATGCTCACTGAACATGTTTCCTAATGCTGCCCTGTCTTGAAGATTTTATTTGTTTGCCAGGAAGTGTTACTGACAGAGGTACTTCCTTCGAAAATATGTGCTGAATGGGCAGCTCCCTTTTCACTTCCCCTTTCATCTGAGTTTTAACTTATCAATGATTTTTAAAGGATATCTACATTATTTCCCTCAATCTCTAAGAATTCCCCTTTCAATGCTCAGAATTCCCTCTTAATAGGGTACACCGGAGGAAAGTGAGCTAGGGAACCCCCAGGCACTAAGATTAATCTCACGAAACAATATTTGGCTAATTTATACAAAGTACATAAGTTAGCCCATGTAAAACGAATCTCTAGAAAATATTAGTTCTTGTGAAATGGGAAGATATGAACACATACACACATGCATAATGGATATTTAAATATAAATTCTGGCCAACTATTTGTATAACACTCATAATGTCACTGGGATAAAGTCAGAATATAAGAATTTTTGTAATCATCTCACTCATCATTATTCTATAATAAGCAAGGCATTTACTCTTCAGTCAGAATAATAGTCAAACTGCTGATCTGAAATCCAGGCAGAGAGTTAGTGTAACCAATATAGGGGTAAAGTCAAATATCTACAGATTCTGTTGATGGTCTTATATCGAGTATATTTAATAAAAAGTGTTTGGTTCATTTGAGTACTAATTTATAAATAAAAACCAGATGGGTTTACATGGAGATTTAGTTCTGCCTCATGGGAGGCTGGATTGAATTCCTGTATATGCCAACACACAAGTTCAATATATTTCAATATCATTCATTTTAAATCACAAGAAAGGGATTTTAAAAGATGTCCATACCCCCATGTTCGAATTGTCCAGACCCTGGTTTTCAGAGTAGAGTTCCCACTTTGACATCAATGCCAGCTCTACTGTGCGATTAAATGTCCAATTGAGAAAAAAATGTTTTTCTTTCTTTCTTGAATTACTAAACATCTCTTCATAGCTTTCAAAGTGACTTTATAAAGTCAATATGAAATGCATAAAAGATTATATATCTTTTTATATGCACATATTCACCATGTCCCTGGGCATTTATTTCAGCATGGAAAGTTTCTGATATTTTAAAGTTAATTTGGGGGAGGGAAGCTGAAGAAATAACTACTTTATAGAATTTTAAACACTTCCCTTTTACCATGTTTCATAAGTCTAAACTGAGATGCATGTAGATAAATATGCCAATCCCTGAAGAGTCTACAACACAGACGTTCTAGAGAAATGTCTGTAGTGTACACACGAGATGCCATTTCCTCATTTTGCATTCTTGGTACTGCTGTGGAACCAGCAGCATAAAGAACTTTGTTGCACTGTAAGCTATTTATATTATTTCACCTCTTCCCAGGGACTACTTCCTCCACTAAATTCTTCACGATTTTAACAAAGCAATCCACTTCTAACTTTTTTTTAATGTTAGCTAATTGTGAAGAAAAAATACTCATCTTTGAACTATTCAGGCAAACATTCTGGGCATGAAGCAACGTTCCTAAAATGATCTTAATGTAACTGAATCTCTATTTCACAGGTCACGGGGTCTGACTGCAGGATGCTGGCTCTACATGCATACCTGACCAGGCCTCTCAGTAGTTCAAGATCTCATCTCATAAAGCTTAAAAATGTAGTCAACCATGACCATACATGTGAAATACTGTAAATACACAGCAGGGCTTCAGTGACCTTTAGTGTCCACGAGCAGGCTGTGATTACTTTCCCAGCTTAATGCCTTTCTTTAAATTGCTAGATTAAAATAGATGAAAGACCATAATGAACTTTGTAGCTATTCACTTACTTATTCTACATTTATTTGTGTGAGATTATTCTAGACTCATCAAGATGCAAGAAATGTTCTGTGAACAAAGCCGACAAACACCCTAACATTTCTAGGGTGTTTCTAAAAAGATGCAAGACGGACAATAAGGAACACACACAGAGTAAAGTAATAGGCATGTTAGAAAATAATAAGTATATATAAGTATATATAAAGAGGAACACAAAATGGGGACCTTTAGTTTTAAATGTGGCCATGGCTGGGTTCAGTGAGAAGCTGACTTCTGAGAAAAAGAAATTGCAGAAAGTTAATCTCTCTTCAACAGTGTAAGAGCTACCACAGACTAATGGAAAGGTCAAGTGTGGAGTGTCTCCTGGGAGCACTGAAGTAAGGGCATAAAATATGGTAGAGACTAGTGGAAATGCGGCCATCCAAACAAAGGGGCAGTTGCTAGGAAACCGTGGGTCACAGTACAGGTGCCACAGCACATAGTGCCACGAGAGTTATGGCAGGGCTGTGGATATTGCTGCTGAAAAAATGAGGAACAATTGTGGGCTATGATCACAGTAACATTACGACTGACTTTTAAAACAGAACTATTTATCCTCTGATTGAGAACAGGTATTGTGAAGGGTGTTTCTGAGTAGAAACCGAGAACCCAACAAAAAGGTTGTATCAAGCAAGTCCAAGCAGATGATTTTGGAGGTATTAGTCAGATAGGTAGCTATACAGTGACAGGGATACTAGGAAACCGGTTCTGTATATTTGAAAGGTTTTTTTGTTGTTCTGTTGATGTGTGCACACATGTGTGTGCGTGCACGTGTGCATGTGTGTGTTTGTGTGTGTGTGTGTGCATGTAACATATAGAAGCCATAGAAAGGTATCAAGTGTCCTTCTGTTTCACTAACATGCATGTTTTTGAATACTTTTTATAATAGAAAAAATTCTTACATTTTTCCATTTTTGTACCTATTACTAGTGATCTTTTTTTTTAGTAATTTTAAATCCCATTTATGTATCTTCTTTTTCTTGCAGATACACCTCATTATACATCTTACATCTAGCATTCCTTATATGAATATTGATTATGAATAAATGAGTGACACACTGCTTAATCCTCTTTACAAAATGTTGTGATATTTAAATGAGAAATAAAATTCCATAATGATGGGTAAGTATAAACACACTATTGGCTATTATTTTATTTTACTTTCAATTGTGCTAAAATTAGTATGTGGGAAAACGTAGTCAAGAATTATCCGCAATTTTGAAGACTCATTTGAAAAGGAATTATTTAAAGAAGAGGAAGAAAAATTGGCTGAAGTCAGTTTTTTGAGCTACAGCAAGAATAAAACAATGAAACAAAGGAAGGGTATTTTATAAACCCTGTTTTTTAAAAGTCAGACTTATAATTAAAGTCATCTTGATATTTATCTATATGTATTATAAAAACAGCCCTAATCCACTGACTCTTTCTTGAAAGGATTTTGTTAGAATGTAGAACTTTTTCTTTTAAAATTTATTCTTTATACATGTATATAATATGCTTTTATCAGATCCACCCCATTCCTTCTTCTCCCATGTACTGCTCCATCCACCTTAATGCACTTTTTTATGAGAACACTCTAAGTCTATTTTTATTGGATTTTTTTTTTTACATTTCAGATGTCATCCCCTTTCCCCATTTCTCCTCCCTAGAACACCCTATCTCATCCCCCCTCTTCCGTTTTGTTTTCATACCATTACATGCAAGTATTCAGGCCAATTCTAGGTTAAGGGTCTAGCAATACAATAGATGCAAATAGTCAAGAAACAAGCAAGACAATAAACACAAATAGTCAAAAAACAAGCAAGGCAATAAACACAATTACGTGAACACTCCTGTGATCACTGAATCACTGTTTCTAGGAGTTTATCAGGATGGCCAAAATATCTGAGCTGACTTTCCTGTCCTAGCTCAAAGTCATTTTCATTTCTGAAGCCTACTTCCTTGTTCTAGACTAAAATTTGGATTCCTGCCTGAAATTACTTCTTTGTTCTAGCCTAATATTTATATTCCTGACTGAAATTACTTCTTTGTTATAGCCTAAGATTTAGATTCCTACTTGAAATTACTTCTTTGTTCTAGCCTAATGTCAGATTCCTGTCTAAAGCCTACTTCCTTGTCCTTGGCCAATGTCATATTCCTGCCAAGCAGCCCATTTCTTTGTCCTTGGCCCATGTCAGATTCTTGTTGAGCAGCCCCAAAGAATCTCTGCCTCTCCCCCACCCTTTTTATTTCATTAACATGTCTGAGCCTATCTTAGATCGTTCTGACAAGAATGTCTTCCTTACCCATTATGGAATATGCATTATCCAAATCAATGCACTTATGTCTTAGGTTGTTAAGGCTCCATGTAATGCACTTTTTTTAATGCACTAAATTCATACCAGTATGTACAGAAGGATAAGACTGTCCACTGGAGCATGGGTAGCCAACTAGTTACCATATCTCTGAAGATAACTGACTCTTCCTTTCCTAGAAACAATCAATTGCCAATAATTCCTTCGATAGGGATGAGACTTAATGAGACCATCCCCCCATCCATGCTGGAATTTTGACTGTTTTGATTTCATGCATGTCTTATGTAGGAAAATACAGCCACTCTATATTCATGTGATCAATGGCCCTGTCATCTCCAGAAAAGGCTGTCTTGGAGCAGTAGTCTGTTACAATCTCTAGCTCTTACAATCTTCTTATTTCCGCCTTATGCTCAATGATCTCTGGGCTCTGTGGGGAAGAGGTAATAATATAGATGTCTCATTTAGGAGTGAGTATTCTACAATATCTTATTCTCTCTACTTTCATCATCTCTGAGTACCTGTATTAATAATTCAAAAGGAAGCTTCTCTGATATGGGTGGAGAACTTTGCTATAGGTATAAAGATGTATTAGACAGTTTAATACAATGTTGATAAAAGAGAATAATAGAAGAAAACTCACTCTTAGGAATTGTAACCTACAGAGACACGGGGTCTTGGCTCTGGCATAAGTTGTGTTTTCTGGAATGTGCCTTAAATCTAATCAGCAAGCAGTTGGTTACTCCTATAACATTTGTGCCACTGTTGCACCAATGAGTGTATATTGCCAAGTAGGTCGAAGTGGTAGCTTGCAGGATTCACAGTTGTGTAAAACTGTTGATTACTTTTCTCTCCTAGTAGTATGGGTAGCATCTTCTGGCATTTGAAAACAAGCTAGGAGGAATGAAGAATTCAGAGTAGTACCAGCTTGAATTCTCTGTGACCCATGACACAACTGTAAGATGTCTTCAGCAGTAGAGTTTCACCATAATGTTCTTGGGGGGTTGGAGTTAACCAAGAAGAATGAAAATAGCCTATGTTGCCTAGGGGAATTCATTGACCAACACCTAGAAGGGAGGTAACCTATATCTGGCACTCACCTTTTTGTTTGAAAAGCTATGGAGAAAGAAGCACAATACCATTGTATAGGGCATTAAAATCTATTTAAACTATGCAACACATTTTATTAAAAAAAAAACCATACTCATCAAGAAATAATTCATTCTATTTCCAAAGTGACAACATGTCTAGAAAAATAGCTTACTACATTTCAGATAAAAGTCACACCCATCCAAAATGCTAAGACTCAAAAGCAATGTTTCTTTTGATTGCAAAATGTTTAATGCAGAAAGAAATGCTATAATTGTTGACATAAAGAGTCCCTTCCTCCCTTCAAATGGACAACCTTCTAGTCCCATCTGTATATTTTTCTTGTTTCTTCTGTCTCTTTCCCAGTTTTAATGCTGTAATTGTTGTTACAAGTTACAAATGTTACTAAAGAATTAAAAGAATTACCAAAAACTTTGTTAATTTGTGAAATGCTTAGCCTTTGTAATTTAAAGTAAGCAAAATACAATTTTAAATAAAGAAATAAAATTGTTTAAATGGTTTTATATTATTTTATTTCGCTTCTCAAAAAGAATAATTCAGCATTTCCATTTTATTTATGTAAAGTAATATATGTATACATGTGTGCATATACACAAACTTAGACTAAAAGCAGATCATTATGTAAGTTCATAGCTTGTTTTTATATAAAATATGATTTAAAGTGCCGAACAGACAACATGTTTCATGATTGTGGCATACTCGCAGGAAAAATTGTACCATATGAAAATTTGGTCACATCTACATCATTGAGCATTCTGAAAATTTCCTGAGACTTTGTTCCCTTTAGAGAAACAATATAGAACCTCATGATTCTCTACCTGTTCTCCCAATCCACCCAAAATCAAGGAAAAAAAAGCAATAAGCAACACATTGTTTCTGTCTCATTCTTCCTTTACTTCTGCAGAGGTTTCTTGACATCTAAGAGAGTATCTATATTTTTCTCAAGTCTCATTCCTATTTTCATTTTGGAAGCATTTATCTAGATCAGATCAGATGTGGGACCCTCCAATTACAAATGAGAATGGAAGGATGAATTACAACCCTAGAGGGACTCTGCCTTGCCTTCCAGGGATACATGGTAATATTTAAGAATATTTTTTGTGGTGGTAATATAGATAGGAGGTCACTACATCTGAAATGTAGAGATGAGGAATATGACTGAACATCTATAGACCATGCAAAAGCCGCACAAGGGATTTGGTACTTCAACTACCATTAATACCAAGGCCAAGAAACCCTGGTCTAGTTCTCTTGTTGGTTGCCCCCTTTTCTACAAAATCAACATCTTCTCAACTCAATAATGATATTTAATAAGTTCAATGAAACAACAAGAACATCAACAATTGTAGTGCAGCTAACATAGTTACCAGGTAACAGAAGGGGACAAGCAACAGGAGGCAATTCCAGTTGCCACCCTCGCATTTCAAACACACTGATGCCACATACTAACCAATAAGCTTACATACTAACAATATGCTTACTAGAGCACACAGCTCAGAATCTAATGTAGCTTCTTCTATGCTCTTTTAAAACCATAGCTATCAGGTTGTCTCAGCGAAAGAAATGCAAACAAGGTATTTTTAAGTACTTGCTCAATTGCCTAGACAATTGGCTCTTAAACATTTAAATACTCACTTCTCAATTTTTTTTAAAGACCTAGAGTAGCCAAATGATATAAATCTTTGGAATCCATTGATGAAGAAACATAAAATTTTGAAGTTTGGATAGTTTTTATATTTGAATGCATGTGGTCATATATACTCAATGTATATTAAATATATATATATATATATATATATATATATATATATATATATATATATATAGTAGTTATGGACTTGCTACAAGCCCTACAGCAGCAACTTCTCTGAAATTCTAGAAGATATTCTTTTCATAGAACTCCACAAGCCCTCAAAGGACAGCAATCCCACTACAGTACTGGAAACATATTTAATAATGACTCTTTCAATTAGAAATGCGAGTTTCTCAGCAGAGGCATCCAGTTTGTGTGGCTCTGCACATAATGAGATCTTACAATTACTTTAGTCTTGTTTTTGTTCAAAGACCCACAGCACAGCTGAAGGCAATAAAAGCTATCCAATTGTTTCCTTACTGTCTGAATCTGGAATAAATGGTCCAGTTCTGGACAAGAATTTGCTCTTTTGTTTGATCACTTCCTTGCAAGTCCTTATCAGTTTACTCAGAGGAATTAAAATCCACCACCAATATGTACCCCATGATATAAAACATCAAATGCCAACTGCCCCTCCCCATCACTGACAAAATATGTGTCTGGAAAATAAACACGGCAAAATGCATCACTGGTTTTAATCGGTATAATGAATACCATTAAGCAAACCACAACCACCCAACCCACAGAAGCAATCATTTAGTGCCAATATCTTTCTAGTGGTTTATTTTTCTCTTTAAGCTTTAATTAAAATTAACTATATTTAAAAATTGAGGAGCTTAAGCCTAAGACAGAAGTTTTAGCCACAAAAATTTTTCAAACTTCAATTCCAGTGGCCTGTTTTTGAAAATTTTCCTAAGATGTAGATAAAATTCATGAATTCAAATTTCTAGAAAACTTGAGTTAAATTTTAACCAACAGAGTTTTATTTGGCAAATTCTATATGCTAATTTGTTATAGGTATATGACAAATAATTCATAGATATAAAAAACCCACTAAAGAAATTTTATATCAGCTATATTCATCAATAAAACATGGGTTATGGTAACAAAGATTCTTGCAAAATACTTAACTATATCCAAAATAATTGAAATTTTTGAAGAATTTTGTAATAAATATTTTCACCCTATCTCTTAAAATTATTAATATCCTAATGGGTTTAGTGTTCTTATTACTTCTATTAAATAAATGAATTATCAAGAAAACAGAAATGGATCTGGAAGTACACATCTTAAAACTTCCCAGTAATTGGAGTATAGCATGACCTCATTTCAAAATAATTTCATCAAGCAAGATACTCAGTATTCTACCAAGACTTAAGCAAAGAGAAAGTAAAAATGAAGATACTATGTGAAAGGCCTGGTAGGTTTCCTGCTTTGTTTTTCAATTCTCCTTATGTGGCATATGCATTCATTTAGTATTTCACTGATATGTACCTAGCTACGTTAAAGATCAAGTCATAAGCATAAGCTGTTTCTAGTTGAATCCCACCAGTCTGGTAACTAAAATCACACCCAAAGGAAGCAGATAATACACAGAGGGACATCTACTGCAACACGGTTCTTAATAACAGAATCAGCCTAAAGTGCTCTTCCATTGACTAAATGGTGAAGGAAGTGTAGTATACACACACAAACCCGAATTATCCAACCTTAAGAAAATAATTTGCCACACATGGACCCATTGGGGAATATTACATTGCAGAAGCAAGTCAGACACAGAAAGAGAAGCACCGCCTGATCCCACTTAGACTTGGGAATCTAAAGCAGATTAATTCATAAAGACAAACAGTAGAATGCTGATCATGATGGGGTCAGGGTGGAGAGAGGATTAGAAAGACAATAGTCAAAGAATACACGATGTCATATTAGGAATAAGGTTAATAGAGCCTTAGCTTTAAATGGTAGCCAATTTAACTCTTGAAAACTAAGACTCAGTTTTCAGTGTTCACAACACAAAAGAGTATATGAATTAATGTGTATATCATCCCAGCTTATCACATATGCTAATAAATAATAAACATGTAGTTTTCAATAAAAATTAATATAAATTATCTATTGTTGCTAAACTGCTGCATTATAATAGTGTCATATTTTAGACATGAGCATGGTTATACAAAATAAGCTTTGGAATATACTAGTTATATATAGCCTGGTCTCTTTAGACTTGACACTCATGGTAATTTTTGTTCAGGTTTTCTTTTCTTTTCTTTTTCTTTTCATAGATCAGTAACATATAACTCAGGATAAAACTTAGGTGCATAATTTTGACCACTTTACTCGTTTGTTCCATATTCTATCATTGAGGATGGCAGACAATACGCTGAGCATGATTTCATTTCTGTGAAATGTTCTCCATGGTTACCCAAGATTAAAGCCTTTTCTGTCTATGATAGGCTGTCCTGGGAACCTGTTCTTTTAACTAAATACAATTACCAGTGGCTCAAAAATATTTTAAAAATCTCATTAATTCCCACATATTCTATTCTTTTGTCTCACTAGAACTGGGTGTCTTGTTTGTGGATATTACTAAGTGAAGCTCCAGTTGACAGCCAGCTTAGCACATTGACACTTGGTCTGTGTTACTTTTAAAACATTAAGGTGTTATGTGCACCATGACTTTCATGTGTTAACACTGTCCCTGCAGATGTGCAACCAGGGCTATGCACGCCTGCTGGTGCTTTACAAGAGCCCGGGCAGTAGTATCACACTGTATTAGCAAGCCTTGCATTCTTCAAAGCCTGACCTCAGAATTTTGTTAATCACCTTGCTCGTTCCTTGACTATTTGCATCTATTTTATTGTTAGACACTCAACCTAGAACTGACCTTAATGCATGCATGTAATTAAAACGCTATAAAAACGAAAAGGAGGAGGGGAGATGGAATAAGGGGTTCTAGGGAGGGGAAATGGGGAAAAGGGATGACAACTGATATGTAAATAAATAAAATATTCAATAAAAAAGAAAAAACATTATAACATGCTTACTTATTAATGTCTGTGGCAATGTGAATTAATTTTAGTAAAACAACTGAGTAATGTTTTACACGATGAGCTGGGCCCTACACACAAAGCCATGTGGATGGCTGGTATCTATTTTAAGAAAAACAAAAAACATTTTTTATTTGAAATATTGATTAATCAAACACAAATATTTGGCAGACATAATGAAAAATGTACCAAATATACCTGTCTCTGTAAGAAAAATAATATTTATTGCTAGTGAGAAAATAAGAGATATAAAGAGAAATGACTGAAGGAGCTGAAGGGGTTTGCAATCCCATAGGAAGAACAATATTAACCAACCAGACCCCACCCCACCCAGGGCTCCCAGGTACTAAACCACGAGTACACATGGAGTGACCCATGGCTCCAGCCACATATGTAGCAGAGGATGGCCTTGTCAGGCATCAGTGGGAGGGGAGGCCCTTGGTTCTGTGAAGGCTCAATGCCCCAGCTTAGGGGAATGCTAGGGTGGGGATTTAATCCTGACAGACTTCCTTTAGGACATCTTGTAGAATGATCTAGTTAAAAAAAATTCTCTCCATTTTTGTTTATCTTATAGTATCTTAATTTCCCTTTGATTCTGAAGTATTTTGCTAAATAGAAACTTTTGGTTGACAGTCTTTCAGCACTTTAAATGTATCGGCCCACTGCCTTCTGGGATCTGTGCTTCCAGAAGGGAAGTCAGCTGTCATTCTGTATGGGAAGCCTTGTATGAGATAAGTTACATCTCTGGCTGCCTTTAAGAATAAATGCTTGTTTTTTCTGTTGCTGTTGTTGTTGTTGTTGTTATTGTTATTGTTATTGTTGTTATGCTCCATCACTTTGAATAAAGTATTTAGAATTAGGTTTTCTTTAAATTTGTCTGAATTGAAGACAATAAAACCTTGCAGATAAGTAGGATGATGTTTATAATCCTAAATGAGGAATTTTGCTAGCATCAGGGAACATGCTCTCCATCCCAAAATAAGGGAGAGAGGTAGTCAGGTCAGGAGTTAAAGCCTGGCCTTGCTCCTGTAAGAATCTTTCTCTAAAAATAAAACAAACAAGTTGAGGGATTTTCTTGAGAAAATATTTCCTGCTTCTTTTCCTTCTCCTGTCTTAAAAAGCCCACTACATCCATGCACTGTGAAGATGTCCCATGGGTCCTGAGGATCAATTCAGATTTTCAGTATTTTATCTCTCCACTGCTTAGACTGAATAATCTCCATTTATGCAAAAGTCCAATTTTATTTCTACTAAAGTCAAAACTCTCACAGCACATTTTTATTCTAATTATTAGACTTTTAAATTGCATAATTGATATTTGTTTTATAATTGTATGCTTTAATCTGTACTATAGAATGTATTCTTTCCTCTTTAAATTATTTTTAGAATCATTTCCTTTAGTTTGTAAGATATTTATAATAGTGGGTACAACTTCTTTGTGTAGTGAATCCAATATCTGGGCTTACTCGGGGGAGATTTTGTTGAATGCCTTCCCCTTCCTACATGTTTCCCTATTACATTTTTTTAAGTTGTCTTTTACTTTCTAGTTAAAAGCTAAAGTGGACATAGATCTGTTCACTCAGAATCTAGCCAGATGCCCCCAGACAGATGAAACAAAAACTAGAGTGACCTCTAGGAAGAATAATAAAATGCATTCTTGGAATATAGAAAGTTATACATCACGTGATAAGTGATTGGAAAGAGATCTTAGTGTAGGGATCTAATTTTAATTCTCAAGAGAAATAAAGAACATTGACATTGCAAATATCTACTAATATATCTTAACATGAAAATTTAAGCATAATAGAAGCAAGAAATTCAAAATTGATGTTCTTAAGCTAATAACATCAAGCAATATTAAATATAACAAGAGTTTGGTTGGGATATTAAATGTAGGTTTTAATGTATACCAGAGGATTTAATGTTTCTATGTTGATTAACTGTCTACACTTCTTTCTCCTGTATGTGAATATAAACCTTTGAGTTGGTTTAACAAAGCCCTTTCAGATAATTGCTTTGTTTTGTTTTTAAATTTACAAGAATAAATCTAGAGAGATCATTAGCACTATTCATGTTTAAATAGTTCAGATCGGTTTATAAATGGAGAGGGATATAATATTAGGGCCAAAGTGTTTGGCTAGCACTAATGTTTATAAGTGCATGTATCATTAGTAAAAAAAAAAAAAAAACTAGTATGTTAAAATGAATTAAAAGAAAACATGCACTTAGTCATATAATTTTTAGTCATATTGTATTAATTTTTAAAGAAAAGTAACTGCAATGCAACACAATACAATGTGTCTTTATTTATTTGAAAAACAAGAATAGAAACCTGAGGGAGTGTGCCCTTGGGTTCATTAGCTCTTAAAAGAATTAACAAAGAAAGATAAGCGAATTTCTCTTTTGGCATGAGTAGTTAGAGGGCGCCCTATGAAATGCTAACTACCCAGGTAGTGTGTGTTGTTTCTTGATAAGCCATGACCCCTGTGCTGGTGCTCCATATTGATCTTAAATGCTGAAAATAGACCTTATATTGGAGTGAGAAGAAACGCTCCTTCCCATTATCCTCATGTTTGTGCAGCCTGACTGTTGACACTGGACCAGTGGAGTGGGCTGGCATATAAGCCTTCAGATCTGTTAGCACTTATTCCTGAATAAGTGGGGAAGGGGTCTATTAGGTCTGTCTTCAGAAGAGATTAAGGGATCCAATTAGGATGTTTGCTCAGTCAAAGGCAACTGTAAAGCTGCCAATATGTCTATCATGTTGCAGCGAGACAGAAATCCATCTAAGGCTGGTTCAGGTAGTATAACACCATCAGCTTCTTGATTTCTCTGTGTATAAATGATCAAGTGACTATGACGTCAAATATAACCTGACTATTCCACCACAGTCAGCATCCAGTACAATATTACCATAATAGTCCAACTCTACTCATTGTGCATATTCATGTATGTTGAGAATAAATGATCTGCTCAGTCATTTCCTGCTGGTCATCCATATACTCTTTGTGTTGAACAGTGAGCACCACTTTAAAAACAAATCTAAATCATAGCTTCACCATTTGCCAGATCCACAACAAATCAATGCCTTTAGAATATGTTTCTTTATCTCCAATGTAGAAAAGAGCTCCAGATATTATGGAGTTGATGAAATAAAACAAACTAAAAAAAAAAAAAAAAAAAAAGACAAAACTCTAAAACCATTGAATATCACTGAATACATTCCAAACACTAGCTTCTCAATATAATTGTTACAAACTCCCAGAAACACTGTGTCAAAGAACAGCATCGATTAGCAACTTGTGATGAACTTTAAAAGACAGCAATACCTGGTGAAACGCACAGAACACTAGATGAAATCTGACTTTTAATTATGATAGTGATAGCATTCATTTTTTACTTGAATATTTACTGACCATCCACATAATTTTGATGCATCAAAAACAAAACAAAAAAAAGAGACATTGTTTTAAATGTCTTAAAAGGGCTTATATCACTGAGGAAATATAAGATAAATACACAGGAATATGGCATGGGGAAATCCTGTGTCTGGTACCAAAGAGAATCAAAGAGCTTAGTGAAATGAAAGATGTATCCAGTAAAAATAATGAATATATTGCAAAAACTGTTTCTAAAGTAGGTTAACATTTTATAATTATGTCTATACTATAGTTATTTCAGTAAAAATAGGCTCAAAAATGTGACCTCAGAAGTAAACATGTAATTCTTTTACTCAGTATTTACTGAAGACCAACTATGTGACAAACACATGGATCTATTGAGCTTCGTACAACACTCAGAAATATTTGTTTTCCTATATCAATAAAGATCTTGTTTTTACCATAGGGTATAAAATTGCTATCCCTGACATTCTGTTTATTTTAGTAAAAATTTAATTCTTGCTAGATTATAGCAATGGAAAACAGCACTTGCTCTAGGGGATGTGGTTCAATATTCTTACAGTCAAACACTGGCGCTGAAGGGGGAAGCTGACTGGCTTGTAGGATTGCTCTTCTCGCACTTTACAAAACTGGATAATGAATAAGGAAGACACTGATTTCAGTTCCCAACTTTGAAACACATTTTCAATAGTTACTTTATTATTTCTCTAACTAGTTTTCTATTCTGTTACAGTGTGTGTGTGTGTGTGTGTGTGTGTGTGTGTGTGTGTGTGTGTATGTGTGTGTATGTGTATATACATATACACATATACATACACATATACATATATACATATATATATGGAACAGTCATCAAAGCAATTTCCCTCTTTTGTGTAACTGCTAGTAAATTGTAAATTCAGATTTTGACATGTGCCTTTCTTATATTTTTTGATTGTGAGCATAGCCTGCCATGGCAGAGCCATCTTTACAACCCATGACTTTCTTATTTATACAAAGTGACAGCATCTTAGCATTGGTCTTCAGCACCTTATCTTTAATTATTCCAACTTTCTCCTCTCTTAACACCACATACTCCTAGTTTTTATTTCCTTATACTTTGGAATCTGTGCTTTTATTTATGTATTTTAGACAGACTTAAGTCCAGTTGAATTGAAACAGTACATGAATTATGAAGGAATAAAGAGGTTTGTTCACTATGTAAGAAGTAACATGTAACAATATACCTACCATGGTTGGTAAACATTTTACCTCTGTCTGATGAAAACCAGTATGGAGAATTCTCCAACAGGTAAACGTAGATCCGCTGAATGACCCAGCTGTTCTATACTCCTTGGCATACACCCAGAGGCCTCAGTATCCTACTGTGCAGAAACCTGCCCCACCATGGCTACTGCCATTCTACTCACAATAGCTACAAAATGGAAACAAACTGTGATTCAACGGATGAATGGATAATGAGATTTGGTACATATGTACGATAGAATTCTTTTATACATTTTATACACTCTTTGATACAGAATTACTTTTGTAATGGAAAATGAAATCGTAGAATTTTCAGATATTCAAGCAAACAGACGAAACTGGAAAATACACTGTTGAGTGAAGTGACCCAGACCACGGAGGGTGAAGAGAAGACACTCTACAGAAGGGAATAGGAGAAGACAGATGCTATTAAGTAGACAGTGAAAAATGCAGACTTTAACTGAGAAGCAGAAGGCGATACATGGGGAGAGGCAAAACAGAGAGATAAATACCATTAAGGATGTTTTAAAATCAACAGGACAACATATAAGCTTGTATGTGTGGGGATGGGGTATGGAAGAGGGTGGTGGTATTGGTGCTGGTAGTGGGATTGAAGGAAAATGGCCTCCATTGGCTCATAAGTTTGAATAGTTGGTACCCACTTGATTAAAGGATTAAGAAGTGTGGCCTTGGAGGAGGTGTGTCATGAGGGGGGTACTTTGAGATTTTGAAAGGCTCCCATTCCCAGTGGGCTTCTCTGCCTTATATCTGTGGATCAAGGTGTGAACTTCTTACACAGTGTGGATCACGATGTTCATGTTGCCATGCCTCCACCATTATAAACTCTAATATCCTGAAACCTAATTAAATTCTTTTTTCATAAGTTGCCTTGGTATGTGGTTGTAGCAATAGAAAGATAATGAAGGTGATATATAAATACTTATCTATATTATTTTGAAATTGAGTTATGCCATGTGAAGTGATGAAGCTTCTTTGAAGAGCCATGTATTATCTAACAAAAATCTCAGTGCCAGGGATGGAAAATCTCCACTTCAGGGCTATTGCTATTGTCCTTGGTTTTCTTCCAGAACTTGAAGGTAAGACCCTATTGCTAAAAGTACCACACACTGAGAACACAGGACATGGAAAAATTGGGCTGGAACTGACCTGAACCCTACTCCCTGAAGACTAGCTCTCATAATATCTAAAGGTACAGTATAAATATTTAAGCTACCAAGAGAGAGGAACAGTCAGCAGTCCTACCAAGATATGAGGCCTACAAACCATAAGACTAGACCAGCTATATATCCCCCCAATAATACAAGAGTGGCACGTTTATCTTATAGGAAACCAACAGCTTTCTAATTGTTATTTAACACACATACTCAGGGAATCCATGCCTAATAATGTAAGCCTAGCCTACTACCCATGGCTGGAGAGATAAGAGACCTGAGAGGAGAATCTACTACTGCCATCTGCATAAACCAGTAGTGTCTAACTGTATTATAAGTTTTTATTTTATAGCAACAAGTGTAGCTCTACCCTTCATCTAAGAAGCTTCTGTGGCATCTGGTATAGAGAGATATTGCAGAAATCCACGAATATGTCATTGTGAAGTAACTAATTCTAACTCTTACCTAACGTTCAGGGGGGAATTACAGAAGAGGGGGCAGAAAGACTGGAAGAGCCAGAATCCCAACACATTTTTAATTTACTAACTAAAAGTGATTTTTTAAAAACAATTTGGGTTCCAAAATTCATAACTGCCATTCCTTACAGATGGCAACTAATTGTTTCCTAACAATACCAGGAAATACTAGCTGGACTCGTCAGAAAGGTTCTGCCTTAGCTGTCCGATTTATGCATATTCACTTCCATCATCTTGTTTATTGTGGGTGGGGCTGTCCTGGTTTGCTTTGTTGCTGTGATAAAACACTGACCAAAGCAACTTGAGGAGGGAAGGGCTCATTTCACCTACAGGTTACAGCCCATTCATTAAAACGAAAGCAATGGCTTCAAGCACGGACTTGAAGTAGAAACCAATAGAGAAAAATAATACTTTCTGGCTTGCCTTAGACTTTTTTTACAGCCCAGGCCCACTCACCTAAGGATGTCACCACTCTCAGTGGACTCGACCCTCCCACATCAATTAATACTCAAGAAAATACTCCACAGATATGAAATCTGATAGAGGCAATTTTTTGTTTGTTTGTTTGTTTGTTTGTTTTTCGAGACAAGGGTTTCTCTGCGTAGCCCTGGCTGTCCTGGAACTTACTCGGTAGACCAGGCTGGCCTCAAAATCAGAAATCTGCCTGCCTCTACCTCCAAAGTGCTGGGATTAGAGGCAATTCTTTAATTGAGGGTCCTACTTCCCATTGACATGTGCCAAGTTAACTTCCAAGATAAGCCATTCCAGTGTTTCTCTATCAGTTCTCTGAAATCCAATTACAACTCCAAGCTACTAAGCTTATTCTCTATGCCACACACTTGGTACTTCTCAAATGCTATGCAGTGCTGTTATGATATTTTCTGTGTCCTTCACCCATTCCACACAGGCAGAAGCAATACTACTTCATCATCATTATCTAAGCTCCATCTTTGTACAGTAATCTACAATATGTGGTACTATATAATAATCGCAAACACAGCTCCAAGAAATAGCCCAAACTTCTAGGGAAAACAAAACTAGCTATTGTGCTATTGGGAAAGATAAGTTCTGCACATGGTGGCTAGGAACATTTCTGGGGCATTGACAATAGTCATGCTGTCACTTACTCAGATTTCTTAATGAGCTCATGAGCTCTTTAAGTTTTCTGGGAATGACACTGCATTCTAAAAACTCATAATCCTTTCATCAAAAGTGTCCAGAAAGCTGTCTGTCAGCAACAAGTGTTCTACACTGAATACTTTCTCACTATTTTTTTTTGTCTAATTCTTTAAATAAAGATGAAGGCTTCTTTGTCATACCATGGTCCCTGCCTGTGGTACTACTCACAAAATGTCACACTGATAAAGCCTACCACCTCTCCAAGAATGGAGGCATTATCAACTCTTGTAGACATTCACCGACACCTTAGGATGAGACAAATAGAGGAGTGTTTGTTTGTTTGTTTGTTTGTTTGTCCTAGGAAGCAAGATGCTTTGAACCACACAACTGTCTATGTGTGTGCACATACACATAAAGGGAGCATATATTCATAATTGTGCATAAGAGGTGTAGTTAATGCTTCAGTTTCATTACTCACAGCATGACATTCCTTCATAGACATCGGTAAGAGCTATTCATAGTCTATAACTCCACATAATAGTACCCAACTTACACTACTGCGATTAATAAAGTACTTAAATTTATACAGAAGTGAGAAGTGATCCAAGCTGCAGGATTCAAATTAGGCTGAATGTGCAATTAAATATGCTATAAAATTTCTCCTTAGAACACGTATTTTATTTGTTAAAGAACATATGTTCTTCCTCAAAATAACCTGCTATTTTTGAACTATTACTCAACCACATACTTCCAACAAGCAACAAAGGTTACCTCAGATAAACCTTGATTTTACAATATTTGAAATTTTTTTCTCTGCTACTCGTTGCCAAGTGAAAACTCATGAGTCACAGGTGAATGGCAGGAGTAGCCTCAGAGCTAGGCTTTTCTTAATGTAGTCAGCCTGAAACAAAATTACTTTAGCAATTAATAATTTATCACTCTCCCACACATTTGTTAGCATCACAGCAAAGATGAATGCCAATATTGGTATTGTTTCCATTTTTCATAGGCCACAGTCAAATCATAGAGAAAATAAAGAAAAGGCTCAGAAAAATATGGCTAGTTAATAACAACAGATAGTTAAACACACGTGATCGCAGTCTTTCCATTTATGCTGGTCTTGGTAAGTAAAATCTTTAAAAACAGCTTCTTCCAGGCTTGCCACCTGACCTGATACATACTTCTCCTTTTCATGTACTTATTACTATTTATTTCATACATGAATATTGAAAATTTCCAGAGCATATGTAAATCCAGAATATTTTTAGCCAATTTACCATGTCGGACCACTGTGGTAAAGACAGTGTTTCCAAAGATTTTCCTTCCCAGAGCAAAGGGCTAAATTACATTTTTATGGCTCCTATAACATTACTCATTTATGTGAAAAAAAAGTTTGTTAAAAGTGGAAGCTAATACCACAAGTAGCCACTAAAAATATACCATCTCGTGCAGTCACCATAGTTTCTCCATTGTTGACAGACCACATGCACAGGGTCTGCTGGCAACTTCCTTGTTAGTAACACCACCCAGTGAGAGGAGCCAGAAATTCTGAGTGACTGTGTTGAACAAAAGATCCCCAACACCTGCCCCACTATCAGAAGCATTAATCCAAATTGGACAAAGAGATGGAGAGAAATAATGCTTTGCTGCTGTAACCAATCAAGACTTGGGCTTTGGGCTCAGAAACATTGGAGAAAGGGTGAAAGCATCGGAGAGCCAAAGAAGAGAGACTCTAAGATGCTGTCCTATGGATGTGACATCGCTACTACCCTCATGAACCCACAGCACCTGTGGTTACTTGCACAAGATCAAACTTGTCAGCGTTCCAACATGGATGAGGGAGGAGCTCAGGAGGCACTACTCATAGCTAAGCATGTGAGTTTGGAGGAGGGGCATGTTGTCAGGGCCTGAGAGTAGCTTGAAGAAGGTAATTGGGGACAGACATGATTAAAATACATCACATACCTCTTGGACAGTCTCAGGGAATCAATAAAATAGTACATATTTTAAAATAGTGTGTCTTAATGTGGTCTGATCTCTCCCCATTTCAGATTCCACTCTATTTTACTAGAGAAGATTCTCAATTCAATTTCAGTAAGATGAAGGTGGGGGTGGGGTTCCCTAGGACTCCCCCCGTTAGATCATTATTTACTTGAGAAGTGAAAATCTATTCATTTTCTTTGGATTCCTCTGAATCCTTAGGTAGAAACTTACTTAAAATTATCAGGAATATTCATAATGGTTTAATTACTTATTTAAAAATATTTATAACATCTCATCTTTATTGTTCTTCCTGTAGGGGTGGCATGACATTGTTTTTAATGATTAGCATGTGTAGTAACTATGGAGAAAGAGGAGGACCATAAAACTCAGCTGGAACAGGGGAAGGAAGGAGGACAAGAAGATAACCTAGGAGATAAAGATGTTCAAAGCTCATGTATGTATGAAAAGGGCATGATGGAAGGCCCTTTGCACAATAACGATTAACAAGTATTATTTTCAGGCTATGTTAGAGACCTCAGGTACATAACTACCACATTAATTAATGGATTTTCTTTCTCAGAAAGGTTTTTTAAAAAAACTGAGCAAACAAGGAACATTAATTTGAGGAATTAGATAGCTACAGACAACAGCGAACAGTGCTCGATCTCCTCACTTGATGGGACTTCAATGGAAATTACTTCTTGCCTGTAAAACTACCTACTTAAAAAAAACACACTTCAGGAAATTGCTATGAAAATAAGCCATATTCTATTTTTAAATCATTTTTTCTTGTTTAGAAAGCATTTATAACAGAAGAAAATAAACTAAAATGCTAAAAACGAGTTGAGAATTTTCTCATGGAATTTAAAATAACAAATGTAAGAGCACTTACTCCAAAGGGTTCCTTGTGGTCCTAGGAGCAGGTAGCCTGAACACAACACACTAAACCAACAAATTATAGCCAGAAGTACAGAAGCTCATTCCACTGCATGACAATGAGTATCTCTATATAATTCCTTGAGTAAACCAAACAATAGTGAGTATTTGTTGACTGAGTGTCTGGATGAATTTAATTGAATGAATGAACCTAACTTTCATCTGTGAAACACAGAGCCTACTAGAATGCCTGGCATGTGTCAGATAAAATACTTTCGCTTCCCATAGTCTAGAGAACAGTCTTTTATAGAATTATCCCATCAGGGGCTTGCTTCACTGTATTTCTGACTCTCCCACCTCAACCAAGAGCCGTTCCTATTCACTGGATATGGTCTCTACAGATTCTCTCTCCACTTTGTTGGGTATTTTGGCTAATGTCATCCCTGTTGGGTCCGGGGAGCTTCTGGCTTCCCTGGCATCTGGGACTTTCTGTTGACTACTGGTTCCCTATACCCGACTGCTATACACCTCTATTCAATTTCCTGACCCTCTGTCTAACTCCTCCATCCCCTCCCACACCTGATCAATCCCTTCTGTCTCTCCCCTCCTTTCTTCTTCCCAAATCCCTATTCACAGGCAAGTGGATGGAACTAGAAAATATCATCCTGGGTGAGGTAACCCAATCACAAAAGAACACACATGCTATGAACTCTGATAAATGAATACCAGGGGAAAAAAAGCTCAGAATACCCATGATGCAACTCAAAGACCATATGAAGCTCAAGAAGAACGACTAAAGTGTGGATGCCTCAGTCCTACTTAGAAGGGGGAACAAAATATTTGTGACTTTTAAGGAAACCAAAATTCCAAAATTGTCACTACAAATATTAAATGACCCCTAATAATATTCTGTATACTCATAGATCAGTGACTTATTCAGCCACCATCAGAGAAGCTTCCTCCTTGCAGCAGACAGGAACAAATAGAGACCCACAGCCATATAGATATGTGGATAGATAGAACTTGGAACACATAGCTCTTGGTGCAATAGCTCTATAAAATCCCTCCACTCAAAGCTCAGGAGGCCTCACCAAAAGAGGAGGTGGGAAGACTATAAGAGCCAGAGAGGAAGGAAGACATCTGAAGAACAGGCCCTCTAAATCAACTGAGTAAGGTTCATATAAACCCACAGAGACAGAAGGAGCAAGCAAAGGGCCGACTCTGGACTGCATCAGATCCTCTGAGTGTACCTTTTCATTTGGTATTTTAATGGAACTGCCGAGTGTGTGAATAAGTCAATCTCTGATTTTTATGTCTTCTCTTGGAGCTCTACTCCTTCTGTTGGTTTGCCTTATCCAACTTTGATGTGATGGCTTTTTGATTATTACATTTAATTTTTTATGTTTTGCTCTTAGCTCTTAGAAGCCTGATCTTAACTTAATGAGAGACAGAAAGGGAGTAGATCCAGATGGGAGGGGAGGTGGGAAGAAACTGGGATTAGTAAGGGGAGGGAAAACTGTAATCAGCATATATTGTATGAGAAAAATCTACTTTTATTAAAAAGGAGAAAAATAAAATCACACGTTTAAAAAAAGAAAGAAAAGAAAATGCTTATTGAATGCAAAGGCATTCCATTACACAGTTTTGTTTTGTTTTTGTTTGGTTTTCATATGCCTTCCTCTCATACTTCAACATTCTAAGAGTACAAAACAATTAGAACAGAATCGATCTAGAAAACTCACGGCAATGGTTACTAGCTGTTTGCTACTTCCTAAGTACTGTAACACAGAAAAATGTATTTCACCTCAGCAACTTTAGAATCTCATTTGTGATTTAAAAATTAAAATCATCAACCAGTACATTTAATTAGTAAATGTGCAATGACGTTCTTAATCTATGATATTTTTAAATTTTAATTATTCCAGACGCAACTTTATTAGCTAAGCTATACATAATACATTTTTATGTTTCTAAATAAATTAAACATTGTAAAGGCCTTAAAATAAGCATTGCATATAATTTTCTGTTTTTCCAAGAAATTGAGAGGAAAAGCTATTCAAATATTCTCCTTCTGATTTCAAAATTTTCCAAAATTCAAATAATCCAAATTTTTGAAACTTTTTGCAGAATCAGTACAGGATGGGTTTGAAGCCTTTTGTCAATTTTATGACACTGAAGACATTGTTAAAAATTCAGAAAAAGAAGCTCCTCCCAGATCTGATTCTCACCCCTTACTGACATCTTCACAAATCTTTAGTTTTAAGTGACACTATGTATCTTGAGAATTCGAGGGGAGGAAAATGAAGCAATATTTTTGCAAAGATCAAGTTATGATTTACACAAATTAACTCTCTGATCATGTGTTCTAAATGTAAAGGGGTAAGATTTCCTAAAGCACTGGTGAGGGGCCAAGCAGTAGCCAAGCAAGAGTGCCACTCCCTGACTTTTGCCCTCCATTGGAAGTTTCTGCTGCACCTCCAGCCTCTGTTTCCAATCCCCTGCAGTCTTCTTTACCTTGCTCCCATTCCGCAGACTTCTCTTATAAAAACAGAATTTTCTCATGCTTCATTCCAGCCTAGTTTTGCCCTCATCAACTCGGCAGCATTTCACCCTGATCCCTCGTTGCTTCTCCTGGCTTTCTAAATTCTACAAACTTATGGTTTTCCTCCACAGTTTTTTTTTTTTCATTTCTGGTGTCATCTATACATACCCTTTATCTTTGGAAGAGGCTATGCCCATCTTCAGCTCTTTACACTCCGTGAGCCTCTTCACCCTCAATCCCTTGGTGACCCCATCATTCTCAAGACTAAGCACATGTGTTTGCTTGGATCTCTTTCAGAACTCTAGACAAATGTACCAAACTATCAGCTCAATTTCTTCATTTGGATGAATATACTTTTTAAACTCAACTTGCTCCAAAGTGCATTCCTAGTACTGTATTCTTCATAAGTTTTTCAGTTGATGCTAATGTTATCCTTACGTCAGAATCATGGCACAATTATCTTTATTTTCTCTCATGTCTCCATAAGTGTTAACCATCAGCAAATATAATTGTCTCCAAACACACAATAGTGCCAGCTTTATCAGAACAATTCTCCCTCTGTGACATTTTTCTGAGCCATATATCTTCAAGCCTAGATTATACTGATACTCTGCTTGTCATCCCCTCTTTGCTAATTCTGACTTTCTCCAATGTGAACTAGTTGTGTGCTATGCAGCATCCCACGTCCTCTCTTGTGAACCTCACAATGCCTAGCACATATTGATAAGCACAGAGCATGTGAGTGGCTACCAGAGCCTGTTAGACAGGATAGGGAGGTGATAAATTACTCAATTAATATGGATCACCTGGGGGAGGGCATTAAAACCTTGTGAAACCAGATAGCATTATGATTTAAAGCAACGAATACACTAAATTTCCACCAACTATACACTTGGACATGGGTATATGATGAATTTTATGTGGTGACCATTTTACAAATAAAAAAAGTGCCATGAATATACCAACTATTACTTTCACTGTCTGTAATTCCCAGAAAGATTCTGTCCCCAAATTATTCATTTGGCTACTTCCTTCCTCCATGTCTTCGTTCAAGAAATTATCACTACAAAAACATTTCATGATACATTCCTATGATCAAAGAAAGTATTCTCATCTTATTGTGTATCTCCCTTTTCCTACACAATCCTTTTATTTTTTCTAAGCTATTAATTTTCTAATATAATTAATCAATGTAGTTGATTGTCTCCTTTGCTAAACTGAAAGAAATCTTCATTAGAAGAAGGACTTTTGTCACTATGTCCCACACATCCAGGAGGGCGGGCTGGGTGTCTACAGCTACAGAGCTTATATATCAGCGGTTCTCAACCTGTAGGCCTCTACCCCTTTGAGGGCCACATATCAAATATTCTACATATCAGACACTTATATTACAATTCACAACAGTAGCAAAATTTATACTTATGATGCAGCAATGAAATAATTTTATGCTTGGGGGTCACCACAGCATGAGGAACTGCATTAAAGGGTCACAGCATTAGGAAGGATAAGAACCAGTGTTATACATCATGCTCAGAGAAAGAATTTCCTTCAGAGTTCCCAACTGGACATCCATAATGACTGATCTAGTCATTATTGTAATGAAAATATTTACTAGCTTCATTCAGCCACCATTTCTACATAGCATTGATGTATATGTATAATAATGTTAATAATACCTACATTGTATATTTAAGTCTACTATGAGCCAAGTAATGTATTACTTGATAGATGCTGAAACAAGCAAAATAATATTCCATAACATTCCCTCTTTTTTCCAAGCACAACAGGAACTTCCTGGAGAATTCAGGGTGGCCAGATAAGTTACATAAAAATTGATATCTTTTTTTTTCCTAAAAAATCCTCATGACTGAAGAGTGACAGCTGCCTTTTTAATTCTCCCATTCCCCAAAAGCTAACACTGAAGGCGGCCATAGTGTACTTAAATTCTGTGCTTTGGAATGAAAGAAAGCCCTTGCCATGTGGGCTTCCTTCCAGACAGACCTTAAACGAAACTTTGGAAACTCAAGACCAATGATGTGCTGGACTTGAGCTTAGGCTTGACAGTGGAGGAGCCAAGGAGGTTTCCACTGAAAATTGACCCACGGAGTGTGGCCAAGGGCATTTTAATGGTTTTTGGATACATCAAAAAGATACTGTATGCAACTACAGTGTGTAATATGCAAGAGGCCATTGGCTAGTGCATACTCTTAAGAGACATTACCACAAGGGGTTGCCTGTTGGCAACCTGTGAGGAAGAAAGAATTAGTGCTAAGCATTAAAGCTTTGGAAAACGAAGCAAAATGATCCCAGGTGTCTTAGAGTAGGGCCAGCTATCCCAATCCAATGCTCAAAAGATTCAGTATGAGCTGGGAACACCATCTTTGAGAACTGAGTAAGCTGTGTGTGTTGGGGATGGGAAATGTATACATACGTTTGTACATGTGTGTTTGTTGAGTACACAAATATATTCAACACACACACAATGTGTGTATATGTCTTTATATACATGTATATATTCAGTGTGGTGTGTGTACATATGTGCATGTGTATATGTGTGTAAAAAGAAGGGATTCGCCCAAGACAAAGTTACTTTCAAGTCAATCCAGACCACAGAAGATATTTTAGCCCTTTTAACACGTCATTAGGTAAGCAATTCTGATCTGTCAACTCACAGAAGAAAAAAAAATCCAGTATGTCAGCTGTCTGTAACTGCTGTCATAACTGATGTAGTCTCTTCCCCATAGCAACTTTGTGGGGAAAAAAATGGATTGATTTAAACTGAGATGAATGGAAATCTGTTAGCATTTTGCAGTAGTTTAATAGTTTTCTTGAAGAATACCACACATCATTTCAGCTGCCAACTTGCCTAGGAGTGGAGTTTTTTGTTTTTGTTTTGGGTCCTAAAATTTTTTTTTGCTCCTACTATAAGAATTCCAATTTCTATTGCACACAAAGAAGCCAGCCCCCAGCACCGGTTCCTCATGCTCCCGCACCGTTTGCCTTCTTTTACCCTTGCTCAGCTGTCTGCTTGCTCATATTCAGTAAGTTACTCGTTTATTTTAAAAACTTACTTTTAATCCCTCGCCTCATAAAAAGAAAACGTCTTTACTGTCGTGCTGGGCTGTTCAGCAGCAATCTCTTTCCCTCCGTTGGATAAACAGCCTCTACCCCCATAGTTCCTCTGCTCTGGAAGCTGGATTACTGCCTCATAGAAGAGGACGACAGCACTATTAACACATAATCATTATCATTACCTCACGCTCAGTCACATGGATCCTTCTAATCCTGAACGTCTTGCCTCTCTAATCTTGCTATATCTAGCCTCCCCTGCTGGGTAGCTGGTATGTACCATTTTCACAGAAGCTTAATATAATCACAAATAGAAAGCATAAAAAAAACATGTTTTAACTAAGTTGGATCTTATGGATAACCACTGGGAATTTTAAACAAACAACAACAAAAACGCAACAACAAAACATGTGGGTGACGACGGGGACAGAGATCTCAACCTAGATCCATGTATCCTTCCTTCTATTTACTGTATTACCCATGTGAGATTTGCTTTTATATTTCTGAGTTGAGACTGCTCAGCAAGGTACGGAGGTGTCCTGTGCCTGAGTGGGTTTTAGGAATGGCACTGCCCCACTCCTAAGACTTCCCCTAATATCAAAAATCATTGCAGTCTTATTGGACCTGCTCCATGGCCACATAAAGTTGCAGATGGGGTGATAAGCAAATTAGGAGACTTTCTTGATCACTTTGGAAAGCATCCACCACTATCAGGAATACAGAACCCATTTTTCCAAAGCTGTAAAGATAAGGTGTTAGACTACATCCTTAAACTGAGAGGGGAATTTCAGAAGACTTCCACGAACAATCAGTGAACTCAAATCCTATAGCAGCTCATCACATTTTCTTTATGGCATTCGTCTGGCTAAGTGGCCAGGAGGTTCTGTGTCACGGTTCCCAGCTTTCTCTACTTCACACATTAAACAATACAGCAAGAAAGTCTATCAATAAACATGATGCAAATGAAAATATTTTTCAAATGAGTTCCTTCTATTCCAAAGGAACATAACAAACCAAGAAGTTCATAGAAAGAGAATTATAGTGGCTGAGAGAAAAAATGTAAAGTTACAGGGACATCTGAATGTTAATAATTAGGAAAAGCACAAGATGGGACAGAAAATCAAATGGCACACAGCATAAGCATACTTTTATTCTGCTATCACTATTAAACTCAGATTGAGGAAAGAAAGGCCTTAATACTGCCCCTCAGATTTAAGAATAAAAAAACTATAAATGTGTGCTAAAATTTATTCTAATGAAAATGAAAAAAATCAACTGAGGTAATATCAGAGATGTACAAATTCCATTTTCTATCTTTCGCTTTTAAATCTAGTCACTTAGTTCAGAACAAATGATTGGTCTCTGCTTCTTCCAGTAACCTTGTGCTTGAAATGTCTCATAAAGTTCTGCAAAACAGAATAAGGATTAGTGATGAAAACATGCTGCCTTCGAGTCACACAACTCCAGCTCTCCTCTATGGGCTCAATCAGAAGCAGGGTTGTGTGCTCAACAAGCTCCCCAGATACCTACAGCAAATGGAGAGAAACAGAAAAGAAAATTACCAGTCAGAAAACTGGCAGAGTACTGTGCTTCGAAGAATGGCCACTGGACACCCCTAACTCGCTATAAACTATGGAAATAAAATAAAGTTTCTAAGGACTTGATACCATGGTTCACCCTAGACATTGGCAACCAACTGTTCAAACCTCATAGCCACAAGCTCATTTTCTGCCATTTCTCAAGATCTCTGGAGGTTACAGTGGTTCTACAACAGAAGCAATCCAAATTCCAGTTAGGCCTATGCTGTTCCTTTAACCCTTCCCATCATAGTCTACAACACCCATTCAGAATTTTAGCTCAAGAACCATGTTGATGTGAACACTGTTTTGAGGCTATCAGTCATGGCAGTGATTCAGCATAAAGAAATCCTGAAATTTAACATGTAGTAATGGTTCAGACAGTTGCTGAGAAAGCGTGTAGACAAAGCATACCAGGTTATAACTGACATACGTTTTTAACTGACGATGACATTAGTGCCTTTAGTCATTGATAAGCTAGAAAACCTCTCGTTTCTTTAGTTTCTGCTCTAATTGTGAAGCCACCATACTCTTCCACACCCAGTGAAAATAAGCAGATAAAACTAAAGTGCAAGTAAGTAGATGGAGATGTTCTAGTTTGCCCAACAGACACAGCTGGAAACAAACATGAAGAACAAGGGACATGGAAGGGCAGAAAGATCACAGAAAGGGGAACCCCAACAATAGAAGGAGAAACACCCTCTATATGTTTAACCACGGTAAGGCTAAAGAACCAAGCCAAGGTGGTAATGGGGCATGTCCCAGAAGGAGCATGGTGGAGAACCTAGCAGGTCATTTTTCCATCTGAGGAGAGATGAGTGCTTAGAATTTTCAGTATAAATATGTACAGTGGTAATTAATAAGCTAGAACTAAAGAAACACACATGAAGTTGCCCATAATCCCCATAGGGTCTCCTACCCTCTAAGCCCAAGTCACCACGAGTAGCACAGTAAAATAACATTTTAATTGAATGTGATTTGCAGTCACAAATCCAGGAAATAGCCAGGCAGTTTTAAAATAAATTGTTCCTAAAACACTTGCATTTAGATCCTTCACAGGTTCTGTTATCCTCAACAAGTACCGAGAATAAGGGACATTCCAGAAGATCGGGATGATACACACACAGCATTTTAGAAACACTGGGGGATGCTAGCCTGGGTATAGTCCAAATAGTCCAGAAAACCATGCACCACATCGCGTAGGAAAGGCAGGCTGTATGTACTAACATTGCTTCCACAAAGAATGCAGCTCTCTGCAATGCTCCTTTCAGTGTGATGTGTCTTTATTTACCTTGGAACTCTTACCCAGTGTTATGACAACAGGATGCTGACATTCCAGGAACCATTAGGCATTCCCAAAAGGCATTTCCACTCTCCAGCGGCAGCTTAATACATTTGAAACTGAGCCCATTTTTTTTTATTATTATTTAACTATAGGAAGACTCTTCCAGGACTTTGCTGAAATGTATCCCTGTATTTCTTTCCTATCATCTGAAATGTTTTTTTGGAAGAAAAAAAAAATCAAAGGTACATCTAAAATAGAAGTCTATTTTTAACTTCTTTTTACCACTTGAAAGGAACAGGCTCCTCGATGATCTACGGGTGAGGGGAAGAAACTAAGGTGGTCAGGAAAGCAGTTCAATGTTTTCACTGACTCCTCAGCCAGCTTTTAGGTACATCACAAGAAAACCTATGCCCCCTTGCAGACTAAGCCTCCCCTGCTCCAAGCCTCTGCCCTGCCTTCCCTGGGAGCTACATGGTTGCTTGTAACTTCCCTTTCAAGTGGGGATGTCAGACAAGAAGAGGCTTAATGTTCAGACTCTCCCTTTGTGAGAGTCAGGTATGCTCAATGCAAACCTGCAAAAAAAAAAAAAAAAAAAAAAAAAAAAAACCAATATGGTCTCCTCTAGGTCTAGGCAGCTTACTTGACAGTATCAGAAGAATGTGCCCTCTGTGTGCACACATCCTCATCTTTCTCTAGCTTGTCACAGATATCCCGCTGCCTCTGTATTTGCAGCAGTGTCTTTCAGAGAAAACCAAATTGTCACATGCGATATTTGGAAACTTTGTTATCTTCTAGATGATTGCCAACTGTAAGTGGGAAGCCAATAAGAAATCTTTAAAATACACTTAAAATACCCATTAGCAAAAGAGAGAGATTGTGCTTAGGGTTCCACACTGCCGGGGAAAACAACTTGTAAGCATTATCAATTTGGGCTGAGTACCTAAGGCAATGTTCCGCAGAAGCCAGAGACTTGCCTCTGGAGTCTGTTCCCCACCTCACTAATAGGCCTGGAAGCTACAGACAATTAATTATTAGATTATGTAACTCCCACTGCTAAAAGTTAGCAGAACATTCTACAGTTTTACCTCAAGTGTGATGCTTTTCAGCTGGGGTGCAATTTCATCAGCTCACTCATCTGAATCTTTGTGCCACTTAAGCCTGGCTTCCCAGGGTTTTTCTTTAATTGGCTCTGTCTTCTTCTGCCCTCAATCAGCCTGGCTTCATCCTGGGTTCTCAGTTAAAATGTCTCTGAAAACTGTGCTACCAAACTTTCACTGTAGTGCCAGGGATCCTTATCCATCTAAAAACCTCCATACAGAAAGGTCTGTCTTTCTGATTAATGAAGGTAGGCCACATGCTTCTAGGGTCATCAATACTAGAACACTGAAGCAATACCACATACCCTTTAAGATTTGGAAGCTTGAGAGAAGGTTATCATGAAAAGGAACCAACAGACTAGATTTTATTACCACTTATTTTTACCATAATGTCTTTGCAAACCTGCAGACACTCGGTTTACTAATAATAGCTACTAAGCCATCTACCTTGAAGAATTTTGATCAGAGATCATTGAAATAGTAGATGATACATTGCTCTGGAAACAAATTTATAGGAACTAAACTATTATTGGAAGCTTCAAACCCTATCATTGTTTTCATGGTTTCCATGTGGTGTGTCCTCACTGGAAGTGTTGTCTCTAGAATGGTGATGTGAAGGCAGTACAAACCTGAAGAGCTTGGAATTACAGCAAGGTAAATGGTTCATCGAGGCATTGCCTTGAAAGACATTAATGCAGATTTCTTTGGGCAGGTTACTATGAAGAGCAGACAACACATATAATTGACTCTTTCTGCAGAAAGCCACTTTCTGCTTCTCCATCTTGCTAAAACCAGGCTAGATCCCTCTCTTAATTTTCTTTCTTTGGCTCTAATAAAATATTCTGGGGGAAAAAGGTAATTCAAGACACAAAAAGTTTATATTTAACTCATGGTTGAAGATACAGTCCACATTCAAGAGAAGAGATCAGTGAACACATATATAGCAGTTAAGACTGTTTCTCTGTTTAAACATCCTAGAATCCCACTCAGGAAATACGTCTCTGAGGTCTTCAGACCTCAGTTAATGAAATCAAGTTCTCAAATACACATATATATTCATGCTCAGAAGCTCATCTTTCTGGTGATTCTAGATTTTATCAATTTCAATAATAGATCCTTTATCACAGACAGATTATGAAGCAACCAAAACTTGATTTTACAGACTCAAAATCTGAGCTAAACCATTTTTTATAAGCATCTACCCGAGGTATTTTGTTGCATAAGTTTAAAATAGACTGATACAACTGTAGACTTAAAACATTAAAGAAAATAGATTAAACCATCAGCATATATGATCAAGTTTGTTGCTCTTAATTTCTGAAATTTCACTGCTACTGCACTACAAAAGGAATCACAGAAATTCCAGAGGACATGTCAATTTCAAGGAATAGAGAGTCAGCAGTTAAGAGCACTAATTTCTCTTCTAGGCAGCCTGAGTTCGATTCCCAGCACCCACATGTTAGCACACAACTAACTGTAACCCCAGTTCCAAGGGTTCCAATGCCCTCTCCTGGCCCCTAAAAGTACTATGGATGAATGTGGTACAGACATAAAGCAAAACACCCATACACATAAAACAAATCCGAACAATAAAAAATAAAAATAAATACATACCACATAACTCAAAATGTTTTGAGAAAGACTCAAAGCCTAGCTGTTCAATGACATTACTCAACTCAGCCGCCTGCTGCTGATATGACTTGTCATATTGATGCAAGGACACTAACTGTACTCCAAGGTTTCAACTGCCATCTTTGTAAGAAAAAAAAATGGTGGACATTTATATGCAGCCACAAGTAGCTCTTGGACTTTAACCCAGTTATCAAGCTGCTTGACTTATCTGAGCTCCTCTGACCAGTTCTAAAGTTAAGTTCATTTCCATTGTCAAAATGTATACTTATCTATTCTTCATCAGTAATATAGTCTTAATTGCCCCAACTGGTGCTTTATTATCCCTTCCTTTAAGATTTCTTATAATAATTATTTTCTTTCTTTTTACTCCAATCATGTTTTTGTGTCCCTTTATCATCTCAGTATGAGATTAGCCAGTGTTTCTACATGAACCTCCTCATCTTACAAAGTCTCTATTCAGTTCCACATGTGGCAACATTCATTTTCTTATGGCATCACTCAATTACTCCAAATAATCAATACCTAGGAACCATGCCAAGCTTTTAAATTCTGCGCTAAATGGTTTTCTGTAATTTAAGTCAATCCACAGTAAGATGTTTCCAAGCATTAATAAATTGCACTTAGTAATCTGGCAGTGACAGTAATATGTAACTGATATTTTTAAATCAGTAAGAGATCCTTAAAACAGTCAAGAATAGTTTTTAATCATGATTCCTACAAATATTACTTATACATACATGAGGCAAAGAAGAATGATTCCAAACAACTCTGTACTTGTCCAGTGCAGGCAGAGAATGTGGGACCAACTTGAAACTGGCCCAGAACACACAGATGATACCCAATAAGTGTCATTTGGTAAATTAAGAATAGAGTGACTAAGTTTGTGGGACGTGAGCTTTTTAATGTAAAGAATGGAACAATCTTATGCAAGCTAGAACGAATTGGTCGCATTAGGTAAAGACTATGATGTGCTATGGCAAGTTGAAGAAGTACAATCAAGGCAAAAAAAAGTAACACACATGGGGCAGGGAACCATTATGCTAAACCCAAGGAAAATTTACATGGAATGTACTGTGTCCTAATACTTTGCCTCCAATGGCTTTGCCTCCCTGACTTGAAAGACACACACAGTAAAGCTTCATTCAGTCAGGTGTTCCGGCTGCCACCATAGCACATGAAATATTAAGGCGTTTTGTCCGTCGATTTGCTCCATTCCAAAATGAAATTCCAAGAGCATTCAGTATCTAAATAGAACCTTCTACTTTTGAGCCAGAGATGTTACCCTGTTGTAGAGTGCTTTCTTGGCAAGCATAAAATTCTGGGATGGATGCCCATCTCCATATAAACTGGGCATTGCAATGTGATTCACAGCTTTCATCCCAACAAATAGGAGACAAGGCAAGAGAATTAGGAGTTCAAGGTCACCAGTTATATAGTGAGGTTGGGGACAGGCTGGGCTTTAGAGACCCTGTTAAAAGAAGAAGAAAAAAAGACTAAGGAAGAGCAAAAGAGAAACTCCAAGAAGAAAAGAAGAAAATTCCTTGTAAAATTCTGTCTTAGAAGCTACAGAGCCAGGTGTGTATGGAGTATAACTATCTTAATTTCCTTTAACTGAGCTTAATTTCTACCATAAACCCCCAATTAATATCCAACAACCTAACTGGGCCTCTTCAAATAAGTGCAATTAGTGACTACTCAGTTATTTCTGATTTAAAACCTATCACCTTAGAATGAGACAGGCAAGTCTCTTTTTTTTAAGATTTTATTTATTTTATGTAAGTGAGTACACCATAGCTATCTTCAGACACACCAGAAGAGGGCATCGGATCCCATTATAGATGGTTGTGAGCCACCATGTCGTTGCTGGGAATTGAACTCAGGACCTTTGGAAGAGCAGTCAGTGCTCTTAACCACTGAGCGATCTCTCCAGCACCCCAGGCAAGTCTTAAGATCCCATAATCTGCTTATGGTTTGTAAGTGGAGGAGACACCTTGGGCATCAGATTGGCCAGTAATGTTTGTTGGTAAAGATCATTCACAACATCCACAGGCTCTGCCATATCAAGTGTGAGAGCTACCACAAACTTGCATTTCTAACAACTTCTCAGGACATGAGGATGTTGCCAGTCTCTGAGAGCCACTGGTCCACCTACTGGACTCTTTTAGGTGATTTCAGACCTCTGTTAAGCTTTCTTCTAGTCTCTGAATTATCTCCATAGAGCTGTCAACTCTCCATCAGGAAAAAAAAATGCCCCTAATAAAAGTGTAATAAAAGTCTAGCTGTTTCAACTCACAGTCATACAGTATACAGCACAAAGATATAGGACCTTGTCAAAGTGCCTCAACTAATGTATCAGCATTCTCACACACACCATGCTAACTCAGCACTGCACATTCAGCTTTTACTGGTTACAAATTGTAGCTAGTTAAACAGCAATGATCAAGTGTAGACTGAGAAAAGAAAAATACTTTAACACACATAAAAGAAAAACAGTCAGGGTTTTTTGTCTCTTAAAAACCATCTGGCCTTAGAGAAGGCCTTTGAATGTATCAGATCTTGGCCTTCTCACCTATGGCAAGAGGATGATATTATCTTTACTGGCCTAGAAACTTACAGAATATCCAAGGGACTCAAATGTAATGCAATGTTAAACCTTTAAGCAAAAGACTTGATATGCCATGTTCATCTTCCATTTGCCTAGGTAGCTGGAAGCTCACAGGTTCTGGGTATGTGTATTTTTTTAGAATGAACACTGAGCCTGTCGCTGCTGGCAGTCACTCACTATAAATACTCATAAATACACACAAGGCTGACTAGAACGACTGAGTGCATCCCTTGCAAACCACGTGCACAGGGATCTTAAGTCGGCTCAAACTGAACAAGGTAAATGTATAAAAACTCCCAAACCATTTGCTCATTTTTCAGAGAACTAGTTGTTCAAACAGGAACGATCATACTATTGCTGACAACACAAACTAGGCCTGCTGTCAATATCAGACAGCATGATAAATAATTCCCTCTTTCCATTTACACTCCACAGGAATCTTACTACTTAAACAACATACATCAAAATACAATGCAAATGGTGTTTACCATGCATGGACCTTTTCCTGTGATAGTGGTTTTCCACCTAAAATGGAGCCAAAGGCTTTTGTTCACACTCTCTTCCCTCGTCAGACTGTCTCCCAGTCTTAATAAAGTTTCAGGCTTTTTTCCTCCCTCCCCTTCAGAACAGGAAAGAATCAAGGATACTTGAAGAAAAATGTAAATTCCAGGATTCTGCTCTGAAGACTGAACAATTCTTGACAAAATAGGAAGAAGTGTTTTTTTTTTTTTTTTTTTTTTTTTGTTCCTTTTTTTTAATTTCAGATCCCTGGAGGGAGCTCAGATAGGTATGCCACAGTCATCTAAGTAGCTAAAGATTAAATTTAAACTCCATATCCTACTTTTGCCAAGCAGAGACTGTGTTACAACTTCTGTGCCCTGACCCTCTATCAGAACCCACCACTTGATAAGCTTCAAGTATTAATCCACAACAAACAGAATGGAATGTCTTAGAACTGCCCTTTTTGAGTTTTTCTCACAGGACAGTTTTCTATGCCGGTCTTAGTCAAACTCTATGGCTCAGTTTCCTAATCTGCCAAATAACAACATACTTTAAACAAACAAAAGAAATCTAGATACAGGGGTCTCGAGAGACAGCTTAATGGTTAAGAGCATATACTACTCTTGAAGAAGGGCAGAGATTAGATTCCAGCACCCATGATAAAGACCTGTAATTCCAGCTCCAAGGGACCTGATGACCTCTTCTGGCCTCCATGGACACTAATTAACACGAGAAGCATTGGATATAATGCTAAGTGCCTAAGCAGCCACATACTGGCTGGTTTTTATTAATGAAGTTACTAAGCCATGAGTGGATAAAGTAATGAATGAAGAAGACTTTTAGGTATCTGTGATGGTTTAAATGAAAATGTCTCCCATGGGCTCCAGTATTTAAATATGTGAGCCCTAACTGGCAGTGCTTTTGGCCGGAGAAGGAGATTTGGCCTTGTGACATGCATATGTCAATGGGGCCAGACTTGAGAGCTTAAACCTTCACTCCATTTCCAGTTGTCTCCCTCTGCTTTGTATTTGGGTTTATTGATGTGTGTAGCTTCCTGCTCATATTATTTGCTGCTACAATTGCTCTTCGGGAGCCATAAGACAAACATACTATCCTGTAAGTTGCCTTGGTTATGGTGTTTTCTTCACATCAACACAAACTAACATCTTTGTTTGGCCCTACTGTCCCCCACACAGGCTTACCTAGGTATAGCCTACAATGCCTGTATATTGCCTCATTGACATAACAGGTGTCAATGAAAGAGCTCTTGCTTTTATTTTTTTCAACAGTAAAATTCTGACACAGATCACCCAGCTAGAAAGGCTGGAGAGCTGATAAAGATCAATGCTTATAACTTATAAAAGAAATCCATATGCATTAGTGTCAATGTTTGAGATATAGATCTATGAATAAAATTGAAGTCCAACGTTATATGAAATGAAAACCAATGTTTTGCCCAATTTTTAGTTATTTTTTTTCTTTCAGTACAACCTGAGAGCTTTCCAATATGGATGCTGAGTAGAAAAAATACATTTTCATATAACCTTTTACGTGAGCTAACTTAGTAATTATCTGAAGGGTACATTCTGGCAGTAACTCGGGACAAGAATTCAATGAAATCTGGCAAAATGTAGCAAGGAACAGGACTCTGAAAGGACAGAAGACCGTCTGTGTGGGCGCATTCTTCCACGAATCATGAAATGGTGCCGAGCATTTTGCTCAAACAATTTTACTGTAGTCAGAAAAGTCCTTCTGCATAAAAATAACTTGTTTTATAAATTAGCTGTCAGGTCCTCGAAGAAGCCAACCATGAACAATTTGTTGTTGGTTATATTTCCATTATTGTCACCATTTTAATCCATACTTTAGTGATGAATGGCTTTCTAAGAAAACTTGTTTGAAGGATAAAGAATGAAATCCGTTAAACGAAGTTCGACCTGACAAGATTCATTTCTCTTGGGGTCTCGTCAGTACAGAGATTCCCATGGCATAATTAATGGTCCAAGAGATGAAACAGGGCTCCTATTCTGTCATGTCTCTTCTATTTAAGTCTTCAAAAATGAAAAATAATGAGAAAAGGTGTAAAACAAATTGCTTGATATGCCAAAGAGCAGAATAATCCCATTAAAATAATTAGAAGTTCATTTCAAATTATGAAATACCCTTGTCTCGTTGGAGGGAAAGCTCAGTCTGGCTGATCTCTTGGTGTCCGTGGGCCCCATTTATGACACAACCAGTAGACATATTTGAAAGTACATGCTTTCTTAAGATACTTTAAAGGCCTCCTGATACACTCCTCTTAAAATAAAAGGCTTTAGAAAATCAAGCTTTCAAAATGCATACTTCCAAGATGGCATATTACTTTACTTTATTTCATATGTATCTAAAAGAAGAGTTTAGAATACATAACTATTATGAGAAAAATGCTTCTAAGAATTATGTTTGTAGGTACAGGGGATAGAAGAAGGCCTTTTCTATAAGCATTAGATTTCTCACTATGAAAAAATAGGAATAATAATGTCAACAGCAGCTAAACTTGGGTCTGTGGCCAACTGAGTCAATGACATGTCATTTCTACAAAACAAAGTATTTTGCTAACAACATGAGGAAGATTACTTACACAAGGTTTACACAAGGATTACTTAGAATCCATGCCTCTGGGGAATCTCATAGTCTACTGGGGAGTAAAAGCATGAATCGAAAGAACTGGGATAAGGGAGAAGTTTGGATTGCTCCAGCAAACACAAGGGAGAAAATCATTAGCTCCAACCAGGTTACATCCAGCTCCACCAACAAGGTAGCAGTAAGAAGTCTAGGATTTTGTAAAATGTGGAAGCTTGGGGTGGTGGTTAAAAAATCCTTCTTGAGGAGAGTTAGAGACTGGAGTTACAAGAGGAGAAACAAGCTATGGAGAAAGGCTTCATTATCCTAGCTTCTAACTCTATTGGAGCACTGAGAGTTTTGGGATTTGAATTATCAAGCAATACAACCAGTGCACAGTAAGCACTCACCATATGCTACACAAGAGAAAACCACTCCAACTATGACAGACACATAAGTGCAAGATTCTGCCTAGGAAATTACAAGTGATTTAAACATGGAAGTGAACACTCAGCCTCATTTCCTATTTGCTTGGATGTCACATCCAATAATTCTCACCAACAAACAGCACGGATCACTTCACCTTGAGTGACAATGACTTTGCCTCCAGCACCAATCACTCCACTTTTGGGGCCTATCAATCACCTCATCTTTAGTGGAAACTCACTGACTTTCTATTTGCTTCTACAGAAATCTCACCTACTTTTTAGGAATATGTCTCTTCATACGTTCATGTATGATTTCCTATGGTTCTATTAACTTTTAACAATGGAGCGTCACATTTTCCACTCAAGACAATATGTTATGCTACGAAGAAATAGCACTTCAGTGGATATATACAAATAGTAGTTGAATTAGCAAATCCCCAGAAAGAGGTACCTTGCCAGAGCTAAAGTGCTTAAAACATCAATGTATACGTTTTTCCCTCCATACACATTTCTTGACCCTTTTCCCTTAACTCTCATACAAGAAGCTCTGACTATTTATACTCCCAGGAATAAGGGCTATTCCTACTATCCCATTTTATTCACCATTTACTCATACTTTGTATTTCTGAGCTCTACAAATAAAAATATTTTTATTCCTAATAATGAAAGGCAGGTTTTATTTTCACCTTAAAGGACTTTCAAATGCCTTTGCAGTCTACCAAACCTATGTCTCTTATCTGGATTTTAGTTGGTTATAAACACTAGCTTAAATGTTACCAGAAACCGGGGTTTAGGAGTACTCAGTTGCCTTTCATCTATCACCCAATGAACACAGAGTAGATAACCCTGCACAGTGAACCATGCCTGACTGGGTTTAATGGAAAAAAAAATCCAATTTGTGTCTCTGAGATGACTTGGGAAGGGAGGCACAAAGCACAGTCTCCACCTCTCCATGAACCAGGCTGGCTCCTAATTCTTCTGGGATGCTAGAAACTTCAGGGAATGCAGGAGCAGATGTTGCATCTTCTAAGAACTGCGTCACCCAGCAAAGGGCTGTCTGCCAGCAGGTTCCCTCTCTCTGAGCTTGTTCCCAGTGGAGTCTCCTTTCCTATGTATCAGCTAAACTCCAGCCGTCATCAACTTTAATGGTAATTGCATAAGATTTTTCTGAAGACTGAGAATCTTTCTTTTGACTTGAAATCTCTGTGCTATGCTATTGTTTAACTGGGATCTTTCCTTATGCTTCCTTGGATGGTTTCATCCTGGAGCTCTAAAGTTGCCAACAAAGAACTGCATTGTTAGAATGCTTCGGCTTCATTAGTGCTCTAGTGCTGCACCCAGTAAATAAAGCTGATGAGGATAGACTTTTAAAATCAGCGTTTTAGAGTTTTATTCATGAATGCAATTTGCTCATGAAATAAGATTTAAGATGGCTTAAACTTCAAAAGAATAAAATCTATTAATGGAGTAGAGAAAATCCAAGTGAAACAAGAACAATGAAGAAACCACCAGAAAAGACAAACTTGGGGAAAGCATTTTGTACTTTTTTTCAAGGCTGAACTTGGCAGCTCTTGTTTCTTAATCAGAGGACAGCAGTGGAGCATTTAAGACAATCAACTTCATTCTGAAGCTGAGATCAAGGAGTTATCAGGAGAGTCTTTCTTCACCATTCCAGAAATAACAAAGTCACCAGGATTCTCCAACAACAGGTTTCACAAAACATTCAAAGGTATCTTTGAGGACATATGGCTGGGTGCACACTCTGTGCAGGACACCACACTCCCAAGTTCTAAATGATGCCACTCTTGTTTAAATGTTGTAGCAGCTATTTTGAAATTACTAATAGTCCTCTTTCTCATCACCAACAAGGTTAGTACAGACTATCTATGATATATTTGCTTTTGAACTTTACAAATTCAGTGGGAGTACAGTAATATGCAGAGAGTTGCATGGAGATAAAATATTCCCCTCCCCATACACATTTACTTTGATGGCTTGGAGAGAGAGAGAGAGATCTCTTATCTTTGAAACCTTTGAACATATTTCTGGTTTCAATCAGTTACTCAGTTGTATGAGTCTGACTTGCTCACAGTAAGCTGCCCCTTTTGTCATTTTTTTCCACCTGAATTGTATTAGCTTAAGAAACAACCCATCCGAGGTATTCACAAATGAGCAAAATATTTTCAGGTGGCACTTTATGTGAATTGTACCTTAGAGCTATCATAATTATTTCTTCCTATTTTCCTAGTCTATTTTGCTTTGTTTTATTTTTGAGTTTCAGACATAGTTTGAAGATATTTTTTCTGTACTCACTCAAAAAAATAAAATAGACCTGGCATGCGTTATTCACATGATTGATGAATCCTTTGTGTGCACGAAGACACAAGGAACTTGTATCAGTGCATCCCTAACAGCATTGAGGCTGCAGATGGGGCTTGCTCAAAGGTAATAAGACCCAAAAATCCCTGTGTTCTATCATAGCCACTACAGTTTTCCACTCATGGCAAAGGGCACAAGGAATACCAGGCTGTCTAGCTCAGCTTCTCTTTAGCATAAAGTAGGCGGCTGAGGGAGATGATGGAACATTACTTGCTACGTTACCTGTAACACGCACTGGAATTTCAAAGAAAGATAAGTTTTCCCTAAGAGTGTTACATTTAAAGCCATTTTAATTTAACTAGATTCATGGGTGGTAGATAAAGGTTAGTGGATAAACACACATGCCGTGCAAATGTGAGAACCTGAGTTTAAACCCCCCGGGAACTATGTAAAAGTTGAATGCACTAAAGTCTGTTTGCAATCCCAGTGCCTCCTTAGAGGAAGTGGGCAGGCCAGCTAGTCTTGTATATGCGGCAGAAAAACAACAAAGAAGAGACTATCCTCAGACGAGGTCAAAGGTAAAAGCCAGTATACACACAGGTGCACAGATATATATATGCATACACACTGTATGTGTGTACACATGTACAAACACACATGTACTGTATGAGTACACACAAACATGAAATATACCTAGATACATCAGTTTAGACTTAAACGATGCAAGTTTACATGTGAAGCTAGAGACAGTTTACCTTCAAGTCCAAGAAGCTTAAGTTCAGAGCCCTGCTCCTGCCCTGGCTCTTCCCAAGACCTTTTCATGTATTTTGTCTAAACTAGGTTCCCTCATAGTGTCAAACCCATAGTCCCGAAACATGGATCCTGTGCAGGTAGGACCCAGGTGTTCGGAACTGAGTACTTTTTACTTCACACACAAACTCCCATTAAGAGTGACAGGGAGGAGGGCGACCCTGTAGGAGGACCAGCAGTCTCAACTAATCTTGACCCCTGAGTTTTCTCAAACCCTGAACCAGCATTAAAGGCAGAATATACCAACTGATAGGAGGCCCCGAATATATACAGCACAGGACTGCTGGTATGTTCAATCGGAGATGATGCACTTAACCCTCAAGAGACCTAAGGCCACAGAGAGTTGAGAGGTCAGGTGGAGCTGGATGTGGGGGATGGGGCAGCCTCTTTGAGACAGAGGGGTTGGCTGGAGGTATGGAATGTGGAACAGTCAGAGGGTGGACATGGGGTGGGGGGATAAAATCTCGAGTGTAAAAAACTAACTAACTAAATAAATAAATAAATAAATAAATAAAATGAGTGACAGGGTAGCATTGCTGTGTGCTGTTAAAAATGTCAGTTCCTCTTTCTACCTCACAGATTTACAAAGATTACAGGACTGGCTCAGAAGGCAGAAGTCTTTACCCTGCTCTAACAAGTTTTCTCTCATGCTGAACTCACCCTGAGCTCGGAGGCATATTTCTAATTCTAACAAGTTTAGGAAAGTTAATTTCTAATCCAGCTTAAAGGCAGAAACAGATGAGCACACACGTAAAGCATCAGCTTAGAAGTGTCGGAAGAAGGGTGTGCGCTAAGAAGTCACTCGCTGAAGTGCTGTTCGTTGAGAAGTAAGAGCTCTGCCGAATAGTTTATCTCACAGGAACTTTCTAGAAAATCTGCCTTGAAGGAAGGAAACATAATTTGCCTAACTTTCTCTACAAAGACTACCCTATGTTATCACAGATTTCCTTTATATCAGTGGCAGGAAACTAAGGCTTGCTTTATAGGAAAAAGATTCTGAGGTATGGCGTCAAAAAAAAAAAAAAATTCCAGTCACACAGAAATCCTACCACATAAACAAAACTTTAGCTTCATCTTTATAAGTTTATTTGCTTTTCATGACAATAAAGTTATATACCTCTGAGATAATTTTAATTCTGAAAATATCCCATGGCAACAATAAAAACAACAAAACCAGAAGAGAGCTAATAGCATCCTGGAGTTTGTGGGAAATCATTTCTCTCTGTTAAAGTACCTGTGACTACAAAGTGTGGCAATCAGTGTTTGTATTACCTTTGCCACTGAAATAGCAACATTTCCAACAGAGAAAGCACAATGATTAGGAATGTCAAACTAAAGAAACCAAATCCCCCTGAAACAATTTCCAGAAACGTGTATTTTGATTTCTTCTGAATAGAAGTACAAATAAATCTATTGAGCACATATAGACTCCAGGAGATTGTCACTAGGTTTAAACGTAACTATTTCAGCACAGGGAGAAATGAAGTATTAGAACAGTGGCTAGCAAGAGGAGATGTCCGATGCATATAATTTATCTGACATTCATTGACAGGTTACAAATTGAGAATACAGGCAGAAGTTCTCAAAATGTTAGGAGAGATTCTTCAAACATTTTAACACTATATTATGGCATAATATAGAATGATAATATTTCTAATTATCATAATACAGAATGACAACATTTCTTACAAGCTACACTGCTAGCTGATTTTAGGACCTTCAACTCAGCAGCAAAAGATTATTTTTACAAAAAGTTTTCTCATCTCAGTTTGGAAGGGTTTTGTGAGGTGTGGTCCCAAGCTTTTTGTTTGCACTTTGGAATGTTATTAACAAGTTATCTCCTGAAATAGTGCAACCTTTAGATGGTTTAGATGGGGAGGGTTGGCTAGAACATGTGTTCCGATGTAATTACCCTGCAGCAACCAGTTGTTTTTCAATGGGAAGGTGTCATCCGAAAAATGAACCTGAAATTCCTATTGTTCTTGTTCTTATTTGAGTCTAGAATAATCCCTGGAGGCTGTGTACTGAAGGCTTGACACACAACTGACAAGACCTTCCACAGCTGACTGAACGTCAAGGGCTCCAATCTTGGGATCTATATAATAGCATTACTGGGAGGTGGGGTCTATTTGAAGGAAGTAGATTACTAGGCCATGGCTGACAAAAATCTACCTTGTCTTCCTCAGCACGTTCATTCTGTCTCTCTAATACCTCCTCTCTTAGCCACTGTACATATGAACCTCTGTTCCACTGTTTCTCTCATGGTAGTACCAGCCTCACTGTGTCTGAAAACCTTTGGGACCAACCAAGCATGAGTTGAAACCTGGGAAACCATGGACCAAGAGAATATTTCTCTTCCTTTGAATTTGTTCCTCTAAAATATTTGTTACAGCAACACAAAGTCCCATATATTTTCCCATAAATCAAGCACATGTGCAATACAAACAGCATCACCTTGTAAAGAGAAGCAGTAAACATTTTATGTTCTTTAAAAACCCTATGGGCACATTTATTAAATAACTACATTTATCAGAACATACACACATACCTCAAGTACTTAGAGCTTCTATGAGAAGATAAGAAATCTAATTAAACTTAGAGGTATCCTGGCTTAATACAAATTAACCCAGAAGTATTTCAAGTAAACACACATCCTGAGTGTCAACGTTTATTTTCCCTTTAAGGCAAATTGGACAGAAGTGATCTGGTGCTCTGCACTGCCCTTCCCATCAACCTGGTCCTTGCACACCACTGACAGGTCTTTGTCTCTGGAGCCTAACTGTCGTCCATGCTCCACGTGGAACGATCCTTGAAACTCTTGGAGTCTTTCTAGCCACAGGTATTCACAACCTGACTGTGACTCAGAACCCACTCTGAACCAAGTCACTGCTCACGCTGCTGTGCCTCTCCAATCTGTCCACAAATTAGGCTATAACCAGCCATACAAAATTGCTAAGAGTACCACACATGGCAGGTGTGGCAAGACATCTTTCTTCTTGCTATAACTTCCTTCCCGACTACTTCATCTTCAGGAACACTTCCACTGACTCCCGAGGCTAAGTTAGGATCCATAGTGCTTCACACTTGCTATCTCCCAAACCAAAGCTTTGACAAACCAGGGTTGTCAGGTGTAGGAAACTGGGGAATAGTTCTCCCCAGTCAGGGATTGAGTGTAGTCATTCTTGGCTATATGGGGATACTATGAATTCTTCTCAGATACCAAAATCTACACATAAATGATATATCTTCATATAATCTTAACCATTTTTCCATATACTTTAACTTGATGAGCATCATGGATAACATAATGCTGAACCACTATATTATGAGGACTCTGCACCACTGTAAGGCATAGAAACATGTACATATGCAATCACCATAGGCCTACTTTTGATCCTGTGTTAGTTGAATCTGCTGATAAGCAACCCACAGAAATGGAAGGTCGGTGTGTTAAAAGGCCTGCTTGCAATCTGACTCTTATATCAGCAGATCCGTCCACAGGCCCTGCTTAGCTAGCTCATCTACCATTCTCTTTTCACTGACTCTCAGGTTATTCAGACATCAGATAAGACCATGAAGTAATTTTTACTAGGAATTCTCTCAAAATTATCAATATATAGATATAAACTGCCTTTGATGGTAATTTTTAATCTCTAGTAGTCAGAAATATATACATTAGTCTGGTTGTCTAATATAGCCTGCTAATAGTTCTTCATAATTATGTGTATTGAGTAATATACTAAGGGTAAGTATATAATGAGAACCTATGCTTTCATTATATCAAAATATCTATATTTTTTCATTATTGTCATTAATTAAGTTGTAGTTATTTGAAAAAAACCCACACATTAGTATCAGTAAATTTTAAACTTTTGATATCACTGAGATATACCTTGGACATACATAAAACACTGTAAGTCATTAAAACACATTAATAATTGGGCACAAATAATCTAGCACATTAATAGTTCACAAATTTGCAGATCTCTCTCATCCATTAGTTCATTGAAAAATATTATACATTTAAAAAGTAGTTCAAAGAAAAATTATTTTAAACATATTCTGTCTAGTTAATATAATAAAGTCCAGTGTGCTATAGAAAGAATAGTTCAAGATACCTGAATGGAGATAAGCTATCAGCTTAGAAAATGGATTACTTGATTAATGAATTGCTACATGTTGGGGGTTTCCAGTATTCTCATTTTTTATTTAAAATTTTTAAGGAGCATGGAAGAGCATATGTCAATATTCCACATGTTTGTAAGGAAATTTTATGGAATTATTATTTTCTGTTTAAATATATCATTTTAAAAGGATGAATTCTGTCTCTTAAATTACTTTGTATTTCATATCAAGCAATAAGTTCATTCTTTCATAATATGAATTATAATTAAAATCTTAAGAAAAAAATATAAATCCTATGTTAGAAAAATCTGCTGTGATATTCTTTATCTCTTGTATCTAAGTGAATCCTGTCACAACCTAATTTTTTGTTGGCTCAACGGTTTTTATGAATTCATGTATGTGTGTGTGAAACAGCTAAACTCATTAAGAGGATTTGTCTCTAGACTTAAAGGAATAACAGTCTATAACAATAATTCTATTGCGAAAAGCATGATGAAGGATTACGTATCAAATATGTCCTTTCATATTTTTGACATAAAGAAAAATACTGCATAGATAATTATGAGGACCTGAGTTTCACAGGACAGAAACCAAATGAAAACCAAGCGGGCGACTTTAGGGAGGTATTTTTAAACAAGAGGTTTTGCAAGCTCCAAATTTAGCTTCAGAAAAGGGGTAGTGCAAGCGTGCAGCCTGCGGTCACTTTGGAGGTCAGGGTGCAATTTCTCTCTGCACCTATATAAGGATAAATGAAAGCTTCAGAAATGCACAAAGCAGAAACTCTCTAGTTCTGTTATTCACTTTCAGTCAGGTAGTGAAGCAGCCTACTGTTCTATGAGGAGACTTTCCAGACACACAACAGACGTGGCCTGCTGAATGCAAGTCAACAACTTTGGATAACTACAGAGTGGTTCAAAAAGAATCAGGAGGTTTGGTTTTGGTTTTTTGTTTTGTTAGCCAAGGACTTTGTATCAGTGAATTTTACCACCTTTCAATTTCCTGTGCAGTCTGTTGTGTTGTTTTTTTTTTTTTTTAATTCAATGTCCTTTGTGTTGACCTATTAATCTAACCCCCATCTTTCTTTCTGTTCCTTCCGGCTTCCACTGGCTGGCTTCCATTATTGTAATTATGATCTCGTCTCCTGCTTCCATAGAAATTCAATTTCTAATAGGCTCTCTACTCACTTCGAATTCCACAGACCTTGATCACACTTTGCACAGAATGGCCTCCCTTCCCTTGACGGTCTGTGACAGAACAGTGATGAGAGGAAAACGAGGAAGAAGCCTCATGTGTGCGCCTCTGCTCCTCCGACCCCAGCGAATACCAGACCTTCCCACAAGCCCCACCAGACCAAGACTGGAGGGAAACCAAGCTCACGA
>JANHMN010000010.1:30895090-30908666 GCA_030674055.1 Rhabdomys pumilio | reverse complement strand
ACTATATTCCACAATTTATAATAGTCAAGTACTTGAAACAATCTAATTATAAAAGAACATTAATAGATGGGCATAATAAAATGCCATGCCCACACACTGCATACCAGGAAAACATATAAAAAGCATTGTGTTTTTAAAACACTGCTTTATAACATGGAAAGTTTTAGGAGCTTGCTGCTATGAAAGCGGAGAAACAACAAGCTAGACCCACACTACACGTGGGCCTTTTCCATGCTTTTGTATGTGCATGAGAATAGCCAGTAATCCTCAGTGTCTGGTACTCATGCCTCTGTGCCGTCATTTCTCGTGGGGCACAGCACCAGGGACAAGCTGCCACTCCTGAGCGCTGTTCTTACAGGACACTGTGACTTCCGGATTACTCACTCTGAAAGAAGGAAGCAATGAAGCGCTTGTGGAATAAAGAACTGAGGCCTCTGCCTATGGCCAGTAAGGAACTGGGGCCTCCGACTGACAACCAAGCCAGCATGTCAAGTGTGCACATGGTATATGAGCACCACTCAACCCTGCAGGGGTAGCCACAACCTATGTCTTGCTGCAAACACAGATGCTATATAACTATGGTACCGAATTAAAAACAGGAAAAGGAAAGCCTGAAGGGTGTCAGTGTAAGAGATACCATGACACACCTAAATATATATGTTTATGACTGACAAAAATAACTTGTACTGTGCCAGTGAGTCCAAGGGCACATAGAGAGACATTCTCAGCACAATTCCCATCTCTTCTTCAAAAGGCCAAAGCCAGAAAGTTTCCAAGGGATCAAAAGATTAAAAAAAAATAAATAAATAAAAAGATGTTCCTTAATGTAATACATTCTACAAGCCATCACTGACTTCCAAAACCTACATTGTTCTGGGACCACACGTTAAATCACACAGAAACAGTGCCTAATTTGTCGCTTCATGCCTAGAATCTTTGAGGATAAAGACATAGTCTCCTGTTAGATGCTCAACACTCACATACCATCTGATTAAACGAAACTAATGATGAAGCACTAAACCTTCACGAAGTGGCAAGGAACGCAGTTTCTCCATTAGCAAAAGCAGACAAAGGCACCACAGATCATTCTTCATGTATTATTTTCTTCTTAAACGCAGAAGTTTAACCATTAGTAGAAAACCGTGTGTGTGTGTGTGTGTGTGTGTGTGTGTGTGTGTGTGTGTGTGTGTGTTTAGGGACAGAAACAGAGTAAGAAACAGATTATAGAAGTCATTTTGGCTTAATCTCATAAAAATCTCTCCACATTAAAAGAAAACGCTAAGTATGGCATTTATAATTTCGCTCATATCATATTATTTTTCAGTTGACCAAAACAGGTATTAAATTTCATATTCAAATTTTCAAATGTAGATCAAAATGGGGCAGTTTGTGAATCACTAAAAGCTGCTCTAAGCTATTATTTAAATATACAATAGATCAAGGCAAAATAAAGGAATCCATATATTAGAAAATACGTTGTCTTTTCAGTTCTTTTAATTTTCAAGAGTGACCAATAATATCAACACTTGTTAATAGATTAAGCCCATTTCTAAACTATAATCTGTGAATCTAAACTTTTCAATCTTCCATGAATAGCATTTTATCATTGTACATGAAAATAATATCAGCACTATACTCTTCCAAAATAGTGACAAATAGTAAAATCCTTTCCAGGACCAATCAGTTTGCTTTGAGTATACTGTATCATAAAATACCCTTTACTTGGAGAATCTACTTGACTTCCTTCTGCCTGTGACACAATGAAAAGACATGACTAGAACCTGATTAGTACTGTAAATAAAGAATTAAGCTAGGGTTTCTCCAAGTACTACCCCTCTCTTAGATTCTTGGTTTCATACTGGGAACACACACACACACACACACACACACACACACAAAATGACATTTACCCTTCTAACAAGAACTACTGTCAAAGTACATTTGTTCCAACATGCTTAAGGAATTTGAGTGAGAGACATTCAGATCATTTCACCTATCAACCTGAGCTGAAAATAAATTCTAAGAAGTCACACCATAAACTCATCTAAGCACATGAGGCTGGACAGAGCCACATATTTGCCTCTGAACAACACAGTTCTGCTTCAGGCAGGTGCCAACCGTTATAGCTGGAAAACTGGAGCAAGGAATCGTGAGGTAGGCAGTCTGCTAATACAACAGTGGCTTCAAATTCTGGCTGACGCTTTCCGTAGGATGTTGAATAATTATCATCCAAAGCTAAGTCCTCAACTGTAAAACAAGATAAAAACATCTACCTTACAATGCTGTTTGTTATTCTGTTGTAGGAATACTGAATAAAGTGATTTTTTCACAGTTCCAGACCCTATGGTAATAGTAAATAAGCCCATAGCTGTTAATACAGTGGTGTTTAGGTTCTAACATCACTAACTGTATAGATGAAATGCCCTCTCATCTGGGCAAGGAAAACAACTGCTGGGCGCTTGCTAAACTTACCATGCTGGAAGCCTTGCAATTACAGAGAAATTATGACACAAGAGATCCTTCAGAGGTACTCAGCAATCTGTTACACACTGCCTAGTAGATGTCCCAGGAAATAAACAGCGCAATCCTTCAGTGCTTGCCTTAGGAGGCTGGAGCTTAAATGCTTTCTTAAGAAGTGGCGCTACCTGTGAAAAGTAAAGACCCGCTGCTTTCATGGGTTTTAAAATACGGGGCTGTGTTTGAGTTCAGGTCTTCTGGTGTGAAGAGCAGAAATGTTTAGCTGTACTGTTTTCTCAAAACAGAGTGAGAGCGAGCGGCATGAAATTAAAATTCAGCAGCCAGTGTCTGTATGCATCCCTCAGCAATACAGATTCAGCCATTGTTGCATCAAGGCTACCTATTCATTAGGAGGACAGTCATAGGTGCAAAACTCCAGGAGTACCATATCAATGCTGGACTATGGATAACCAATGATCCGACAGCATCCTCATTATTTATAGTAACCATCTGTATAAAACAATAATTAACCAAGCAAAGTTAAGCAAACATCATCCTAAACATGGAAATCCTAGAGCATTCTGTGTAAACTAGGTTTTCAGGAGCAAATGGCAGGCGCTGGGCAGGAATATGTTACTGCCTTACTTCAGTGCCAATTTTAAAACTCAGCCTCCAGTACACAGCGACTTTTGAATAGTGCTCTGGCCTGTGCACAGATGCCTCTGAACCCGAAAAAAAAAAAAAAACATTTTTTTTTATTACTCTGCAGGGAAATAATAGCAAAATAAATTATAAATTAACATTTTACTGAGTTTTTAATTGGAAGTGGCTGTTCTCAACAATATGTTTATCAAACAGTGTGACTGGCAAAATGTATTACTGTAGCTGTAGTTATCCAAATTACATGCTGTCTAAAGCAAAAAGGGCAAAAGCCACCTGGCTCATATAACTTGCATTTTCTAGACAGCCTGCAGCTGCTTCTGATTAAGCCACATCGCAGAACTCCAGGGCTCTATTTTTAGCCACAGAAGCATATTTTTAGGACTCACACATCCAAGGCATGGGGCATTTACATTAATAAATGAAAACCACCTTCGGTTAGGGAGCTGTTCACGTGACACTCCACTCGGATCCCATGCAGCATGGAAGGGATTCCAATCAAACACAACATCCTGGAAAGCTAGTTTTTAAACCATGTGTCTCCTTAGCCATTTTCAGAATTCTCGGGGAAGAACACAGAAAAGATGTATCCTCTCTGCATTATGACATAATCAAGAAAAGATATAGCAAGAAAAGATATAATAAGAAACTATTTCTCCATACTAGAAGGCAAGCACAGTTGTTTCTCATTTTACAGATGCTTATTGTAAACCACTGAATGGCATTACAGGACCAGGCCCTTGTTTCTGTCTACAGAACCTAAGCTGCTCACTCCAAACACAATAAAAAATATAATTTAAAATTTTATTTTATTGAAAAACTATAATAACATATAAGAAGGTATCATAAATTTTGATTAAGTAAATATTGCAATATTCTAGAAGTGAACCATATCCACAGAGAAGATAGATAACAAAATGTTTTTCTTCTAATTTAAGACTCTATCATGGTATTATTTATTATCACCTGATCAAAATCTTGATCCTCAGGTTGGAAGCAATACAACATTTGGATGCCACAAGAAAGGATGCTAAAACTGAAAATACCATAAAGACATGTCCATTCTACCTACTAAAGGACCTCTGTCTAAAGAAATACAGCAATGCCCCACTGAGATCAATGCACAACTTTGGTCCCTTTGCCCAAGAGAATCAGCAAACCATGTTCTCCCTGCTCACTAACCACAGTGGTCCTCTGTCCCTCAAGCTCCCAATCCTTGTTCTTTATTAATTAAATGTTCACTCGCTCAGAAGGCAGTTTCCACTCTTGCCCCCATTATTCACTCTCCCAACATTGTGTACTTTCCATAATAGAAATAGTCAGCAGGCAAGTCTGGCTTCATGTTCATATCTCAATGCTATGGAATTTTAAAATTAAGAGTATAAGTATTCTTTTCTTAATGATATATTTATCTTATGTGTGTGAGAGTTTTGCCTGAACACATGTATGTATTCCATGTGCATTCCTTATACCTATAGAGGCCAGAAGATGGCACTGGATTTTTTTTATAACTGGACTCACAGGTGGTTATACCAACATGTGGTGCTGGGAACCCCACCAGAGCCCTCTGTAACAGGAGCAGGTCCTTTTATCAGCTATGTCATCCTTTAATCCCTTAATGCTATTGCTTTAAACATTATCTGCATCTATGTAGCTCTGCTATCAGCTCAGTCACTCTGGAAGTCAGTTCTCACTTGCACATTTTTATATGGTAAGATATTAGCACTAGCCAGCATTCACAAGTGTTTGCTTTGCACATGAGCATGAAAGTCGCTCTGGGGAGCAGACCTAGAATACTCAGTATGTCCAGTTCTCTTCAGGTTAAGGGCTCCACTAGTCTCAGCATGAGCTAAGTAGACACCAGTGAATGCCTATGTAATTTTGCAAAATGGACCACATCAAACAGTAACCATATGTAGGAGGAGCTAAGGTGGGAGGAGTAAGGAGAGGAAGGGGAAAGGAAGAGGAGGAGCCAGGAGAAAGGAAAGACAGAGAGATGTAGGAGGATGAAGAGCCACGCAGGTATCCAGAGCAGTCCTGGGTAACAACTTATATTTAGGTTAGCTAACTGGGAAACACCTCTAATTGTATGGGAATATTGTTATTGAGCATTACCCAACATATAAAGCCTTTGATTAATATTTAAGCATTAGAGTCTCATTTCCTACCAGGCCCGAGTGGATGGCAGGATGGTCTGGGTAAAGCCCAGCCTTACAGTGTAGAAGATTGGCAGAGCCATCTCCCATGCTGGCATCTCATGGGTAGCAGGGCTGGTATCTCCGGCGACCTGAGCCACAGCAGCAGTGAGAACACATCTCTTCAGGCCTAGGTTAGTTGGGAACATGGCGGCTGATTAAGAAAAGCCAGATTGAATGCCACCAATTTAAAATATCCCCCTCAACAGCCATAGAATACTATAAGCATTTAAATAGGGAATTGTGAGGCTACTGAGTCTTCTACAGAAGGTGATCATTTTTATATATAAGTACAAAAATTCAGATGGCTGCAGATATCCTTGAAGTTGGACCTTCCCCGATGCTCTGCTTCTAACAAACATCAGAGCTAATCTACTAACAATCCAAACAATCCAAAAGTATTCTTGAACTTAAACTGATGAAAACTATGAGGAAGAATTTAATTTGCCAAAACTGGCCCATCTCACACACACACACACACACACACACACACACACACACACACACACACAAACACATATATATATTTATACATATATGAAAACTTAAGGTGCAGGTTATTTTTTAATGCCAACCCTAAAATTTAACCATGCACTTACAATAACTCTTGAATCATATTTGATTTACAATCAAGGCCAAGAGACTATTCTTCAAGTTCCCATAGTCTGATAAAAAGATGGGTTATCGGGTTTCTTCCTACAGATAGAAAGACAAGAAAGCCCCCCCCCACCCCAAAACAGGAGCTCCAGGGAGAGGCTTCAAAATGGATGAACTGTTGCTACTCACACATTTGCTGATGATGAACTTCCAAATCACTAAACCCGGGCTGACATTTTTCCTTTTTCTTATTAGGCATCTTCCTTCCTCGGTTTTAATAACATGCTTTCAAGCTTCCAGGGGACTTCACACATTGCGGCTGGTAACTATTTGAATGCATTTTAAGTAATTATGGTCATATTTGCCATCAGGACTCCAAGGGGAGTGCCATCATGTATAAAAATGTCAGGGAGTATCTCATTCTTGTCCTTGACGTCACTGCCATGCATTCTTACAAATAAAGCCCTTCTGATGCTAAAACAGATAATAATGACTAGTTGCCAAGTGTTCTCTCCCCCAGACTGTCATGGAGGATTAAGTATTAAAATGATGGGCTTGGCTATAAATAAAAGGGATTGTTTCATTGCAAACAAATAAAAACTGTCAATTTATTCCATGAGAGTATTATGTGTGTCCAAATTAAAAGGAGAAAAGAGAATTCTAAATAAATACCCTCCCTTAAGTTTAATACCACTGACCATATTACCTCTGTTCTGCATAATATAGACGCTGCCTAAAAGCAACAAAAAACAAGTTCCATGATACGGAAAGTCTATGCATCATAAAATACAGAAAAGGGAAGTGACTTTTAATTACGGTTTTATGTTTATTTCATGTGGGTGTGCATATTTCACGTGTATTTCCAGACATTTTTCAGTATTAGCAGTAAGTGCCTCACTGGACCAGCTCTCTATCAGTGACTGATTACAATAACCATGAGTGACTCAACCATGTTACATTTGCCACCAGAGCAAAGGTGAACCCCAACCAACAGCCAAAGCCCTTAAGTTCTAGAGGTAAAACAGGGCTTATATTTGAAACAGATTTAAAGTGTATTTCAAGCCAATTTACCCTTTTTTCGAAACAAAACCTTCTTAACTGAAATTCATTACAAAAATTATGCTTCTAAAACTTGTGATCACATTAATCGTAAACAATTCAATGAAATTTGAGTTTGTAAAAACAAGTGATCTCTTTATAAATCAAAGCTTTCTCCATTGCACTATAAATATTATCAGCTCCATAATTACATCATCATATTTACAGCGGGAAAGGCATCCTCGTAGTTCAATTGCATTAGGTCCTCAACAGACATCTGAGGAACACAATTTGATTTTAAGGTACTTCACTTTGTACACCACACCAGCATATACTGTTTACAGCTATCCATCATAGTTAAAAGGGGGCAATAATGACAGCATGGAAAAGATTTCATGTTGTTCTTCCTGTAAAGATACAGTCCCTGCTTTATCAGTATTCAATTGCACTCATTTCAACACAAAGAAATTTGATCTACCTCATCTCAAAAGGACTGCAGAATCCACAGCAGATTTGGTATTCCAAGATTGGGCCCAGGAAACAATTACAGTCTTAGATTGAATAGAAAAGATTACATTTCACACAAGATTAATCAATAACAAAGAGAAAACGAGAAAACTGCATAGTAAGCAAAAGTCAGAAGTGCTTTGTAAGAGGCATGGGTTTAATAGAACTGACTTGGAGGACAAGAGCTGGGTTAGAGCCGAAATCCAGCCTTGACCGCTATGTGACCCAGGCTACTGTGACCTGAAGCTTAGAATTCTCTTCTATTAAGTGGGGGCCATAAAGTCTTGGATTTGGTACTGGAAAAATATGTGATACCATACTAAAGATCTGGGAATGCAGCTCACTAGGAGAACATATGCCTAGCATGTACAAGGCTGCCACCCAAAGAACCGCTGCCACCACATCAACAAAAACATTACAAAAGCCTGTTAAGTAAGAAGAAGATCAATAAAGTTTTGTCAATAGCAATGTAAAAGTGTGCAGTGGAGATCTGAGTCAAAAACAGGCATGCTCCCTGCCAGCCATGATCGTGCATGTTCAGGGTGGCACGGTGATAGACTAGTGGATTGGACTCCCAATACACTCAGTGATCTTTACACCTTGCTTACAACACATACATTTTTTCCATCTATTTTTGATACTCTTTACAGATATTTAAAAGGCTGTGTCAAAATCATCTACAAGGAAACTAGTTCTTAAAGGAATCCACTCAGTGTACTGTTTAGCACATCTAATGGTATATTCTCTATACAAAGTCTCTGTGCAACAAATCAGACATTCACATAGTTGTGTGCCTAGTGAACAGGAAGAGTGCAACCTGCATTTAAAAGATACCACACATATGAAAATCTAATAACAAATAAATAATATATGTATGTGTGTATATATCCAGGAGACATAGCATCTATATCTACTATGCCATGAATGCTAGAAATTTTTAAGGTCACAATACATATAAATCTAGATAAAACAGTTCAAGTTATCTACTTAATTACCTCTTTCCTTAACAGCATACCTTTTCTTCCATATGGATTTTCACATTATTAACTGAATGTTTTCTCGTGTGGTATCTCAGAGCACTTCTGAATGTGGTAGTGTAGGAATTACATGAGAAGCACTTAGACTAAATCTATTGCCAAGTCGATGCCACTCCGACAACTCACTAAAATAATTTCCATGTGTCCCCAGAAAAAAAAGAAAACAAAATTCCAAATGGGATCCAAATGGGATATCCTGTACGTGCCCCTATTATCTTTCATGGCTCACACAGGAAGCAAACTCCTCATTATTCTTTTCATCTCTGTGACCACAAGAATAATCAAATAATTGAAAGACTGAAATTTGAAATTTAAGGAATTTCTTTGGGAATAGCCCCACACACACTACACACACACACACACACACACACACACACACACACACAGAGAGAGAGAGAGAGAGAGAGAGAGAGAGAGACAGACAGACAGACAGAGACAGAGAGACAGAAACAGAGAGACAGAGACAGAGAGACAGAGACAGAGAGACAGACAGAGAGAGAGAGACACAATATCTTTTCTTGTTAATAACAGGATCCTAGCCAAGAGACATGTTCTTGTATATAAAAAGAACTACACAAAGAGAAAGTCCAAAGACAATCTTCCCCTGGGAATTGTTTACTTACGTCACTGAGGTCCTGCTTGCTTCTGATCTAATTGGCAACTAAAAACAACATTTTAAATAAAGCAAAGTTTAGGAAATTGAAATAATAAAATAAGGTCTATCGTACATTTTAAGAAGCAAGACATATACAACCTACAAAAGGAGAAATTCAAAAATAATGACTTTGATTTGTATTTAAGCTTTGTTTCACACAGCTCCTTAACACCTTTGGTCCCTTTCTTATTGCCAATTAACAGCTACGATGATAGACACACTAATTCACAAGACAAAAATAATCAGCCACAGGTTTCCATAACAATAAAGAAGATTGCTTTTTATTAATTTCAATCAAGTTTTCATGAGAACACAACTTTCTCAGAACAAAAATTTCTCATCTGACAATCACACGTTCCAAAAAACCCAAGTCACTAAAGTGTAACTACTGAAAACCATTTTTCAAAAATTAATCTCAAAGACACTTGATCATTTGTATCTATGTGTAGTAGATGTTATTAACTCCAAAACGTATTCCCAATGAATGCATAAATTTCTAACTCAATCATAAAAGAATGCATGCTCCAACCTTCCCTGCAAATATCAAACCCTCAACAAAAAGCTTTTGTAAAGACAGATACATATATAAAACTTGGCTCCAAAGGGTCTGAGAAGATAAGGGCGCCTGCCACCAAACCTGATGACCTCTGTTCAGTCCCTGGAACTCAGAGGCTAAAAGAATAACACTGATTTCCTCTGACTTCCATAGGTTTGCTGTAGCATGTATATGCACACCCATACATACATACATACATACATACATACATACATACATTTATAAATGTAACTTTTAAAATACCTCAAAACATAAAACAGAGATGAGTGTTTTCTGAAAACATGGCAATATTCTTGACCTCAAGTCAATAGAAAAACAAGAAGATAATTCATGTATAAACCACTGGGGCTTTAAGATTTTATATAATGTTATGTTTTTCAGTGCTTGACCTGCATGTACATGTACCACGTGCATGCAGTGTCCCTGAAGGTCTGGACACCTGGAACTGGAGTCCTAGGCAGTTGTGAGTTGTCACGTGGGTGATTACAATCAGATCTGGGTTTAATTAATGATCTTAACCACTGAGCCATCTCACTAGACCCCCCAAAATTTACATTTTTAACAGTTTAATCTTTCACATTAAGAAAAATAATATACATGTAGAAAATTTTAAGGCATATTACAAGACTATGTCTACTAAACAAAAATAATCATTGGATCTTTTCTGTGTTTCACAGAGGTATATAAATTCTGATGGAAAAACAGAAAAAAAAAATCATGAAAGAGCACATGATATATGCAAAAGCAAAGAGAATTAAGGGGGCCTTAAAGGAACAATGAACATTACAGCATTTTATTTATCAAAGCAAGGCAAATTAAAAGAACAGTGAAAAGTACTTTATATTTATTAAGTAAGTTGGAAACAGTCTAAGAAATACACAATTCTGCCCAAGTTCTCAAAAGAGAGAACATGATAAATCCATGTTGCTGCCTCCAGCAATAAACTTGGTGCACACAGTAAATAACTGAAACAAAGAGAAAGAGGCCACCCAAACACAAGTTACGGTGATGTAATTTAACCGTACCATTGCATAAAGACAGTTTACAGTGGCTGGAGAGATGGCCTGGTGTTTAAGAGCACTGGCTACTCTGAACATCCCAGAGGACCCAAGGTCAATTCCCAGCACCCACACGGCAGCTCACAACCATTTGTAATTCTAGTTCTAGGGTATGTATTACCCTCTTCTGGCTCTGCAGTGACACAAGTGATACACAGACTTACATGAAGGCTAAACCCCCTCCCCATATACATAGCAGAAACCAGAATTTAAACAATCTACATCCATATCCTTATAATGACTGAGTGAACATGAGTTATAAAGCACCTGACTCGAAGGGATCTAACACAACAAAATGGTAAAAGCACATAGGACATGAAAAGTTGAAATAGGATCGACCTAAATACATCCTCAAAGGCAAAAGGAGCTGGACAGCAGCCACCTGACACACAGGTCTTGCTGAGATGACTGCTCATTCTATAATTACAGTCTGGTTTAACTTAGAGGTATCCTATCATGATTCAGGGAGGGGCTGGTGAGGTACCATTCTCCCTGGAGGAGCTACAGGAAGCTTAAGGTCACAGAGAAAGGAATTCACAATCTTTAGGAGTAGCTGCTGGTAAAATGCCCTTGCTAGATACCCCCATGGATGCCACAACCCTAAGTAAATGGCATGGTCAAGAAAAAAAATAAGACCTGAAAGTATGAGTAGTGAAGCCTTCTGGGGGAAAAGGGGAGGGGACGCAGGAAGAAAATAACAGGATAACAGGTAGCATATGATCAAAGTGTTTAAAGTGTTTGTGTACAGACATGTGGACATGTGTGTGCAGGAGTGTGTGTGTGTGTGTGTGTGTGTGTGTGTGTGTGTGTGTGTTGCAGGCATGTGTGCATGTGTGTGCAGGAGCATGTATGCATGTGTATGTGCAGGCATATGTATATGTGTGTGCAGAGTGTGTATGCATGTGCATGTTCAGGCATGTGTGTGTACAAGTGTGTGTGAGTATGTTTGTGCAAGTGTGTGCAGGCATGTGTGTGTGCATTTGTGTCCAGGCCTCTGTGCATTTGTGTATGCCTCTGTGTGTGTGGGAGGGGTGAGATTGTAAAGGAAGGACAGTGTAAATGTACAGTCTTGGGTGAAAGCATAGTGAAAGTAAAATTTAAAAAGGAACTGTTAGTTGGTATTTAAATTACAAGTAGATGTCAAAAATCAGGGACCCACCCAAAGGTCACAGATAAGACCTAAACTAATTAATTTCACAGAGGTCTCCACTTTTGAGATGTGGTACTTGATCCAGAAGTTTAAAACAAAAAAGAAATTTAAGCTATAATAAATACATGAAGGCCAGAACAAAAATACTTATAAAAACATTTTCTTCATGGACATAAAGAACTCATGTTAAGACTCAGCAATCCTAGACTGAAGAATAGCTTAGCAGTAGAAAACCTGCCTAGCAACTGTGAGGTGCTGGAGTCCATCCTCAGCATAGTGGAGGTCCAGGGACCCTAGTAGGTAAATTAATCAATTAACTTAAAGAAGCTGAAAACATAGAAAGATTGAATTAATTTTTATCAGTCTCTCTAGCACTATATTCTTATCTCTACTGTCCCTTAATCATCAACCCCTTCGGTCTTCTACCCAATAGGATCTCACTGGTTAGACACATCTAATGCACCAGAAACAAACCAGGGACCAGTGTGTGGATGCAAAGAATATTTAAACTGACAAATATATTTCTTTAGGCATTCAACCTATCCCATTATTCTAATTGTTTCCACGGGGTTGTCTCACCAAGTAAATTATAAATAAAACTTCAATGAAGCTTTTATGTTCCCTACAACTTTTCCTCCAATAATTCTTTCATGACAAATGAGCCCCCCACACATGTCACATGCATACAAATGGGTACATTCTGTAGTAAGGAACTCGTGGGTATTGTGACCTGGCTACTAATTTTTCTTTCATTTCTAAAAGTGTCCATTTTGTGCTTATTGTGATCTGTCAACAACTGCCCTTTCAATTGTGACAAAATGCTGGGTGAAATAAAACGCTGGACAAAGTAAATTTAGAGACCTGATCAACAATGTTGAAGACAACATATACACCAAAAAGAAAAAAAAACTTTGAATTCCACAAATTATTTCTTACAAGCTACCAAAGAGCTCAGATTACCTCTTAAAACTAAAGTATATGGTGCTGAGACTAACAAACTTTGGTGCTGAGTCCACCCTGCACATCTGAGCTGGGGTGGGAGGGGCTGCGGACTGATGGGTCACCAGCGTTCTCAGAGGGTTCTGGAGCCAGGACTGTACCTCAGTACCTGGGGAAAAACTAAATAAAATCCAGGAGCTTTTAGTCTAGTTTTTCATTTCAGCCCAGCTTCCCAAAACCATAGCATTCTGAACAAGATACTTGAAATCACAGGGGGCCTCAAGCCATTTACCCAATTAGAAATTCGATGAGTAATTATTAACCTCCCTTCACAAGCACATGGAAATGTTCCGGACATGGCTTCTCAAGTGTTACACATGCATTCATTCATTTTACCCTCATGAGGACTTCTGAGGTAAATAAAGTAATTAGCACACCCCTTGCACAAATGATCAAAAAAAAAAAAAAAAACAGCTGTAAGAAAGTTGGAATTATGAAGTCTGGTGACACAAGGCTGTAATCTCAGCTGCTGAGTAGGCTAGGGTAAGAAGACTGTGAATTCAAATAACTGGCTGGACTAGAGTGAGGTCAGGGTACTTTGAACAAGTTAGTGAGATGTTGGCTCAAAATAAAAAGAGCCTAACACGGTTTCAGTATACAGACAACACAGAGAGGGGGGAAGGGGCAGGGGCAGGGGCAGGGGCAGGGGCAGGGGCAGGGGCAGGGG
>JANHMN010000010.1:30825047-30885629 GCA_030674055.1 Rhabdomys pumilio | reverse complement strand
GACTAAGAAACAATCCATTTTAATGTCTAAGCGCAAAAGACTAAAAAGACTGACAATTAAAAAATTTAAAGGACCTTCTCCATCTCCTCTGACAGATCAGGCTGCTTGTACATCTGAGTCCTTGACTTGTGAACTAATGGACAGCCTTTTCTGTGTGGACAACCATGAAGAAGCATACTCATGGTGGCATCTGGGAACTGTAGGCCGCTGCTGTCGCTACCTCTGACAGTGAACTGCAGAGACAGTACTCGAGTAACACGCAAACTAAAAGCACAGTGAAAAACTGTGCAAGTCTTTTAAAAAGCAAAAAGGAGAAGCAGAAAACAGATCAGGACCTTCAGACATGTTGACATGATGAGCAGACAGGAAGCACCAGAAGGAGACTTCTTGGTCCTGTTCCCTTGATCCTCAGGTTGGAAGAGCTGGGGGGAATCATCAGTTCACACTACAGAGCTGATGGAGTGTGAACAGCAACAGGGCTGAGTGGTCGGGGTGAGGGTGGAGGGTGGGGTACGGGGGCGGGAGGGAAGGAGAGTTGAATCAAAGCCAATGTGTTAGAAAAGCGGTGGATTGTTCAGGTGATCAGTGCAGGGCTTCCTACGGAATTGGAGTTTGTGTTTCAGATATTAGGAACACATCTAGATGAAGAACAACTGAGTCCTAACGGACATCCAGCATTATAAAGCAAGGATCCACACCTCTTGAGGAATTAACTTTAATAAACCTCTTAGTTTATGCCACAACCAGAAGAGACAGAATTCAGTTTAACTATCTGAATCATCCAATCTCAGAAAAGAGATAAACAACTGGTAAAATATCTGTCCCAAAGCAGGAGTTCACTAAGTGCTTCTTGAGTCGAATGGATAGAAGTCATGAGCGGTACTGAAAATTACCTGTTCATAAAAATGAGCAGATCGTTATTCCAACATCTACCGGACTGCATGCAAAACAGTGCTGGATGACTTGTCCATCGCTGGTGCAAGAGCACAGCTCCTTGATTTTGCCTTCCCTTCTCCTTACATACACTCTCCAGCTTTCTTGTCAATGGGATATAAAATAATTGTTTTCCTTGGGCGCATGTACCTGCTAAATTTTATAATAAAAGTGTGTTCAACACGCCTTGCTATAAGAAAATTAAGTATCTAGTGAAGGAATTCCATTCAAAGTGCATTTGTGTCTTTCTTAGTCATAACCAAGAGCAAGAAGGGTATTTAGTAAACACCGGCCGCCATGATATAAGTCCAGAAATTTTTTCAAATGAGTTGCAGTTTTTCCTTTTAAAAACTTGCTCCCTGAAAAAAAGAAAAAAGAATGGCTTTCAAAATAACTAGTTGAGGTGCTGTATAATTGATATCATGAGAAGTTAGAGGTCAGAGGTCACAAGCTAGAGGTCAGATTTGGGGTGCTGAGAATAAGATTCATTTGTTAAGAGAACTGGCTGTTCTTCAGCAGGAATCAGGTTTGATTCCGACATCCACACAGCAGCTCACTACCATCTGTAACTCCAGTGGCAGAAAATAGGACACTCTCTTCTGGCATCTACAGGCATTGCACATACATGGTGCTCAGACACACATGGTGCACAGGCAAAAGACCCATACACATGGAGTATAAACAAATGCATAGGTAAACAAAAGCACTGCCTTGTCACACTTACTAGTCTGACTCTCCTACCTCCTGTTGTGATGCACCCATCTCATCTTCAGGGCTGCACGGCTGAGGTAAACTGGTTGTCTAGCTCAGCAATTACTTCCAATCCCAACTGCTGTCTCCAGTGATCCCACCATATCCCAGCATTCACTTCTTCCCAGCACAGCTTCAAAACCACCAATGTGTGCTTCACCCACCAATGCAATGTGGTCTTATCCCAGGATGCTTGTGCTTGGGTGCCTGGCAGCATTGTCTAGAAACCTTCAACTTCCTTCTAGTTTCAAACTTTACTTGAGAAAAAAGAAGATCCTTGTGCACTTACTACGGCATCCAAATACTTCAATTCACAAAGATCAAAGAGATATAAATTTCAAAACTTCAGACCCATTGTAACCCCGTAGTCAAAACACTGCATATTTTATAACCTTGGCAAGACACATATTTTATTTTTAATTTTTGAACAATTAATTCTAGAGGAAAAGCAAGCCCCATTACCTTCCTCTTCAGTCGCTAGCCGACTGAGCCACAAGTCTTTATCACTTCCTGCTGCAAGGAATGACATGAAAATAAGAACGATATTCAGAGAGGGTTCTGTGGAGTGGTTTGAAGTCATTCTTTCAGGAATCTAACAACAATGTAAACACAGCTAAACGATGTTAGGTGGGTGATCAATCTCCTCAGAAAATACCACGTTTTTATTACATAATTCCCTCCAGTGTTTACCAGGTCTGCATTGGTGCCTTGATAGGCACACTTACCTTGCCAAGTGACTTTGTTTCACCCACACAAGTCATAAATGACAGCCTATGATTTAGTTCCTTCCCTGTTTGATATCCAGACTCATAGTGAAAATTCTGCTGCACTATCTTCCCTAGAAGCCTTTTGAGTTTTGTTTTGTTTTGTTTCATTTGTATTGGAGCATTTGGTTGTTTGGTTTTCTTTCTTTCTTTTTTTGACTTTTTGGTTTTGCCTATTTGTGAAAATCGCAACAGAGTCTTGTGTATGGGAAGAGAGAGCTGCAAATGGAGGCTGGGGATGAAAACAAGAACAGAAGCCTGATGAATCGTTCCCCATCCTAAATCCAGTGGTTACTTAGCGAGCCCTGTGCAGCAAGGAGCACCCTGGATACTGGGGACCAAGATGAAATGCCACTCTTCATCTGAGGTGCTGATAATAAGTTTAGAAAAGAAACTTAACACATGAAGGAGCTGCCAGCTAGCTTGATAAGTACAACTTAGAAACATTTTCACTCCATTTCACTGGAAAATATGCACCAGTATGAAAGAGAAGAAAGCGTTGAATAATGTCTGAAATCAAAATGATAAATATCCTCTGTGCTTTACAAAGCGAAGAGTCTGTCCAAATCAGAAAACAGGCAACAAAGATGCCATTGTGAGAAGACCCAGCTGGCAGGAACCAGAAACACCTCATCATATCACCTCCATACAAAAGCAGAGAAAAATCAATCAATGTAGGCATGTCGGAAGGAAAACCCAGCCCAGGAAATTCGTTAGCAGATGAGCCTGGATTCAAGTTGACAAAATCTAACCATCACTCTATTCAAGGAGCTCTTGAGAGGCACATGTTTTAGACTAGGCTGTCCCACCTAGAAAAAGAATGGACAGTCTGGAGCCATTGCTCTCATGAAATATCACAGGACTATAATGGTTAAGAAGACTTTATAACACTTGCAGAATTTAATGTTTAAAATACTATATTAATGTGAAAAATACAAGTATCATTTTGCTAAGGCAAATCAGCCTAGGATGGTGACAAAAGTATTCTACCTTCAGCTGTGACGGGTCAGCATTATCTATAAAAATCAAGGCTGTAGCAAAAGCTTAACAGCATGCATCTATTCTTACACTGTTCATACAAGGCATTTCATCAATGCACTGTGGATGGACGGGTGGGTGGATGCGTGTGTAGATAAAGGGAGGAGGAAGTTAGCATTCACATTCATCATTCACATTCAGAATATGTAGTTTAAAACTTCAGTTTGGGGTTTAAAATTACCGCCAAAATTTCTTATTAAATAACAACCTATACAAGACATGCTTCCAGTCATAATCTGTGTAACAGTCAAAGAATTAAATTATCTGGTTTTAGAAACCAAACAATTATATACTACTATTTCAATTTTAATAGTTTTCATTTTCATTTCATAAAAATACTATTTTAAAGGAAATTTAAGAGAAACAGAAATTTCCACAGAGAAAAACATAAATACACACGTAATAGGAAATAGTAATTTTACCAACTAAGTATAAATTAGGAAAAATAAAAGAAAATGAGAAAAATAATGACCTTTGTTTTATGTGGAGTTACTTGAAAGATAAAGTAAAAAAAAAAAAAAAACACAGAAAAGTTTCCACCCCATCTTGATTTTCTATTCACAATTTTTCTTTTGTTTCAAATCATTAATGTCTTTTATCTCACTCTATTGTGTAAGCCAGCTTACAAAACAGTCAGCCAATATACACATATTCATATACATATCACTTAAATATATGTGCATATGTAATTATACATAAACACATGCCTTATCTATCTATATGGATACATATAATTTCAAAGTCAAACAATTCATATGTTGCCCAACTATTTATTTGCAGTTCAACACCAGTGTGTTAAACGATGTACTACTATTTCTTTTTTTTTCTTTTTTTTATTGGATATTTTATTTACATTTCAGATGTAATCACCTTCCTCCCCCCCCCCATCCAGGAGCCCCCTATCCCATCCCCCCTCCTCCTGCTTCTATGAGGACATGCCCCCACCCACCCTCCCACTCTCAGCTCCCCACCCACCATTTCCCCCACACTGAGGCATACAGCCTTTACTGGACCAAGGACCTCCTCTCCCACTTATTCTCAACAAGGTCATCCTCCCCTACATATACAGATGGAGTCATGGGTCCCTCCCTAAGTGTTCCCAGGTTGGTGGTTTAGACCCTGAGAGTTCTGGTTGGTTGGTATTGTTGCTCTCCCCATGGGGCTGCAAACCCTTTCAGGTCCTTCAGTCTTCTCTCTCCTCCGTTGGGCACCCCATGATCAACTCAATGGTTAGCTGTGAGCATCCGCCTCTACTACTGTTTCAATTGTAACAGATTGCACTATCATTTCTGTATCTACAGTGTTCACAGAAAGAAGAAAGTAAATTTATAGTTTAACACAATTGTGTTACTATACCCACATACAAATTTCCCTTTCTCACACAAAGAGACAACTAGTTTTCTGAAGCATCTACTTAATATATCTTTAAGTATGGCCATTTGTTTGATAGTCATTGAGAAATGGCGACCAGAAGGGCTCAGTATAACTAACTGTCATGTCAGGTTGCTCTGTGCGGTATCTTCCACACATGGGACATAGGAACCTGAGGACTAAGAAGTCTGAGAAGTACTGATTGTATGTGGGAAGGAACGTATTACAGAGAAAGCAGGAAATGGGATTTGCCCAATTCCCTGGCCACCAACTAATGTACCATCAGTACAGTAGATCCCAAGTTGCTTCCAACAATTTGGGAGAAAGAATAATACTGAAGAGGCATCACGATACGTAACGCTAAATGGAGAGGGCAAAACTACTCGCGAGCCACTGTGGAAAGGGAGAGAAACTGGCGTCACTGTTTCTGCACAGTGGCTAAAAAAAAATATCTATGTCATTTACAGAAGAAGAAAGTAAAAATTCCTTGCATTTTCTACTATACCTGTTAATGAGACAAAGTCATCTTGCTAGGAAACAGAAGTCCGGATTATTAATAACACTCTAAAAAAAAATCTATGCTTAATAGACTGCAGCATTTGTTTTATCCATTTCTTTTTTTAACGACTGATTTTCATTTTGTGTGAATTTGTTTTTTTTCCTGCGTGTGTGTCTGTGTGAGAATGTTGGATCTCCTGAAGCTGGAGTTACAACACACAGTTGTGAGCTGTCATGTGGATGCTGGGAATTGAACCCAGGTCCTCTAGAAGAACAGCCAGTACTCTTAACTGCTGAGCCATTTCTCTGGCCCCTCTTTCATTCATTTCTTAACCAGAACCTTGAGATAATGAAGGCAAGTTACTCTACTACCATTTACAGTTTAAAGATGAGAGAAATCGAGATTCAGAAAAGTGAAATGAGCTTTAAGGACATGAATGGCAAAGCCAGGGACTTAAGAGCCTTGGAGCAAGTTTGCTGAACTTCCAAGGGCACCACTCCTCAACCGACTTTATCCACATGAAGGATTCCCTCTCTTGCCTCCACTCCAAGTCCCCTTTCCCGAAAAAAAAAAGGGGGGATATGAATACTAGCGTGTGTAGCTTGGGAAAAGCACAAGAATAATGCTGTTTCCTCAAAGCCTGATTATTATTACCACAGTGGCCTTCTCATCACCAGTTAGGTGGCAGTAGCCAGTGCTCCAGGCCTCCCTCTCTTTGTTAGCATCTAAACAAGTACTTGACCCAAAAGGAACAAGGCATTCCACACAAAGGAAACATATATCACTTGTACCAGAGACGGTGCATCCCTATAGAGAAAGCACACACCAAGAGTCACTGAATCTTTAATTTACCACAAGTGTCACCCTTGTTCTACTGACTCTGAATTATTCATCTGTAAATTAATGTACACTTCTAATTGAGAGCTTGGAGAACACCACGCGGGATGTCGGGGAACGTGGCCTTCGTTAAAATTCAGTAACAAGAAAATGAGTGATTTTAGAAATACAGAAACGTTTTTAAAACATCAATGTATGTGCGCTCACACATCCTTGCACCAACGGCCATCTGAGGTTAACTGGCCCCCTTCCAAAAACAGAACTTAAAAGCGTGGGTTTTATAACTAACCAGACAAAGCCGTCTCCATCTCCATCATCCCCATCATCTTCATCATCTCCATCTCCATCATCTCCATCTCCATCTCCATCAGAAGGCTTATTAACTCTATGCTGCTCCGGCGTGTTTCTTGGCAATGACTCTACGTGTTTCTTGGCAATGACTCTAACAGTGGTCTTCAGAGCTGGTGGCACTCATAATAAACATAGGGATTAACTAGAGCTACCTTTGCCTCTGGAGGTCACGTAGTATCAGGATCGTGGAGATGGAAGACCTACTTCAGATTTTGTCTTCCCCACTATTTCTCCAGCTGGTTTTCCTACATACTTCAAACTGGAAAACCACCTTCTCCAACGCCATTCAAATGAATTATAGGCTTTTCCACAGCTGACTCATATCCATATTCTTGCCATATAATGACTTGTCCCCAAAGCCTTCTGGTGCAAGGTAGTTTGACGTTCCCTGATTTTCATCCAACACTGTTCTAAGATTCCCACTTGATAATTTTCCTGATGAAGCCAGGTTGTACAGAATATGAAAGAACACATCACGGAGAGTAACTCAGTGCAGTATTAGAATAAAGACAATAAGCAGAGGATACGCCAGACTCAAAGTGGAGCCGGCACTGCAGTATCTTTTAAGAATGCAGGTATGGGACTAACTTCCAAATAGGTGAAATTATAAAATTCAAAGAGAAAAAAATGTGATTATGAAGAAACTACCATGAGAAATACAGTATTATACAATTTAATATTTTTGACACGTCACGGAGCTATTATAAAGCCTTCTTATTTTGTCTTTTTTTTTTTTTTTTCAGAGCTGAGGACCGAACCCAGGGCCTTGCACTTGCTAGGCAAGCGCTCTATCACTGAGCTAAATCCCCAACCCCTGAAGCCTTCTTTATTCAATACTATAAAATGTTTTCATAAAGATGATGTGTTTCAATTATGGAACAAGATAACAACACAAATCCCTGAGACTTCCATGATTTCAGAGAACCACAGCAACAAAGAATGCAACTTTGATATCTGCAAGGCAATCATTTTAATTTTCCTAATAATTTGTTTTTCTGAGTGGAGGAGCAAACCCTGAACTTTCTAGGCAAACTCGCTACCACTGAGCTAAATTCCCAGCCCCTTGCGGGCTAATGCAATATGTCTTTTAATGCTTACTCATTATCAGAGAGGTAGAACAACATGAGTTCTGAGGCTTGCTCAGAGTGTAGAGTGGGAAAGCCCACTCAGCAGTCAAGATGCCTCACACTTTGTTGTTTTTCCCGTATCTTTGCTCACAAACTGTTTCAAAATGGCAGACATAGTGGCCAGTTCTGCAAACCCTCCTATGCATCACCTAAACATCACCTCTCCACAAGCAGCTCTCTTACGTAGTGGGCTGCTTATGTAAGCCAGAAAAAAATTTTAAAAAAATTGAAGCTGAGAAAGGCCCGAGGAAGCAACAGAAGTTGAGAAAACTGTTTACATTTGTCTCTTTCAAGCTGCTGTGATCACAAAATATGTACAATCTTAATCATAGGTAGAAAACTTCAAAATTGAGAAATTGGTTTGTTGTTTATTTAAAAACATAAGAGTATCTTTTCAGTGGGTCATGCATTCTTTGACAAGAGGCCATGGGTTTGGAAGGAATTAAACAAAGACTACTTAGCCTCTCCTTCAACGTCATTCACCCTGCCCACTTGATTATCTTGAATTTGTCAGTTTCCTTCCTTACCTTTCACTGTTGTCTGTCTTCCATTCAGTCATATACCCTGGCTATTCTTCATAAACCTTTTGAATAAATCACCCGTTTTTATTCTCCTTACTGAAGCCTATTCCTAATGCTTGTTGGATGGAAATCTAGCATACAAATGAATGCAGTAGTCATAGTTCCAATGTTTTTAAATCCATCAAACCATCAGGTGTTAAATAAAATATATTTCACCCTCCTACAGTTAGAAAAAAAATATAGCTTTGTTAATTACAAAGCAGGCCAGATTCGAATTTAGAATTCTCAAATTCTAACGGTTCCAGACCAACAAGCTGTATCAAAAGAAAATTTGTGTCCAAATTTGGGACCCTAATCCCCACTACCAGCCTCAACTCACCACCATCCCCAAATGCCAGACCTGTGCACATGTTCTTCCCATTATCCTACCCTAATAGATGCCTATTAAAATCTTATATATCCATTAAGGGCACTTCAAAGGCTTCCTTCTCCAAATTCCCTTTGAGTCAGGAATGAGCTCATTTTCCTAAGAGCATCCAATTGTTTCACTTCTATGTGTGTCAATGGACTTACAGCAGTCTGTCTTACATTTGCATCAGGACCCATGTGCTGATCAGTTAAGGGTACGAGTTTTCTCTGTCCAGTGCTAACAGTACAAAATACTCTCCTGATGGACTTTATAAAAAGACCTGCACTCTGCATATGTGAGTGAGGAACGGGTTGATGTTGCCGCTGATTAGAGGCAGTGTTAATAAGATCTGTTAAGATTAAAAAAATGCTCTGGGGCAAGGTCTGTGTTTTGTGTTTGGACTTCATGGATTCCTTTAATGGAATGGAAACGGCACTGATACAAGTTTCTTCCCGGCACTGACACTCTTTTACAAATAGCTTGCAGTGTAACGCAGAGGTTGAGCACACTCTGCAATTACTGGAATGATGTACAAGCCCTGAACACAGAGGTGGCTTGTGCTCTAGGATCATAGAAGAGGAAATTACAAAGAACAATTCTTAGAGCTTCGGTTGCTCTCTTTTACCATTCCCTCAGCATTTATTTTGTATAACAACTGGACTGGGGGCACAGTGACTTACTAAAGGCAGGATAGTGAGCAGACTACACTGAAAACCTGGTACCATGTCTGGCACATACCAGAAGGCATGAAATAAATCTTCAGTGAATGAGTGAATGAGTAAACAGAACAGCAATGTGTGAACAAAACTGAAAGGTAGTGTAACTTTGAAAATTATTTCTGATCTGGGGTTGACGAATAATGACCCTCATTCCCACCCAGAGATATGTTCAACTTATTGCTCAAATCTATGTGTACTGCCTAAAACAAACAAACAAAAAACACACAAAAAAGGACATTAAAGAAAAAGAACCTTCACATAGGCGATTGATGATCTTAAAAGGAAAAAGGCATTCTTGTAAGGCAGAGCTGACATGCCAAGGAGAAGGCTGAAGTACCACAGCCAGAAACTGAGGAACATGGCAGCCGTCAGAAGGTAGAAGAGAAGTGGGTACTCACCCAGGAAGAGTACAGTCCATCTGAAACTTGCATTCCCACCCAGTGAAACTCTTTATGAAACAAAAATGTCTCTAATTTTAATCGAAATTAAGTAGTAATTTGGCACAGTAGCCCCAGGAAATGAATAAAAGTAGAAACTGGTCTTCAAACAGTTAAAGTAGCTCATTGGAAGAAGGCTGGTTTCTCTGAGGGGCTGCCCAGCTCCTCTGCGGTCCCTACTCTTTTTGCAATGCTGCCTGCAACATACTTAGGATGCTAAGTTTTTAGATAGAAATATAAAACTCAGATACAATCTCATCTGGACCACAAGATGGGAACAATGCTACAGACATATCTGATTTATATATATATAAAGATGAAGTTTCTAGTACATGGTCCAGAAAGATATTAAGGATGAATATCTTCACTTAGCCACACGTAATCAACATCCAACAGCACTGTGGACAAAGGCTGCTCGTGGAGAATACAGAAAGCAGAAAAGTTCAACAGAAAGGTAATACAAAGATACTGAGCTATGAGACAGAGTGAACACAGAGGGAGATGTAGTGAGAAACACAGAGATGAGAGGTGTTCCCAGAGCTTGCAGTTACGCCCTTAACCTTATATGAATAATCTCAAATAATCTCATAGTTTTTTAATTAATAGTTAAATTGATAAGAGAGAAAAATGTATGCAAAGCAAAAAAACGTAGGTTCTTTTAGGCTCAATGAATATGAGCACTCTTCCCTGTATGGTCAGAGAGATGACGACTGTATGGGATCTAAGGGTTGCTGAAACAGAAGGAGTCAGATCCTCTCCTCCTTACTGCTGCAGAGCACACAATCACAACAGGATGTAGGCATTTCCTTAATGATCTTGCAGATATAACAAGTAAAATAAACAATCTAGCCTTAACATGTCACTGCTCCCCGAGGACGTCAGTTTTCCCTTGCAGTTTAAGAATTAGTCACTCATTTAGATTGGGGCGAGTCCCTGTGGATTCAAGGAGTTTGTGATCAACTAATGGGTTGTGGCATTATTATGAGCAGATATTGCTCCACGGGGGCTGGGGCATTGCATCATTCAGGGCTCTGCATGACAAACAAAGCCTACCCAAGAGGTTGCCCACAGTTCTGAGAGACATGCCCTGCTCCTGATCCTCATCTATAGATAGTTGCCACCATCTCCAGAAAAACAGAGTGGTAGGGCAGACAGGACAGGAACCACATTCTACGAGCTGTATCTAGTTGATAAGTAAGAGGTCACTTTCTCCATCCAATAATATAGTACAAAACTGAACCGAAACGTAAAATGTATGTTTGAATAAAGATGCACAGGAAGTGTAAGATTTTATTAGTCTCTGTGGAAGACTGCAATTATTTATGTTCATCACTGTATACAAGAAAATTTAAAATTTCATGTAAGTTGAAACTGTATGTTTTAAACATTTTTGCTATTTACTCATTGGTCTTGGAAGGTTGCTCAGATAATGAAGTGAATGCCTGGCAAGTAAAAGGACCTGAGTCTGATCCCGAGACGTCCAAGAGAAAATCAAAGGCCAGGCATGATAGCATATGTTTGTAATCTCTTACTGGGGTGACAAAGCAAAGAGAACCCTGCTGCTCACTGGACAAACATCCGCCTAGCTTAAAGGGCAAGCTCATGATCTATGAGAGACTCAAGTATCTCAAAAAGAGAAAAAAAGTTAGACAGTACCTGAGGTTGTCCTCTGGCATCCATAAACATACATGTTCACAGACACACAGACACACACACACACACACACAGAGAGAGAGAGAGAGAGAGAGAGAGAGAGAGAGAGAGAGAGAGAGTAATACACTAATAAACGCCAGAGACATTTATCACACACACACACACACACACACACACACACACAGAGAGAGAGAGAGAGAGAGAGAGAGAGAGAGAGAGAGAGAGAGAGAGAGAGACAGTGTCACTAATAAACAAAAACTGCATTAATTTTTACAGTTTGAATTATTAGGTCAAATAAGCCACAGAAAATGAATGGTCACAATTTGCATGGGAAGTATGACAACCATCAAATCCATAACACTTCCTCACCAAGTGGGAATTCAACCCACTGTCAACAAACAAAGAAAATACAGAAAGAACTAAAGGAATGAAGGAAAGGAGGCATAAATTTTAACTGTGAATGAAGGCTGGGGCCAGACACAGTGGTTCAAGTCTACAAATGCAGCATTCAGGAGACAGGGGCAGAAGGATCCAGTGTAAGTTCAAGGCCATCCAGGTCTACACAGCAAGTTCCAGGAGCACCAGGCTATGATTGCCTGACTCCCAGAAAACAAGACAAAGTAAATTTCATGGTAAACAAGCACATGTGTTTTACTCCTAATAGAAAACATTGTGCTTCCCCAGAGTTTACTACCTAATGAATAGTTTATTAACAGAGATCTTAGTTTTCTAATAATAAATTAAGACACGGTAAATCAGAAATGGAAAAGACTGCTGTGCACTGAGTCACACAGACAAATCAAAACAACATAAATTTGAGTACACACAGGAATATAGAAAGAAAGGCATTTGAGGGTTATTAGAAAGTTTGATATAATTGTGTTCATAGAAAAATCAGTGTAAACCATCTATCACTGTATATTTAGCCTGGATTGGTTCTTTTTGTTTGGTCGGTTTTTTACTTTCATCACATATCGCAATGCCTCTCATTTCCCATCCATTTGCATCCACCTTCGACACTTGCGACCTCAAACTCAAAATAAAATAAAATATTTAAAAATTCTTACAGTGGAAGCTGCCGTGTGTCACAGTGCGTTACGTAGTATGCCACTTTGTCAACACATCATAAATATCCAAGAGTTATTCCCTTCTTAGAAGGGTACAGATACATTACTTTGTTTCTGAGCCTCCTTTGTAGTTAGATATGCCAGGAGGATAAATTATATCTAATGATATGTGAACGGAAGCACAGAACCTGTTACCACAAATAACTCACTTCTTCTGTATTTCTTCCATCACTTAAACAGAAGAGTGCTCAGTGTCTTGAAACCATACCCCGAAGAAGCTCAAAGAACCAGACCTGCACAAGGCCTTGTACTGCAACTAGAAAGAACAGCCATGACTCTGGAAAGTGTTTCTAGACTCCATGTGACAAAGACACAACCTTGCTCTCAGTTTGAGCCACACTGTAAGGTTTGTCTATAGCGTTACAACAGCAAAGGCAATGAGCAATTCCTAAAACTGTGAGCTACCCACACATGTGAACTGTGAAAACCAAAACTGAGAACAAATAAACTGTCCAAATACATTTACACTGAAGTATAGAGAAAGGCATGTGTCACGCTGAACAGTCTAGAGAAAGTCTTGTCTCACTGAACAGTCTAGAGAAAGAAAAGTCGTGTCCCACTTCTAAAGTATCATCACTTGAGAATTGGAAAATGAATAAAATGTCATCTTTATGCTTCAAACTTAAACTTCCAATTCAGAATTTTGACTCAGAAGTAACAAAATAATAAATCACTTATCTGTCTTATCTGTTAAATTGATGAAAAATAGTCTAAAATGAGTAATAAATTTATAGCAATGCTTCCCATGAATACTGTAACCTGGGATAAAAATCCTGTCACAAAAAAAAAAAACCCTTCAATGGACCAATCTATTTTACTGTCTTGGAATACTTTTGAATTCTATGTGAAATAGATAACTGGCTAAGGGCCTGAAGATATTTTAGTTACTTGGTGCTCCATGTAATAGGACCTGACTCGCATCTTACTACAAAGCCAAGTTTTAGTGTGTATCTAGGGAAGCCATAACCTACTTCATTTGTGCTATGATTCTATTTCATTAGCTTTCATTTTTATGGTAGTGTACTGGTTTAAAAAAGTGAAGAAAAATACTCACTTGAACATTACGTTATTTGTTTGCCGCTTTGTCCTGGTTTTAGTTTCCTGCTTAATGACCAAACGGCACCACGGTGGGTGACGCGCTGGAGCGAAAGTGGTGAATCATTAAAGAGTTCGTAAATTTTAAAAACAGGGGCAGGCCTTCTGGGTCCCATATGCTTCCAGAAAACTCACTGTTGTGCTGTATTAATTGAACCGTGAAGCCTTTATTAGTTCCCTTTAAAGATGCTTGCGGCAAAGCTTTTATTAATGCTTGCCCTCGAATTGTTTATGCTACTTAGCATTTCCATAACAATTTATATTTCAAAGAACTTTTTGATCATTAGTTAAATCTATTCTACATTTCTATAAGGGAATACAGCTGTTTAGCAAAATAGAGACAAGAAGAAAAATTCCTGTACTAGCTTTTTTTTTCCCCAAGATTTGCCAATGAATAAATGCAGAGCATATGAGAAGACGGACAGAATACAACATCCACAAGAATGCTGTAATGCTTTTGCTTGAATAATAAACTTGTTCTGTTATTGCTGTAAGTATTCCCCCAGTGATGAGGAAGGGGGAATAAGTTATCATCAAACAACAAATTCTATCAGCTGATACAGAGAAAAGGCTATAGCCACAGTACTTCAAAAAGCTACTGAGAAGCCCCACAGGGCACAACTCTTCAGGATTCTCAAGGTGCCAGATACATTGGCTCTGCACTTGGAAAATTCTCATAAATACATTTTCTAGAAAATTACAGCATTAAAATTATGTTTGTCAAAATTAAAGATCACTCCAAGATCATTTTAGGGTTGACATACCGAATTATTTTATTTATAAAACAATTGTGGCTCAAAACATGTCTTCTAAATTTTGGGAGGTTGTGTGAAAAATCTCTTCAGTGTTAATACAGGTTTAAACTTCTCTTGAAGCAGAATCAAATAGACTCTGTAAGCATCTCTTTGGCCCATCTCTTACCTCAGAAAACTGGGATGTCCTAGAAAGCAAATAAGATCCGTAAGCCCCTGGAATTTTCCTCACAAAATATTATCTCCTCTAGGCTTCAGTGGGCTAGCTATTTCATGCGGTTACCATAATGCTGGCTAACAAAAGAGACTTACCTTTTTTTTTCTTTGCCATGCTACCAGATGAGAATCATTAGGGCTTTTAGGCAAATTAAGAGTATTTTGCACTTGGCAATATCTTCCATTTCACTCCTAGCCCTCTGGAGTTATATGGTAAAGCTCATTGGGAGAGAAGAGTCTGGGAATCTACATTTTTAACAGAGATCTATGTGATTTCTTATCTGCTGTTTGGGGAAATACAAAGTTAACTGAGCCCTGAAGTTTTTCCCTTTGAAACTTAGCAATTCATATAAAAGATATGGAATCTAGACTGCTGTCCAGAAAAAAATGGGTTTCTAGTCTTACATTAAAATACACATGGCATTAAGTGGGCCAACACTTTAACTGTTTCTGTCTCTGACTCAAAGGGTTTTGTCTATAGGTAGAATGCATCTTTTAGTAGGCTGTATCCGTGCTGGATAGCATACTACCTGACAAAAGGTATGTACTCAGGACGTTTTGAATGGATAGACAAATACTTTAGCTGCAGCAATCAGCTGGCAACCATGGGGAGAGAGACTTCCCTCCTTAGTCCCCAGCACACAAAAGAATTCCCAAAATTCTAACTTACATTATTGGGGTAGCAAGATTAAAATAATAACCAACAAATGCTATATACAGAAATCAGTACTTATTGTTTGACTGAATACATGATCAAGAAAGTAATCATTTTCTTTGATATCAAACTGTATTTGAATATGGATAGAAAAATGTTTCTGAGTCTATTATCTATACAGGGGAAAATATGAATTCACAGTACTATAGGACCAGTATTCAAGGCAAATATAAATAATCTGAAAGGGTATTACAGAAATTTTGGAAGCACTGGAGTCTATTTTTCTGTCTTGTACACAAGCCTGAGAGCTGTTTATGGAAGAAAAAATAAATAGATGATGATTGCATAAGGCCAATTCAATTCTCTGTTCGGAGCTTTAAGAAAAGCATTTTCTGATTGAAATGATCGTCTCACTAGTGATATGTATCCCAACAGGACACCAGCTAGAACAATATTAGAGCATTGTGACAAGGGTACCAAAAGCATTTTCTTTTATTTTGTATTCCAGGTCTCTGATTAGAGTGAACTATTTGAAATAAATGGAGATGACGCCTCTAGGAGTCAATGGTGATGATATTTTTGAATCTCATTTGTAAATACTTCTTAGTTAATTGAGACTTTTGTACAATGTCAAGCGGAACTACATATGTGCTAAATAAAGATTACACAAGAAAATATCAGTGGCCCTAAGATGAAACGAGCTTTCCTCGTGGCTTCTTATTTATTGACTACTTCTTCACTTCTTCTAATTGAACAATTACCATAATGGGCAAGAACTTTTGCATTAAAATAGCAGTCTCAAACGATATTTTTTTTTATAAAATTAGTATTATAAAATAAATATTCTGTGAGGCAGGTTATGTTTACTCTAATTGCCAAATATTATTGTGAGAAAAAAAAAGTATATTTCACTATGGTGGCTCTAAATTAAGTACCTTTTTTAACTATGCAATTTTGAAATATTAAATTTAAATTAAAATAAATACCCACATACTTAAATGCTGCATAGATAATAAAGATATTATTTTGTCTCAATAGAAAGGTTAATAATCCTGTCCTAAAACTGTAGTAAACATCACAACTTACAAAATACAGGCTCTTTGGGGTTAAAGAGAGAGAAGAAAAAGAGGAAAAACTGAGATCTACAATTCCAAATTTTGTTCTATACACAGCAATAACATCCTTACCAAAGGGACCTTGTACAAATCACCAACTGTTAGCCCCCTCTCAAATGGTATCTAAGTTAGGGTTGTTGTTGCTATGAAGAGACACCATGACCATGGCAACTCTTATAGAGAAAAACATCTAATTGAGGCTGGCTTACAGGTTCAGAGGTTTAGTCCATTACCATCATGGCAGAAAGCATGGCAGCTTGCAGGCAGACATAGAGGAGCTGAGAGCTCTGCATCTTGATCCACAGGCAGCAGAAGTGAACTGTGATCCAGTAGGCATGTTCTGAGCTTCTAAGGCCTTAAAGCCCCAAACCCCTAGTGATATACTTCTTCCAACAAAGGCACACCTAATCCAACAAGGTCACACCACCAAACAATGTCACTCCCTATGGACCTATGGGGGGGGCATTTTTATTAAAACAACCACAAATAGACGAAGTCAAAAAAAAAAAAGGTCTTCATATAAATAAATATAAAAAAGGTCTTCATATAAATAAACTCTACAATAGATGTCATTGCATGCTGAACTTTGAGTGCTGAGACATCAGGCTATTCGAGGATCCAGGTTTAGGTAACCCTTCACCTAGATGACACAACCCCAATTATAAACCGTAATCAGGATCAAAACTCTGAACTATCTTCACATCCTTTCCAAGCAAGTTAGACTTTCCTATGATTTTCCGTCAATAGCCTAATGGAGGCAGGCATGGAGAATGGTTGAGGAGACCGTGGGAATCAAGAGCAGCTCCTCTAGGTGCAGCACTCCAGAGGGTGAAAGCATCGGTAAATGGTTTGCTTTTATGAGCTCCAAATATCATATTACATTGTCTTTGACCTAGAGAACGGGGTAACTCAAATTTATCACTGTGTCACAGAAATATACGGAGATAAATACTCCTATAATGACTAAAGCAGAAAATGCTCTTACAGTCTATTTGTGAGTGACATGTGGTAGTTGACCCTACCCCATCTTCCCAAATCTTGGATCAGATTTGCTCTAAAAGCAACGCCCTGTTCCTGGAGGCATGGGTGTTGGCTGTCCTAATCACAGCAGTACTAAACCACACATATCACTCTGGTCTCATAGGAAGCAGGTACTGAGATTATTATTAAATACGTATATAGGAAACAGGAGGGGCAGCAAAGAAGGGTGGGGAGGAAAAATATCCTTCCTGTGTGTCAAAGAGATGGAGGTGGAGTCAACACATAAACTGACTCCCAAGTCTGACAGCACAATTTAAAAACAAATAGAAAGACTACTGGTAGGAATTAAACTCTTGTATCATATTTTTTTTTTAAAACTGCACATAATTTAATCTGAACATTCGTTTAGAAACAGATGAATCAACGGCCAGTGCTCAGACAACAACGCAAATGAAATTACTCAGAAAGTAAACTGGGTTAATAGACAATTAACTATAGAATGTAAAATTCAAAATATATTATTCTATTGTTTAATCTTCGTGAAAAAATAGTTACTTGATTATTTCAATTGCCTGGTTTGAAGCAACACAAAGAAAAATCCTCCAAATAAAGTAGGTTATCAGTTCTCAAAGTAACAGGACTGACCTGGCTGCACTGGAGAGCTCATTGTGGGGATCAGAAGGGCTGATCGTTGAGGATGTAGAGTCACAGCCTGCTCTCAGCTGACAACGGTTGTTCAAGTGGCGACGGCAGAGAAGAAACCTAGAGTATAAGGAAATCATGTCAGTCACACTGAAAACCAGAGAGCTGGCTCTAGGATTCAGCTCAGTTACAACTCGACTTGGGCCTTTGAGAGTCAGGCCAACTTCTTAGTTCTCTCACTCTTTAGCAATAGATGAGCAATGTGAACTGGGGTTAACAGGTCAATGCTGCAGTGTGTGCCTAGTATGTATGTGGTCCCTGGTTTGATCCCCAACACTGAAAAGGGAACAAAAGCCAATGTCCATCTTGTTCGTAGCACAGGGATACTGAGAACATGAACCAATAGGAATAAAAGGAACCAGTGAGGGAAAATGGACTTCACATGTTACAGATGGATCCCAATCTGCCCTTTCACAGCTATTTCCATTCCTACAGAAACTTGGTTTTTTGGAGTTATGGATGTAAATATCTCACTACACAGCATTTTAGCTATTATTGTCAAATATTTACTTGTAGAAAAAGAACCAGTTGGTGGAAGGAAAATTTAATGGCCTAAAAAGGCAACAAATAAGTCATGAGCCATAGGACTGACCAGAAAATCCCATTACATTTTCCACTTCTTGAAATCTTTTGCAATCTTGTTCCTGTTAAAAGCAGTAAGAGACACTCTTTCTAGGAGTGCCACTAACCGGATGGACCGACTCCGCAAAGGGAATTTAAGGGGCTTTCTGCTTCGCGTCTGAATGCACTCCCACGTCCAGGCACTTAGAGAAAAAGCCATTCCAAGGACATTTTCCTAACTGTTTACTGGAAAGTCAAAATTAAAAAAAAGAAGAAGAAGAAGAAGAAGAAAAAAAGAAAAGAAACTTTTAAACTGCACTTAGTAAGCATCTAACTAAAGTAGATCCGACCTACAGTATATTATACAGAGGATACTGGGGCTCTGAGAATCCTGTCTCTCTATCGCAAGAAAACACACATATTTATTGAGACTCATTTCCCATCAGTATTTTGAAAGTGTTATTACTATTTTTGCAAGAAAGTATAAAGCTGGATATAAATACATACTTCTTTGAAGAAATATATAACAGCACCAAGAACACCACTAATGCTGTAAAGATCTCAAGTAGAGATATGCTAATGAGCTATTAGAGCGGCCAAGCAGAACAGCATGCCTATGTAGACACCGTCACACTCTCTGCGGGCTGTGATGAGTACGAAGACTTAACAACACCAAAAACGGACATTTGGCAAATCCTTTACAAAAGTTACACTGATATGCTCATTTTACCAGCACAATCAATAAATTTGTGATTCCTACGTCAATAAGAAAGTAACATCCCTCCATGTATGTTCCCAGACTGGCCCTTTAGGCCCTGTATCAGTGAAAGAGGCGATCCTTGATCCCTTGAAAGCTGGATGCCCCAGTATGGACGAATTTGAGAGCTGGGAGGTGGGAGTGTGTGGGTGAGTGGGAGCACACCTTCATAGAAGCTGGAAAAGTAGGGATGGGATAGGGGGTTTGGGGGAGTGATGGGGACATGGGAGAACATCTGAAATGTAAATAAATAAAATATCCAATAAAAACATATATAAATAAAAATAAATTTAAAAAAAGAAAGTAACATCTCTATAAAAGTATTTTAAAATGCAGAACAAAATCCTTTGTTTTTATATAGGAAAAACGGCCATTCTGATATTGACACCTGAAAAGAAGATCTCAATGCCATGCTTCCTATAATCAAACCACCTGCGTAGATCTTTATAGATCCTGCATTTAGATAATGTATCATTGTATTTGAGTTATTGTTACAAGAGCTAAACTAATCAATAATTTTTATGTCTTAGCTTTTACTCGCCACCACCACCACCTCCCATCGCTACAGTTTGCAGATGAAAAACATCATGATGACGTCATAATTCAATACAAGTAAATAAGAGAGTAAATCGCACTAGGATTTAACTTTATAGACTATTTTAAATGAGCAAATGTAGCCTGAAATGTCTCGTAAATGCTATGAATACATTTCTGAACACCAGTGACAGCCTGGGTTGGAGCTGAAAACAATCATCCCGAGTAAATGACCCAGACCCAGAAAAACAAAGGTTGCATGTTTTCTCATACATAGATGTTAGTTTTGAATCTTCATATATGTGTCTTTTGTTTGGGGTAGCCATAGGAAACTAGACCATAGAGAGGGAAGACTTTCGAGAGAAGAGAGATACACTGCTGTGATATAAGCATAAAAGGAGAAAGACAGAACAGAGGGGTTAAGTAGGCTGTAGGGTGCAAAATACAGCAGGGAGGATGAACAGGGAAAACTAATAATGGCATTCTGAAGACATCGTGTGAAAACCCATTATTGTAACAGATGCCTAGAAATATATACATTGTGTGTGTGTGTGTGTGTGTGTGTGTGTGTGTGTGTGTGTGTGTGTTTTAAATAAACTTAAATACAGCTACTCTACAACAGGAGACATTACCCTACTAGTCAATATAAGCTAACAAATAAAAAGCCTAGTACCAGAAACAAGATACCTCTTTTGGAATTGGTGGCCACTGGGGTCCCATAGATCCCCAAATATTATAAGCTATTAGCACTGCTTTTGTTTACCCCCCAAAACTTGACAGTAAGACATTGCTAAAAATACCATGTATTTGAGTTATAGAACATAGAGAAATAAAGTTGGTGTTGGCCTGGAAGTCTCATGCCATCATGTTTCCAAAAGATATTATGCCTGTTGTTTACACAAGTCACCACGCTTATTCAGCTTGAACTTTGTGAGCTACAATAATAATTGGTGGCAAGATATGTCTGCTGGTGCATCATGGCATTAATGTGGAAGTAACCACTTTCTAGATTTAAGGCCCACTCCAAAAGATAGAACCCTACCTGGCACCATTATCAGGGGCAAGCACCTGTTGCTAGATAGGACATAAGCCCTAAAGAAAAACTCACTAGAAATATTCTGCTAAACAAACTCAGAATTAAGGCAACTTCTAACAACTTATTGCTAGTCCCATAGATTAGTGCATCTAGTCAACTCTTGTCAGAGAAAGGTTTTCTTGCAGTAGAAGGCAATTAGCACAGAGACTCACAACTAGTCAACGTGAAGAGAACAAAAGACATGGAAGTGCAAATCCCTAAATGAGACAACTATATCGTGCTCCTCCCTGTGAGGCTCCAAGATCATCACAGAAGAGGTGGGGCAAATACTGTGAAAGCCAGGGGCAATAGATGACTGCATGAAACAGTCTGGATACAACAAGGCAGTTGAAAATATAAAATCAGAGCAGTTGTGACAACGTACACAAGAATTGTGCAAGCTAAAGACAGACAAAAATCTGAGCATGAAGCAGAAAGGTGGCTATGAAGTACTACCCAGGCAAGAACAGACAGCTGCCGGGAGAAGGGGAGTCAGTTTTCCTTAGGAGCATGGCCCATGGTAGATCAACCACTTTCCAGGGTAGGCCCTATACCCAAGAGTATTTGGGAAGCACATATTGAACTCTATTTATTTTTAAAAGAAGAGCAGGACAGAAAAGGGTAGTGAAAGAGGAGGAAGGAAGCAGAGAGAGGGGGAAGGGCAGAGGGAGAAGAAGAGAGAGAGAATGAAGTTTGAAGGGTAAGATGAGGGACGGTCTGGGAAGAGTTGGGGGAACGAGATGAACAAGATCAAAATACATTGAATAAAATTCTCAAATAATTATTGAAAATATTGTTTTAAAACTTAGCTGAGTCCCTAAGCTTGTAAGATAAAAACAAGAGTATCACTAACTGAAGAACACTTAAGCTATACAGTAAGACTCTAGCTCATAAGAAAAACAAAGAATAGGTAAGTAAGTAAGTGACTAACGACAACCAAGGACCAGGAAACATTCAGGGATGACAGATGAAGCAGTACTAATCACACCAAAGCCACGGGCTGTCTTCCCCCCTCTTCATGTTATTATTCTATAGTGCACCTTTGTACAACTGATAACTTACACATTTATAAATATAACTCAACTCTCCAGATAACTTTCAAAAGCTTAACCCTGATAACATCTGTCACCTACTTCCACAAAAAAAAGTATGCATACCAACTGTCTGTACCAGGCTGACTGTGGTAAGTGTATAACCATTGGGTTTTGACTTCATAACTTGAGTACAGAGCCAATCTGGCATAAAACCAAGCATCTAGCTTTGAAATGTCAATGTTTTTAAATTTTAAACAACTCTCTTTGACATTCAACCTTTTAAATAACTGCCTAATCATAACACATTTTGAGACATTCCCAATGCATTATTATTTAAATGTTTTACAGAAAACTAGGAGGCACTCCTGTGTTGCTAGGCGTTGGTTCCCACTTACCGCACTTTCATTTCCAATAAGCCACATTAAGATGAAGTTATCACTACAATTAAAGCTGTGGACTGGAATACAGTCATTTAAAGAGTTCTCCTGTACTGTTTCGGGGAATATTGATCTGCATGTGCACTGGTGCATGGTTGATAGAATGGTGTATGGCTGCCCCAGGGGCTGGGCATGTCTCCTTCTTTTTGTGTGGCTACAGAAGCAGTTGTATCTATACCTTTGTGTGATTTCAGTATAAGCGAGTGTATGGATTTGTGTGTATATAGCTATAACTGGGTACCTGGCTAGACTGGCTTGTCCATAAACCCTGGGGATGCTACTACCTTCTCTCTCACTGTGCCTCTGCTTTGTTTGTTTCCGTTTTGCTTTTAATATGGGTGCTGGGAATCCCAATCCAAGCCCTTAGGTTTCTGTGGCAAGCACCTTACAATCTGAGCTGTCTCCCCAGCTTCCAATCCACACCATTTAAAGACAAAATTAAAAGGGAATTAAGAATGCTTTTGTTTGCTTAGTTCTACAAGGGTTCAACGGTCAACATCTTTCAAGGGGAATGGATTCTTGACTCTCAACTCTTCCCACAGTTCCTTATCCAATGGCGCTGTAGAGCAGTAGACTAGAATGTAGAAGTTTTTCTCCTACATTTTTGTCATTCTTATCATAAGAGTGCACTATGAATAATATAAAACTGGCCCTTAAATGGGGAGATAACCAAAATATAAAGAGGAAAGAACACAAATGCAAATTATCAGAACATATAATAGATAGCTAATTTCAATTAGTAGTTTTGATTAATTTGAACATTAATCTCTAAAAATGCATTGGTTTATTCTAAAAAAAATTAACATTGTGTAATAAAATCAAAACCACTGTGACTCCTTTATCCCTGAAAATTGTCACAAGACAGATGACAGCCCAAGGGCATGCTATACTTTCAACATTTTAGTTTACTTATGCCACTGGGAAGGGTCAGCTCTGATACAATCCAACGCCTTAGCCCGCATCCCTGGCCTTCCCTGTCTGTCGTATGAACTTCCCATGGGTCTTGTAACAATCTACTCATATGTTCAATAACAATGATACAATTCGGTCACAAAGAACTTACACTCGGCGCACACTCTCTGGCTTTTCACAGCCCTTTGAACACGCTGAGTAATCGGATATTTCCCCATTAAAACCAGAGCTTAAAGAATTCCAAGTATCTGTTCATGGATCCTCCTAGCAATAGACGGGCTGGTCTTCTCACCCTGAATGCTGTCTCTCCAGCTCACTAAGAGGTGCAGTCGTCACCGCAGAACTGTTTAAATATGAAGATTGTCTGTCTAGTCATCAGTATCAGGGAGCATCCACTGAGTTGTAAGTCTACTGTGTTAAAGAACCTTTCTAGCCCCTTACAGACTAAACTAAAAAACAGAAAGCTTTTTCAACCTATGTTACTAACAAGAACTACTGCTGCTGCTGCTGCTATTACTACTGCTACTGCTACTACTATTCCTACTACTACTACTACAGTTTCTATTTATCTCTAGTTTATCATTCCCAGATTTACAAGTCAAATGCATAGTCAAGTTTACTCCACCACAAGTCCTTCTCTTTGCAGAGGAGCCATCATCTCTGCCTCCTCTGCACAACAGGTACCATACGCAGACTCTGATTATCAAGTGAGCTGCACAAAGAGTTTCTTGGTGGAGCGAACCCACTATGTCAGTGCACCAGGCTCAAAGAAATAACTCAGAACCGCAGTAGTTATGTCACAGAACCCGAACAGCCACTCTAAGAAAGGGACCATGATGCCTACTCAACTGAGTATATGCCAGGCTTATTATCACCCATTACGGAAACCTGAAAGTCTACCTCAGTTCTCTGTTTTCTGAATTTCCCAAAGACGATCATGATCATGAAAGGTAAAGCATGGCACTCTTAAAAGTATTCACTTGCTAGAAAAACAGCTCAGTGGATTAAGCACCCGCTGCAAAAGCATGAGGACCAGAGTCCGGAGCCCAGAATCCAGAGAAAAAGGCAAAAGCATGTGCCAGACTGCCTGGAATCCTTTTTAGAGACAAGGAATCCCTGGGAGAAGCTGGCAAGATACTCTATTCAAATTGGCAAGCTCCAAGTTCAGCAAAACACTCTGCCTCAGCAAATAAGATGGACGGCAACAAGGGAGACATCTGAAATCTACCAAGACAGTCTTGCCTCTACCTGCAAGTACACACACATACATATGCAACAGTGAAGACATGAAGCCATTTTAACACACACACACACACACACACACACACACACACACACACTTTCCTATCACAGGGCAAATTGGTACACATGCAATCCCAGTCCTTGAGAGTTTATTGCAGGATAATCACAAATGGAAAGCCAGCATCAGTTGTACAGTGAGATTTATGCCAACCTGGGCTACACAGAGGAAATTCTTTTCATATCCATCTCCACCCTCTTCTCTTTCTGATTAACTGATACTTCATCCATTGCTCTTACTTGGATTTTTGGTCTAGTCTTCTATCTTGTTTCCATGCTAAATGAATGAGTAAATCTGATGACACAAAACCTCAAGTGACATTCAAGTTCCTTCAAAACTCTAATCCTTTTCTCACTCTTTTTCTTCTCCTCACATATAAAACCGATGTCTTCAGGCCATCTGGCACTATTCCTAGAATGAAACCCAACTTTTTTTTTTAAGTTGGCAGAAAGACTTAAATATCCTTACTACTGTATCATATTTGAACTTCTAGACCATTGCTTCTTGAGCCTAGGATGATGAAGTAATTCTCTACAGAATGCTGTACACCTGCCAGAAGCCCAACATGCTTAGCTAGTATAGGGGCTCAGGCATCAGTCAACCAGAATGGACACCAGTTTGTGCAGCGGTATGGGGGTACTAAAGCTATTAGATGCTGGTTCTCATTACCCCCATGAAAATTGTTTGCATGTCCATGTTTGGACACCTCTCTCTACAAAGGCCACTACTATTTTTTCTCTCCTTCCTACATTGAACTCTTTAAGGTCATATTAACATGAGAATTATTTTTCTTTTTTCTTTTAAGGTTATTTCTTTTTTAATTTATTCTCTCAGTAAGAGGACAAGGGTTCCCCCCAAAGCAGGCAAATACACCGAAAGAGCCCCCACTCTCTCTATTAGGAGTCCAATAAAAACACCAAGCTACAAAATTATAAAATACATGCAGAAGGCCTAGGTTAGACCCATGTAGATTTCTGATTGTCAGTTCAGTCTCTATGAGCCCCTGTGAGTCAATGTTAGTTGATTCTGTGGATTTTCTTGTGCTGTCCTTGACCCTTCTGGCTCCTACAATCATTCCTCCCCCTCTTCCCCGGGATTTCCCAGGATCCTCCTAATGTTTGGCTATGGGTCTCTGCGTCTGTTTCCATTAGTTGCTGGATGACAGTTGGGTTAGATACCAATTTATGAGTATAGAAGAATATCACTAGGCATCATTTCATTGGCTTTTTTCTCATCTTGTTTGGATCTATCCTAGGTATCTGAGCCATCTGACCTCTGGTCTCTGGTCCTCCAGACAGTGTCAGGGGAAGGTTCCCTCTTATGGCATGGATCCACATGAGAATTTTACTCAGCTATCTCAAGTAAATAGCTTCCTCACCTACATTCTCACTATGCCCTATTGAACAATAATGGTGCCTCCTACATAGGTATAGTGCTTCTGACTGCCATGAGACTGTTTCTTCTGTTCAGGGATTGTACTACATTAATCTCTTAACTGCCTGTATTTGGTACAGTGCATGGTACAGTGCAGGTACACAATAAATTATTGATGAATAAGTGAAGAGTGGGAAAAACTTAACTGTATGAACCATGAGTTATCTCATTTGGGACAAAATTGTTTATTCAGTTTGTTAACACACAATTCTGAAGAACTATAAGACAGTTCTTGATTTGATGAAATATATGAAAAATATAAATTTAGAATCTGGGCCATCATATATGAAGAGTAGACCCTGAGTTGTGAGTGCCTTCATGGGCTACAAAAGACAAAGGGCAATGGCTGAAAGTTACTTATGAAATGTTGTACAAGGCAGGACTATTCTGTAGGCCTTTCAATCGAAGTGATTTCTCTACTTGCTAGAAGGATTCCGTGTGTTACCTTCCTATCAGCCTCCAACATTTTTCCTTCCCCAAGTGGAGAGGGGCACATTTTGCAATCAGACAGGTTTTACAAGCTCTACTTTGCCTCTAACTAAAGCAGATATCACTACTAGAGTGAAGAATGGAATACTGAGAATTGTCCCTTCCAGTGTTGGCAGCAAAAGAAAGACTGAGCTCCAGCATGACCTATGTTGTTCTGAGAAACAGAACAGCAGGGAGTCTGGGGATTTGGGGCATTGGAGGCTGGTACTAGCAAGTGCCACAGCAATGCCTCAGTCTGCAATTTAACCTTCTCTAATGCTACAACCTACACTGAGTTTTCTGGGTCGCTGACACAAGGACAACACTGGCAGGTCAGCTCCTTTCAGCTCACCCCCATCCCTGGTGTCTGAGGTTGTATCTATGCAAGGACACTGGCCTCCTTCCTACCTGTGCACTCCTAATTTTACCCTGAAAGCTTAGCTATGAGCAGGATGTGCTATGCAGAGGGCCACATGCCCCCACACACTCTCCATGCGTACATTTGACAAGTAAATACTAAGCTTCTTTCCAAGACTTTGGGAGAACAACTTAAACATGGGCTACATTATGGGTGTAATATAGAGCAAGGAACACAGCTTGGGAGGTTAGTTATGCATATATTTTGCATATTTAAGATAGGATTCAGTAGTCTATACTATAAATATAACTCAATGGTAACATCTAAAAATACACAACATAATCAGAAATGGCCTGCTAGATATTTCGTTTCAGAAAAAGAAATCCTGCCAACTACAGTACCTGCATTGATAAAAATAGATCTTTTGTAGTAGCCCTGAGATTTTAAAACACCAGATTTAGTCCCCAGGGTATCCAGTACCCATATTATATCCTCAACAATCCCTATTATAATAAATACAATCTTATCAAAACATTTTATTCCATACCTTTTCTTGGATGGTAGTTGAAGGCCCATATCTACATCTTCCTTCCTTGGAAAAGAAGGAATCAGCCCTCGGAAACATCAAAATGAGTTCATGGGGGGGCAGAAACTGCAGGATGTACAGGTCCCTTTTTAGTTTTTCAGTGAAGTCAAAGAGGCTAGACATAGAGGGCCAAGAAGGAAGACAGGAAGAGACTGAAAGGTGGAAAGGGAGGGGGAAGGGGGGAGGGAGAGAGCATTTTATCTACCTGTAAATACACAAGGGACAGAAATCCAAAATAGAATGTGAACAGGAAGTCACAGTGGAAGTGGAGGAACTTGTAACAGACAACCCCTGATATCTGCACAGCAGGAGGGCTTTGTAACGCATACACTATAACCTCCTGCGGCAGAAAATTGCCCCATGAAGCATGCTTAAAAGAATCTGGCTCTCCTGGTCTACTCCCTACCTCTCCTGTACAGAGGCACAGGCTATGATCAGCAAGCCAAATACAAAGGACCTTTATCCATCGCTGTAATTTACAGTGGTATAGATCTTCTTTTCAAGCTCCAATATTGTGTACATTAAGGGGTTGGGGGTCTGAGAATTCTTTAATGCTGGGACTTACCTCATGAAGATCTGACAGTGCCTCCACACAGTAAAAGTGGTCCTGTGAAATTTCTCCCTAGCAGGGTGGTCTGGAAGTCAATTAACCTCTCTGAGTTTCAGTTGCTTAAACATGAGTTATTTAACTTACTGGGTCATGTTGAGGATTAGCGGAAATAATAGGAAGTAATGCGAAGGGGAACGTACTCAAAAGATTGGCTATTATTAGCATTAGTATACAAATTGTACTTTATTTCAAGTCAGATCCATTCTAAGAGCAAAGAGTGACACAGGGCACCCCCTGCTGCGGAGCACAGTGCTGTAGCAGTGATTAATCAACTCCTCTGCTACAGTGACAAAAGGATCTAATTACTCAAGCTTTTTCCCTTGCTGTCTCTCTTTTAGAAGACAAATGTGTATTCTAAAGGAAAATACTGCGTTATCCTTTGCTTGTGAATACACCACGCTTGCTTTAATCTTTCATTGATGTTACTTGCATTGTAAAAAATCACTTGAGTGTAAATGGAGGAAAAAAAAATTTAAGTAAGCTAGTAACAGTTATCACATTGTAGAAATTTAAAGAAAACCGTATAGTCGATTTCTCTCATGTGGAGAACATTCCCTTTCCATGAAGAACTATTCTTCTTCTGTCACAAACAACTTTAGGAATTTCAATAGATCCTCAGGCCTGTTACCTTAGTTACTTTTCTACTATGATAAGGCTCCATGACCAAGGCAATGTATAGAAGAGTTTACTTGTGGGCTTACAATTTCAGAAGGTTAGAGTCCATGACCATAAATTATAAGGAACACGGCAGCAGGTTGGTAGGTAGGCATGATGCAAAACTAGCACCTGAGAACTCACTAGAGACTTAGGCCCAAGTTCAAGGCAGAGAAAGAGCAGTGGGAGGGGCACAAGTCTTTTGAAACATCAAAACCTGGCCCCAGTGTCACTGGCATTCAGCAAGGCCATACCTAAAATGTTTGGGCCACACCCAAACAGTTCTACCAACTGGGAGCCATGAATTTAAATACATGAGGCTTTGGAAGTCATTCTCCTTCAAATCTCCATGCCTGTCTATGTTGGGTGCAGTTGCTGGTCATTTTACTCAGCGTTCTATCAACTAGTGGTCCATTCAACTTTAAGGTAGCACCAACACCACTCTAGGCTTGCAGTGTTATAAGCTCCTAAGGCAAATAAATAAGTAAATCAATCAATCAATCAATAAATAAATAAACCATACATACACACCACACACCATAGACTGAAGCCATGGTGGCCTCAAGTAGCCAGGCCTTTCCTCAATTATTTGCTCCTTATGCCCACATCTGAGTTCCTTGAGGGAGACTGTGCCAAGACATCTTCCAACTTAGCAGACCGTTACTATGACACCTACCTGCCTGAAGAACCCAACTTAACCAATGAGCTAAACCAACAACATTTGTCCCCCTTCATCCTCTTGTCTACTCTCAGGCTGTTATGTGCCTAAGATTTAGCTTAATTCTATCCCTCCCTGGCTCTTTTCTTGCCCACACTCACTGCTTCCTACAGAGATCTCCTGTTTGTGCATATAACAACATACCGGGAAATACCTACATGCCCTGCATGCACTAATATGAGCCACATGAATCGTCATCTCAGAAATCTTGTTCTCTGAACTTCGTCCTACCAAGGAGGACAGGCCTGCCTCTCTTGCACAGACATCATATTTACATTCTCACTAAGAGTAACTCTGGCTCAGATATTGTAGGTTAGTGAACTGTATTTATCACAGGAGCTTTAGCTGTGCAGGGGTCTAGCCTGTGCTTTCAATGAGCTTCTGAACACCTGCCACAAAGATTTCCCACCAGGGATTACCCAGGCTGTGGATTCAAGGCCCCTCTGTAAATGAAGATTTTGGACTTCTGAGACATTGAGATAAGTTCAGAAGAAAATATCTTTTGTTCTTTTATTTTTTTGAGGGGGGGGTTGATTTTGGGCTTTTGTTGTTGTTTTTGTTTCTGTTTTTGTTTATTGTTTGTTGTTTTGTTTACAGCATGGTTGGTTGGTTAGTTGGCTGGTTGGTTAAAGCTTCTACACAATTACAATTAAACATAAATGTGAACATGACTGGAAAATACATTTGAACAATGAGGGAAGCAAAATAACAAAATAGAAACACAATGAAAATCACAAGTGGCTTTGGACTGACTGACCTTAATGCAAACTCCACCTCTGATTTTGCTGTCCCATGCTCACAGGCAATTGGTTCAACCACTCTAACCATCCCTTTCCTCACCAGGAAGTGGCTAGGCCTAACAGTCACTTGCAGACCCAGTAGGAATGAATGACAGGGTATGTAAAATGCTTGCACAATTTTCAATACTTGGGTAATTTCATTCTGACAGTCAGGGCCTCTATTTTGCAAACTGTCTCTACCACCACAAAAATGACGACACTCATTTTCTAAGGACCACTAGGACAGCACAGCCTACCTGAATGTGGAGAAAAGTGTTGTGATTAAAAGAGGGGAAGTTTCATGGAAGAGCTGTCATTCAGACTTAGAATGCTGGGTTTATGTAAAAACATACATGGTTTGCATAAATGTCCTCTTAGTCCAATTTTCTCCAAGTCTTACCTACCCAGATAATTTGTAAATAATTTCAATGAGCAGTTTTAAAATTATAGATATGTCATCAACTATTTTGTTGGAAAACTATGTTTGTGTATTCCTGTATGCAAAAGTATTTGTCAAAGTTTTCATTGTCTGCTACACTTGACCTGACCCAGCCCCAACCAGGAAAAGTTCAAACTAGTTCTCAAAATGAGTTCAGTACCTGTGCTAGTAACAACATTGTTATGGCCAACAAAATGGCAAAATCTTATACTGAATATTTAAATAGACTATGTGGAATTTATATGCAAAATAACAGTTCTAACCTCCCTCTAGGAAGGAATACTCACTGGGTCACTTATGCTATTTGGGTATACAGTGGCTGCAGCTTTTCTACCATTCCTTGGAGGAACCATGTTGAAGATAGCCAGTAGGGTCAGGGGTCGGGTGAGGGGCCCTAGAAAAGTAGTTGGCACAAGACAGCATCGAAAGCCCCAATGACCCCTAAGAAAAACAGTCCAATCATTTAAGCTGACTCACTTTGGGTTGGTCTTATTAATCATCATTATTTCTGTGAAGAATCAAAAGCAACAGCCAGTCCATGTCAGCAAATGGAGAAAAATTTAAGTGATAAAACTTGAGAAAGTAAGACAACCACAATAACTCACTTAAAATACCATATTAAAACTCAAAACATCAGCGGCAGTTCCATAAGATATTAATTCTCGCTGAGTAAAAATGGTTCCTTTGAAACTAAAAATCCATATAAACCTGAGGAATTGAAGACAATTAGCATTGAAGGTAACTTCTATTAATGTCACATAGGGAAAGAGACAGAGACTTTTGCTTTCATATTCCTGTTCTGCAGAAAAAAATCTGCATATATATATATATATATATATATATATATATATACACACACACACGCATATATTAAAATAGATTGAGATAGATCAACACATATAAATAGCTCAATGCAACATCTGTAGCAGTCCTTTGAAGTATATTAAAGTTCTTGCTGTTTATCAGGTTAGTAAATCATATCAACTCCTAGTTATTTAAATTGCCAGTTGCCAGGCAACCACATCTTTGTCAACTGTCACTCACTTTTAAGTTCCTCTCCAACACTCCTTTAAGGAAAAAGAAGCGAAAAAAAAAATCTTGAGACACTTATTTTGGGCATCAGCAATGTACTTAATTTTATCCCTGAGCTTAAAGAGTTTATAACTTACATAGGGGAAACAAATCCATCGGGCGAGTGGAGGAGGGGCATGGAGTGGCTCAATTAGTGTTGTAGATACAGGGGAGTTGCAGGATTTTGCTAGGCTAAGTTTCCTTCCAGAATGTAGTCCACAAGAGAAGCATGTTTGGGACTGATTATCCAAAAGGTAACATACACTCTAGGGAAGCTGATTGATCCTCAACCACACATATGTCTTATTTTACAATTCTCCTCCTCTCAGGAGTAACAATGACAACAGCCAATGACTCCTCACCTCTTAGGTACCTTTGTTCCTGGATAGTGAGGGGCTAAATCCATTGCCTCCCTGTAAAGATTTCTAGCACGTTTTACATCTATGGCTATACATAAGCAGTCATTATTTGACCCAGTCCCGGTAGCATGAAATGTCAATTTAAAAAGCTGTGGAAATGGCTCCATGGGGAAGAGCACTTGTGCCAGCATGAAGACCTGAGGCTGAATCCCCAGAACCTATGCAAAAGCTGTCTGTGTAACATGAGAATCTGTAATTCAGTACACCTGCAGGGAAATGGGAGGCAGACAGAAGACCATGGAAGCTCATGGACCAACTAGTCTGCCATGCTCCACAGAAATACAACAAAGAGCCACTGTGTCAAGCAAGGTATAAGGCAAAGGTCAATAACTGAGGTAATTTACTAGTCTTTATGCCTGTATTTGTATGCAGGAATACAAACACACACACACACACACACACACAAGTTTGACTCAAAGACCAACTCCTCAGCAATAAACAAAACAAAATCCAGTGTGTACAGTATTTGCCAATACTTCTAGATCTGCCACTATATCTCTGGACATCAGATTCAAACCAGATCAGATCATCTTTAATGCTCTTTCTAGCAGCAATATTCCACAAACCCATAAATCTTTGCATAAGAGAGTTCTCAGCTAAAATCTATATAAAACCAAGACAACCCAATTAATCAGGCATTTTTAGGTTGTTATATCTCCAAAGATATAAATGCGTTTAGATAGAAAGAAAATTATAAAACTATACTTTGCTCTGCTATGCAAACATTTAATGAACAAAAATAAAATTTCATGACTTCAAGTCAAAAATGATAGACCTCATCAACGTTGAAATTAAAATCTGTATGCCAACATAGCAACCCTATAGAAGTATAAAAGTCGATCAAGCTGGGAGAAAACACTGTAACGCTAAAGAACAAACAAACAAACAAAACAAAGAAAACAAAGAATGTATAGCTAAAATATTTGAAAAACATCTCTAAATGAATAAGAAAACAATAGCAGGCTGAAAACAGGAAAGGAATGGGCAAAAAGGAAAACGACCGCTCCAATAATTACATGAAAAGCTGCGTAGCGAGCTACCCAGTCTCTCTGTCAAACTGGGTAACATTTTAAATTCTCATAATCCCATTGTTGGCAGGATGTGGAACATACGAATCTCACATGCACTTTCAGAGTGTAAGTGTTCACATTCCACTTAGAATAGCTGTGGGAGACAATCTAGCTGGTGTACAATGGTCTACATCCTATAACAGGCAGAGAAAGACCTTGTCCAAATGTTCTGACTTGATTCCTCGAATCTGTGCATATGTTATCTATGTGGCAAAGAAAAGTTAAGGTTGCAGATGGAATTAAAGTTGACAGTAAAATGACTTCCAGAATAGGGTGGCTGTCCTTGATTGTTCAAGTGGGACCAGAGCATTCACAAGTCGTGAGTTAATTTACTGGCTTTTTTTTTTTTTTTGAGATAGGATCTTACTATATAGCTCTAGCTGGCCTAGATTCCAATTGGTAGCCCAGACTGCCTTCAAAGTAACACTCAGAATAACAGGAGTGTTCACAATAATATTGCTGGCTCAGCCTCCATAATATGGGATTGTAGTCATGAGTCACCACACCTAACGTTAATTTTTGTTAATTTTTATTTATTTACTTATTTTGCTGTAAGTCCAGGTACACATGTACCACAGCACACATAGAAAGACCAGAGGATGATTGTCAAGAGTTCCATCTCTCCTGCCACCATGTGGGATCCAGGGTTGTCAGGCCTATGGACCAGAACCTATATCCATCAAGCAATCTCTCTAACCAGAGAATCATAAAAGTGTGAAAGGAAAGCACAAAGGAATCAGACAGACATAGAACTGTGGGATAGACAGACACATGTCATGAGAGCTTTATGATCCAAGAGCGGTCATAATCCCAGGTGTGAGCATGCTCACTACAAACTGGGCAAGGAAAAAAAAAAGGAATTCACTATTGAAGATTCAGGAAAAAAAAAATAAGTCCTACCAGAATCACCACAAATTTAAAGTCAGCAGAACTTCTCTCAGCAGCTACAAGAAAGTAGCAAATGCCTAGCAAATCTGCTCCTAGGAGAGCTCTCCCATGTCTCCTCAGGGGAAGTCATAATGCTAACAGAAAGGCTATTACAATCAGAAAATGTAGAAGCAATCTATATGCCCATGAAAAGAGGGATGAATTTACAAATCTAATGTAACTGGAATAATAGAGTTCTTTATAATAATCAATGCAACAGGCCTGCAGCTATACACTACAATACTGGTACTCCTTTATACTGAAAGTAAATTGAAGAATAAGTCATACGTCATGTACAAAATGGAGAATTATGTAACATATCTGTGAATAGTTTATAATTGAAAGAATAAATGAGGGCTAGAGAGATGGATCAATGGTTATAAGTATGCAGTGTTCATTTGGAGGGCCTGAGTCCTATTCCCAGGACCACATCAAACCTACAACTCGGCTCCACAGGGATCCAAGATCTTGGGCCTCCATATGTACCTGCACACACATGTACATGACCACAAACACACATGCATGCATACATACATAACTAAAAATATTAACAATATTTTATTTCTTGTTTATATGTAAGGGTTATGTAGTGTCTGTGCATGTTTATGTATGTATGTGTGTATGTATGTATGTACACATATATGTGAGTGTTCACGCCACAGAGTGGCAAGCAGAAAAGAACTTTTGGAAGTCTGTTATCTCCTTGCATCATGTGGGTTCCAGGGATTAACTCAGGTCAACTGGCTTGTGGCCAGGGCCTTTACCAGCATTTACCACCTCACAGGACTCAAGTACCTTACATGGTTTATTTCTTAGGCGAAAGGAGATACAACAGAAGGAAAGAAGTTGATGAATGGTTAATTATTTATTAAATTCACTATTCACATTTTTTGTATTACCGAAATATAAAAAAAATATAAACAACATATGCTAAACGGGTGTATTTTTCATGTGTCGATTGCATATAGAGAAACTGATTCTCTCCTGGTTCACAGAAATGATCTCACCCTTGCCAACGAGAAGACAGGAACAGCCAAAGCAAACATCAATATTTAGTTCAAATTGTATAACCTTTCAAATTGTACTGAAGTAAGCAAAGCTCTATTTTTCCTTTAGTGTTAAACAATTTTTGAAGAGTCAATAATAATACACCCTGGGAAGGACTTTTTTTCTGCCCTTCTCTGAAGAGGCACAGCCAGGCATGGAGGGTTCTGCCTCTGAGTAGGTGTTATGAACTGACCATGATAAAGATATTATCGCCTTTCAGCCAAAAAGTGAAATGGCCTATTTAGAAATAACAGTGTTTACATAAGTTAACTAGAGAAAGCGACATTCTACATAGCCTTGCCAACCCCTACTAGGAAGGATTAAAAAAACTACTTACTAGTTGAAAGACTCTTAGAAGAAAAATATCAACCTTTAGTGGTTTGATGTCTTCCCCTTATTTCTATCAGAAAATGAAAATTGTGCCTATTTCTGTTGAAAGTGTAAGATCCCAGCACATTTTAAAACAACAAGATTGCTTCCTTGCTTGCTTGCTTTGTTTCTCAGGAAGATGATGAAGTGATGGGACTTTCCATGGTGACTGCTCTTCCCCCTGGACTGGAAGTCTGCCCTGTCACTAGGAACCATTAATAGGGTAAAATACGAGAAAAGCTGTTTTGCAAGACAGAAAACAACACAAGAGTAATCTAAGAATAATGTGTGACATAAACAAGTACTTTGTTATCATTTATTCTTCTTCAAGTAAGCCTAGTCACTGCACACAAACAAGGGCCCCCTTTCTTTAGGCCTGAGAGAGCTAGTTAATTATTTAGTTCAGTGGCATATAACTTAATAGCTGAGCCACCAAAGGACTGATCAAAATATGAAAGGCAGTTCTAAGGGCAGCTATGAGAAAAAGGAGCTCCTTTGTTGTTTTTCTGACCAAGCCAAGCAAATAGAATGTGCCAGATAAATTAACCTCTCCATCAGTGACTATGAATATTAAATACTTAGCCTCAACACATTATGTCTGATAGAAAATTACTGTTCCAACTAACTTAAGTAATAGTATGATGTATGTTATGACTGGACAGAGTGCCTAAGACTATCCCGGCCAGCACTTACAATCATAGCTTATCATTTCATGGATGCTTTACATTCACGTATATCACCACTGTGCTCAACATTCCAATTACTGTCCCTCTGACAGACCCTTTTCTTTGATACTTGTCTGTCTTCTCTTGGTTCCTTTTTCTCCAGCCAAGTGACATGAAACACTCCAGGGCAAGTTAACAGTATTGACTTGTTTGCAAAATATTCCCTTTCCCGAGAAATGGCATTTTTCCAGCCACCTCTGCAAAGGACTCTTCCTGATCTGTATGGATCTTCTCCTGTGCAGGGGCTACCTCCAGTCAACCTAGCTCACCTTCCCTCAGCATAAAACAATCTGGATTTCTGAAATTACCTAAGCTGCTTCTCTTATCTCCCACCTATACACATAGACTATCAAAGATACTACATCCAAATAGACTTCCTTTATATAATCTTAAAATATCTCTCTTTACAACATCTATTCATTTATGTACTTTGGTCAATCTTCAGGGAGAATGATGAGTCTCCTCAATATGTCTTACAATAATTTACTTGAATTCTATTGAATTTCCTTCCAAGTTTAAGCGAATCTTTTCTGTTCATTTAAAATAAGTCTTTAGCCCTAAGACCTATAGCTCCATAATATGAATGTCTATCACTACTGCTCCACGGTAATAGATGAGTGGCATATGTCTTGTCAATACAACAGTATGAGGACATTGTACGACCCTAAAAGTTAAGTTAAAAGCAGGGGACTTCGAACGATCCTATCCTATCACCTACTTCATTACTTCACATTATTAATCTCTATGTGCAGTCACTTTCTGATATCTTGTCATTGCCTTTCTGAGTATGTGTCTCCCACCACAAGATGGTTAACATCATGAAAGCAAAACCATCTGCAAATCTACCTCATAGGAATCATAAATTAATGGCAAAAGATTAGCCCACATTTATCACTGCTACCTGTCTAGATAAAAATCAAACAATAGTGCTTCTTTGGGATGTCCATCTGATGTGATTGTTCAGGATCTTTACTGACTTTCATTCTACAGTGTCCACATATTGACTGCAAAGTATAGAAATTCTACATCAATCAAACTTAATGTTTAGAAAGAATTCCCAGAGTTGCTTGTAATTAGATGAGCTCTGGAGGGAAAAAAATGCAAAGATTCTATGTGAAAAACATTTCTGCAAACGTGCAGTATTGCAAAAACATTTATTTCATTTCTTAGACCTTGGGAGACTTGAGACTTCAAGAATGTTGAAAGAAGAATAAGAAAAACATCAAAACATAGATATTGTTGAAATTTTTTTTAAGTGATCTGGAAACTTTTTGACTAAAGTGCAGACTGAGAAAATGAAAAGAGATAAGAGAAGAAATGAGGCTGGGGAGTTACCAGGGTTACTGGAGACCTGAAACAGTATGGTATCATTGGGTTAATCTATAGAAAAACAGGACTAAGCTGATCTTAGAGTGATAGTGCAGTGGGAGAGCGCTCCATGTGGGAAGGAAGCTGAGCAGGACACCACCTCATGGGTCCAAACAGAAGAAGAAGAAGCCCGAGATCAGGATAAGGAAAGAAGGGCCAGACCAGAGGAAGTGGAACACAGACATGGCCATGAGGAAGAATCCACGGCACCAAGAGATGATGCCCAAGGCTTCTGACATGGTGAACAGAAAGTAGCTCTGGTGACAGAAGTAACAGGTAGGAAGAGAGCACAGCAAGTGGCAGGCATCTTCCACTTTTCATGAGCTGAGGGAAGAAAAGCACCCAGGTTCACTCCTCTTGGAGCTAATAGAGGATTTTATCTTCCTTTAGATTCCAGTTTCCTAAAATAAACATGCATTATTCATATTCAGAAAGTTTTCTCATTCCCTCACTTTTCCAAAAACACTGGTTTTACTATACACTTAACCACTGGAGTGTCCCAAAGTTCCGAAAATCAAAACCATGTGTGGCACTGTTGGACATAGGGAAGTTGGAAATTTCATACTTTTGCATAAAGAAAGCCAGTAGTAGAGCTTACTTGTTGATTTCCAGGGCAGTGAAAGGATGTCCTCTAGCCCCCAAAAAAGGATGGAGCCTTAGGAATGACACTCAATGTTGTTCTCTGTGCCCCTCTGCACTCCTACACACACACAAGCACACGCACATGTACACACACACACATTTGTGTGTGTATGTATATATATATATATATATATACATATACATATACATATATATATTTCCTAAAACTATACACAAATATATATACATATACACAAATATATATACAATATACACACATGCACACACACAAATATATATACACACAAATATATATATACATATACAAACACATGCACACACACAAATATATATATATAAACATATACACACACAAATATATATACACATATATATACACATATACACACAAATATATATATATATACATACATACACACACATGCAAACACACACATTTAATATATATATATGATTATATATATATATATATATATATATATATATATCACAAGATAGCCAGAAGAAAAGAAAGTAACATGACCAACTGATCCATGACAACTTAAACACTTTTCCATAAACAGTAACTGTCATATGGCACAGAATATTTTGTGTACCATTTATTCTAAGGATACTTCATAACCTACTACATTCCATACCACATCAATAGGTAAAATAAATGGTATACTCACTTCTTATGAATCTTCACATACTTTTTTACTTGATCACACTGACAAACTATCTTATGTATATGTTCACAGTATTGACGGTATTATTTGTTAAATCAATTCTTCCATCACTTTTCCAAAAAGGAGAACTTCCCATAATACCTGCCATCTTCTCAAGCAACATGGGTCTTTCTCCAAAATGTCTGAGTAAGACCAAACACATGGAAAGGGGTCACAGCTAGCACAGCTCCATTTCCTTATTTCTTAGAGAATTTTTTCAAGTTAAAAAAAATGATTGCTAGTATTTACTACAAAATGCAAATATGCCACTATGGAAGCTTACTCATTTAACAACAGTATAAGTGTCCTAGAAAGGACAAAGCCATACCTGCTCCTTTCACTAAAGCAGAAAAAGAGAGTAAAACTTCTTATTCTAATAATGACATAATGGCATTTTATAAGAGTCCGATAGCTATTTTTTAACAGACAGAAGAAACGCAAGGGTGAAAAATGTGAATTGCTGATGTGGAAGGGAAAGGGTGAGAAGCCCTCCAGAATTACTCATCATTATAGTTTACATTATCACTTACGGGCACTGTTTAATTAGACCAAATTGAGACCCTTTTTGTAACACTTATTTTTGACAGTGCATGAATGTAAGTGCATGTAGATGGGTGTGTATATCATAGTAGAGCGCACGTGTGTGGGTGTGCATGCTATGGTAGAGTACATATGTGTGGGTATGCATGCCATTCTATACATGTGGAAGTCAGAGGACAACTTAAAGGAGACAGTTCTCTTATAACACAATGTGGATTTCTGGGGTCAAACTCAAGGTCATCAGACTTGGTGACAATTGTCGTTATCTGCTGAGCCACCTTAATGGACCCCCAAATTAAGACACATCTAATATCTTCTGTATCTCTAAAAAAATGTTAACAGGAAGTATGGAAATGGGGACATGATTAAAATATGAGCTTCAGATTTCCCAAAAATCCTATGAATAGCATAGGTTGGGGGACTAGAATTCAGCAGGAATGCTTGCTTGTCTTGTTCGTCTGCTTGTCTGCTTGTCTGCTTGTCTGCTTGTCTGCTTGTCTGCTTGTCTGCTTGTCTGCTTGTCTGTTTGTCTTATTTGTCTGCTTGCTTGCTTGCTTGCTTGCTTCCTTGCTCTCTTGTCTGCTTTCTTGCCTGCCTGCTTGCTTGCCTGCCTGCTTGCTTGGTTGCCTGCCTGCCTACCTACTTACCTACCTACCTACCTACCTACTTACTTACTCACTTTACAGCTACCTAAGTTCCAGTAGGAAGTATTGACTCAATTAGGATTTAGGGGAAATGTCGTAACACAGTAAAGGATGAGAATCAATTCCATAAAGAATCAGAGATCTGTGTGTTGAAACTATGATTCCATGAACTGATATGTAATGCTAAATCCCATGCAATGCTCCATGAATAGTCCAAGCAATACTTGATATGTGTGCTAGACTTCGCTTATTACATGATGCATGTACCAGACAGTACTTGATGTGTATGCTACAACTCCTTGAATTAGTTAAAATGTATGCACACAATATTTGATGCATATGATAAGCTCCATGTTAATTTATATGTGTGACAACTCTATGCATTATTTGAGGGGTGCTAGACTCCTCAAACACTCCCCCCCCCCCCCCCCCGGTGTTCTGAACACATCTTACTAAGATATATAGGAACATAGGCAAATGATCCATTAAGTAATATCTTGGAATAGGATGAAGACTGTGTTCTTTCAGGTAGGTAAGAATACACATGCCACTAAAAGGGGGTACCAAAATGGAAATAGAAAAAAAAGGAATTCTATCCCTACCCTATGCTAGAGCTCTATCAGAACACACAAATGCATCAGCAGTTTCTCACATGCTGAACTAAACTGTCTTCTCAGCTATACAAATATCCTCATAAAAATCTGCCCCATTTATTCAGAGCTATTCAGTCTCCTCTGGACTTAGTATTCCTTTCTGAACACCTAAGTTTTGAACTGTTTGCTATGCAGAATTTCTTGCCCAAGCAGCAGCTCAGAGAACAGAGCCGTCTGTGGGCTCTGAGGGGTTTCTAGACTCCGTGCACCTGGGATCAAAGGCAGGATTTTCAGATAAATTTAAACCTTTTCTAAGATGCTCTCAAAATGTTTAAGATTTTTTTAAATTTATCACCAAACATGGGGGGGGTCTTTTTGAATAGATACTTTTTTTGCCATCCTGATAGTGCTTTTTTAGAAACCATAATCACCTCACTCTGAAGTACGGAAACTAGCAAGGGAACAATACAGTTTACTTTTGAAAGGACTCTGCAAAATACTCATTACTGAACAATAGAAGCTGTGCTGCAGCGGGGCCCTCAGTTCAATTTTAAAATGCCTGGAGCCTGGTGTGGCTTCCTTGCTAATCAGGGCACACTCTTCTCACCAGCTGAAGAGGCTTCTTTTCATAGTGGCTAGCCTCGTCCAAACAAATCTGCTGTTCACCGAGAAGTTTAGCTTTATGAAGTGATAGGAAATCAAATTCCAGTGTATCTACTCCATTAAATCAGTTGATTTCCCATTCAAAATGTGAGTGAAGTCCACTTCAAATGTTGTACCAAAAGACCTTTGCTTCTAGGTTGGTAGTTTACTACTAAAGAATCTTACAGAATGGACCGTGTGCGTGTGCGCGTGCGTGCGTGCGTGCGTGCGTGTGTGTGTGTGTGTGTATACATACACATCTAATCCTCAATGGCAGAAGCATGTAGATTAAAATACTTAATACTTGATAATGCATACCAAGTAATAACTTATAAAATTATCATCTTTGAGAAAGATGCCGTTATTGTCAAGGCTAAATAAATATCCTCAACCATCAATTATCTAAACATAGCTACAAATAATTTACCCTATACATTGTTTCAATTTCCTAATTCTGGTTTCTTAAGTTAAAATATGAGATGAAATTACATCTGAATTTAGTCCAGGAGCAACAGAAATGTTAAGTTCTGAAGAAACTGTTGTAAATTGGTGGACTCAAGGAGGAAATACATACACATTAATGTATATGATGTTAATTATATAATTTTTAAAAAATAAAAGAAAATTCACAATGTTTGGTCTCTTCCCTAGGCACTTCTGGATTTCTTTAAAGGATGACAGCCATGCCACTGATGTTGAGAATCTCTGAGCAGGAGACTGGTTTCCCATCAAAGATTTTCTCTTCCCAACTGAAGAGCTTACAGGTTACATTTGCTGGCTTTTTCTAGGCAATGAGTGTAGCCTGGTTTTGGAGAAAAGAACTTTCACCCTGACACTAATTCTCTTCAAAGGCTGGGCTGCCTGAGGCCTCAGGTTTCTACATGGGTTGTGTGGGGCGCTGAGCTATGAGAGACAACCAGGTGCCCAGTCGAATGAGCTTCCGGAGATCCTTTGGGATGGCAGGTGTTCAGCTCTGTTCCTGGCTCCCTGTCTCTCCCAGCTTCCGCCCTTCACAGCCCCTCCCACACAGAGAGGTTGGGAGGTCTATGACCATCCATCGGTCACATAGGAATAGTGCCCCAGGCTCTCCGCACATGCATATGAGGCATCCCCAAAACTTCAGACTAAGCCAATGGGATTACCTGCTGCTAAAACCTCCACCCATCCCAAACTGTATATATTGAGCTTAATTGAGAAATAAAGCGCGCAAGAACCCACAAGAACCATCCTGTCGCTCTCGGACCCTTCCCTCTTCGCATACTAGCCAGCTCCAGAGCTGTTAACACTGGGCAAGAGATCTACTCTCTTTCCCTGCTACCTAGCCCGCACTTCCCGGCTTAGCAAAGAGCTGTAACACTTCAGAACCCGCTGGCTCTCCCGAAGTAAGTACTTCAGAAGCATACCTTCCCCACTGGCGCTCTGCCTTGGACCACCCATGGGCAGGGGCAGCTACAGAGACAGAGACAGAGATGGGGCCATCTACATCCTACCTCCTGCCAAACTGGAGACTTTGTGGGACCCAGCTGGAGAGGGCCCCACAGGGTTGTGCTGCTTTCCAGTGGGAACTATAGTCAGTTACCATACATGTGCCTCCTTAAAACAGCCACATTTGTGCTTTTACAGATGTGGTGGCGAGAGGCCTAGCAGCAGTTGAACTAGGTAACTTTCTAAGAGTTAATAAAGCCATCCTCTCTATGGAGCCTCGGGAAAACCCATCCTCCCTATAGAGCCCCAGGAAAACCCATCCATTGCATGACTTTCCTGGAGGGATTTGAAGGAATATCTATTCACCACAGATAGGGCACTGACTCCAAAGAAAATATTCTATGCATACCCAGCTTGGTCAACCTAAGGCATTAGGGTTTCTTAAAGGAATGTAGGTGACTCAAAGGCAACCACATCACTGGAAGGCCCCACCAGGCATGGGTGATTCATGAGTGCTCCATCACTGACATCTTCACTTGATCAGTCTTCCACTTCCTGTAGACTCTAGCACCTGCCCCAAGACCATGTGCAATGGGGCACAGTTATGTGAAGCTGGGGGAGAGCATGAAAGCATGGTAGTTAGGATTTCAAGTGAGGTTCTGGTGATCCATCCCATCTTCTCTATGCCACCGTTCCTTGAATGCTGATTCAAGATGGTCATGTGGTGCCTGGAAGTCAGCGCTCCTCTCTGTTGTGTCAGTTTTTAACCCCATGGTCAAATTTCCCTCTTCTCTTCTGTATGTGTCAAATATCTCCGCACTTCTTCATAAGATAGATATGTGTGGTTGTGCTTACCCACTGGAATAATACAGAACAATCGAGAAACTCACCTGGAGCTGCTTAACTGAATCATGTCGGCAAAATCACCTTGGGTCATAAAAAGATAACATTCATGTTTTCCAAGGTTGGTATGTGGGTTCACATTAAGTGCCAATGCTAAGCCCACTGTAGGTGTCTCATATGACTTAACATACCATAAACATTAAACAAAGCCTTCCAATTTACTTCTGCTTGCCTCACACAAATACTTAGATGGTCTGTATGTGAATTATAAATAAAGCACCATACATCCCAGAGATGGTTTAGTGCTAAGGATAAAATTAATTTAAAATAATCCAGATTATAACAAAAGTGGTAAGAATATCTGGTGAAATAAAATATTTACTAATTATTCCAATCAGATTCTTCATTCCCTAAAATGTGCCATTTAAAACAAGGTAATACACTTTGTAGCCACATTTAGAAGTTAACAGGCTAGAAGTCGCTAGTCAACAGGCATTATCCTGACATGTACTGACTGGCATGTTCTATTTCTCAGCCTAGAAATTACTATCCTAGGGAGTCAGCAGTAGGTGATGAAGACAGTCAAGAGCTGTGTATTGAGAAACACCAGATATACATCCCAGTCCCATCCCTGGCTAAAGGGCTTCATGCAAGTATTGCTTTTCTCTTAGCTTTCCTCTCAATGTTTTTCAAAGGTATTTTCCTTTTTAATCCTGTGTGCATTGGTGTGGATGTGTCCACATGAGTACAGATGCCTGAAGAGACCAGAAACTTCATATTGCACAAGAGTTACAGGCAGTTGTAAGATATCTGTTGTGTGTACTGGTTATTTTAGACACAAGCCTAACACAACCTTGGAAATGACTCTTAGTTGAGGAATTGCCTCGATCAGATTATTCTTTGGGCATGTCTTGGGTGTTTTCTGTGTTGCTAACTGATGCAGAAGAGCCCATACCTCTGTAGGCAGATCAGCCTTAAGTAGGCACCCTGAACTGTATCAGAAAAGTAGCTGAATGTGGCCTGGAAACAAGCCAGTACCTACCATTCCGCCATGGTCCCTGTCTAGGTTCCTGCCTCCAGTTTCCTGTTTGACTTCCTAGCATGACTCCCTCAGTGATGATGTGTGACCCAGCAGTTGTAAAAAAAAAGTTGGTTTTGGTCAGAAAGAGGAATAGAAAACAGACTAGACTAATGCAGGTGCTAGGAACTGAACGTGGGTCTTCTACAAGAGAAGTATGCCCCACTGAGCCAGGTTTTCCCACAATCCCTTACTCTATAATATGAAAACCTTTCCTGAGCAATTTCCTGCCTAGCAAGATTCATAAAGAAATAGACTTGATTCCTTAATGTATTGCCTATTGCCAGTTTACCAGGAAGGTAGAACGGCTGCTTGACACAGCTCCAGTGGTGTTGAGCCGACAAATGCTATTATCACTGTCACTCTGTCTCTTTCTTTTAGGACTTGGACTTTGAGTGTTGCATTCTTGGAGACTTTCTGCATTATGATTCATTTTAGGTCTTTCCCTGGGAAAATTAATCTGAATCTTTTAGGAAAGTCCTAAACTTACTATCCCTTCTGCTTTTAAGAAAATAATGTTCTCTGGCCTATTTGGAAGTCTTCTTTATGCCCTGGAAATCTTGATAAGCATTAAACAAGGCCATGCCTCCAGAATTCTTCTTGGGGTATCTTCCCCTAGGCAAACTCAAACAATATAATTGGAACAGAGTAAACTCAGAGATAACTGAAGAACTCCAAGTGGCCAGGACAAATGGTACAGATTCAGGATCTCTTTTACAATACTCGTAGAGCTCTTTGAATATGAAGCATAAAGATAAGGGGTCATACATGGTATGCCATTGGAGGAATGGAACTCAGTAAATGAGATAGATTGGCTAAAATAGCCTATTCCTACTGTATAGTATAAATGATGAAACATATAGTAAAATAAGTTATGTATTCATAGTTGCTATTCATAAAAAGACCTGTTCAGAAATTTTCTGTTTGTCTGGAGTGCTTTCAAAAGACAAATATTGCTAGCCTGAAAGCAGGCTGTCATATAATAAACGTGTTTGCTTTGATAGAGACATTCTTTAGATTCTTTGAATTGGAATTATAAGATTAATAATGAAAATAAAATCTGTTCTATATGTGCTTTCCAATTGTGACTGAAGTTGTAACCCTGGGTAGGTAATAAAACAATCAAATACATGTCCGGAGGCAAAAGACTATAATCTGTACTTTTTGAATAATCATTACTCTTTGTCCTGTGAAACCTGTATAAATAAAGAAGCAACTTGATTGTGAGTCAGTTAGAGCTGCAAGATTCCCCTGATCACCGTGTCTGACTCATTCCTCATTTGCCAACTTGTTATCTTCTCTGGGGTCACTAAGCAATCCTACCTTGTCTACTATAAGTTTCTGGAAATGTTGCAGCCTGTCATATTCTCTGCTTGCTAGGCGCTCACTAATATGGTATGTTTGTGCCAAGTACCCAAATTTATGCATGCACACATGAATACACACACACATACATATAAACTCACACCACACACACACAGACACAAACATACACAACACATAAACACTCACTTCTGAAACCTCAGGGACATCATTCTATGGGACTCCATTTCCCAGGGACATCATTCTATGGGACCCATTTCCCTCCCTCTCATCTCTCCATCAGAGAAAGTGAGGAACCCTCAACTCTTTCTTACACTAACTTCTCCATGCCATTTTCACTGTGAAGTCTTGATATCAACAAGAATGGGCCTTTTGTTGGAATCAAAGATAGCTTAGTGAAGTATTAGCTCATGGCATCCCAAGAATCCTCATCAAGAAAGTTTTCAAGGCGATACAAGTTTCTTCTCCCAAAAACTGATTTCTTATTTTTGTCAAATTGATAAGACTTTTTCTACTTTGTTGCAATTTAAATTCTATTAGTAGCTAGAATAACTTAAAGAAAAATATACATGAAATAACAGCACAGATTCTAACAGGCATTTTAAACTCAATATATTATCCTATCATTGACATTATTTCTACTACTATTAAGCTTCATGAACTGAAATTAGATCTGTTAAGATGTAAAAATAAAAATCTAGTCAATATTCTTACTCTGACTAAGAAAACTGTTGAAGTCAGAATCACAGTTTGATTCAATACTGTATTCTAAGGGGCTGTCATGCATAGAAACAAATGCCAATGAATTCCACTCTGAAAACAGTTTTGCATAGTTTTATTTTTAGCTTCTCAAAACTGGCCTGATTCTCCTTTTGCTGGATGAAAAGAATTCCCTCTGAAATGTCTAATGTAGCAAACAAAGTTAGAAGAATATTTCTGACTTCAGCAGGTGGTAACAGGCATGGGGTGAGGGTGAGAGCCAGCAGTGCATGTAACTCAGAATCCTGCCAAGGATCTAAGGGTGGGATACTGTTTGCTGTGCTGATAACTCACAAGTCATCTTTTTTTTCCTTCTGTGCAGTCCTTGTGGCTAATTTTTACCTCTAAAGATTCATATGCACTTTCTATTGACTCAAATAGAGTGACACATGGGTATCCTATGCTGTGCTCAACTCATGAGTTTTGATAGTGACAGGCATAAGTGTAGTTTAAGTGGGAGTTAAACCCTAGCTCCAATGATCTTGGATTGTATCAGAGCCATAGACATGTTTTTATGGTCACCCAAAGGCTCATTTATTTCCCTAGAAGTCATTTAACAATGCATTTTAATTAAAATATGCCATGACATTAATGGAAAATGATTTGCTATCCAACTGAACCACACAGAAAGTAGGTAATACTCAGCCACCTAGCTAAGTAAACTGTCAAGCTTCTCAAGAAAGAGACTTGGGTGTTAGCACAGTCCCACACCACAGACACAAAGACGAATCTGATACCCAAGAGCGAGCACGTCCACAGGAAACATCCACAATGCTCGTAATGGTCCAATGGTCCAGAATTAGGAAGGTGAACATCATAATCAAAGCTAAATTTCACGCTGGGACTGCTCAAGAAGCAGCACTCAGGCACTTAAAAAAGAACTGGATGGAAGGAGCTATGCATATGTGCACCATTCCACACACATGTAGATACAGCTACCTCTCAAAGAAGAACTCCAAGCAAGTAAACAAGAGCGTAAAATGCAATGCCACAAAAATTCAGTGTGCTTCCCATGGCAACTTCCGATAGTCAAATGGCTCTTCCCAGCATGAAAGTGACATGAAAGCATTTACAGAAACATGTTGCTTTCTATTTTCTCTATAAAAAAAAAATCATTTTTCCATTTTATGTTTTTGGTTATCTGTCTCAAGTGCCATTTTAAACTCAAAATAACCAACAAAAACTGTATCGGTTAAGTCATTTAAAGGGTGTTCACATACTTGGCTAAAATAAAACATCCATATCCACTGAGTAATGTGTCTATCCTAAAAGAAAAAGATAAAACTAGGGATAACAACAAAACAACAAATACCATACAGTTCTAAAAATAGGTTAATTCTGAATCTTCCAGACTTAGTTCCCAAGTGTCCTTCCACTGACAAGAAGTCATGCTGTTTTTCATAGCATAGATGTGTGACAATTCTTCTCGTATGTCACCCAGAATGACAGCAGTGATTAACTAAGAGCTTAGGATTATTTTCTTATGGGGCTGATGTGAGGAATGGATTGCTCTAAAGTCTTGGCATTTTCAGAGACTATAATAGTTTCTGTGAGTAGCCCTTTTCCTACTAGCATTCCCCGCACAATCTTGGGATATATGTTATGGTTTACACTACAGTTCACATCTCTGTGTTTCCTGTCACTACTTTCCAATACACTTTGTGTCAGAACAAAAGATGGTAAATGAGAAAGATGAAAAGAATAAGCCAAAATTTGTTTTCACTGGCAGACAACTGGCACAGCTCTTTCTATGGTGAGCCGTTCCATCTATATTAGAGCCTAGAGGACTCACATGTAAGCCAGTTGAGTTAATTCAGTTATTTCAAAAATAGTGTTGATATTTTGTGTTTTACACACACACACACACACACACACACACACATAGTCACAAACATATACTCACATGCATACACACTCATACACTCAAACACACACAGTCACACACACAAACACATATATACTCACAAACACATACGTATACATATATACTCACACACACAAATCAACTAAAAAAAAAAACAAGTCAGCTTACTCAGTGGAGGGGAAAAAGGAACCTTGGGATGCTGACATACAGAAACAATCCCATTTGAGAAGGATGTGTCATTCGTGTCGTTCCTCTCTGTCAGCCTTCCATGATCCTCAAAAGACCAACTTAGGACAAATGCTTTATTATACAGATAATAAAACCAAGGCCAAATAAGTCCAAAGAATTTAGCCAACATCACTTAATGTTTCTAGTTGAGCCTTTGAATGTTTCTTGAAAGAACATGTTGAATTTTTTTTTAATGATTCATTTCTTCCTCTTAATTCATAAAACAATTATTTTCCTGATCTCCATAAGGAATGGGCTAAAAACTTCAATCATAATTTTTGAATGTATTCAGAGATGACAAAATATTTTTCCTATTGTTCCTTCATATTGTTCCAATCTTCTGAGCATTTCTAAACACCCGAATGTAGTTCTTTTTCACTTCTGTACTTAGCAATTTGTAGACCATTGTGGATTCGGAAGCTACTAATTGTCTAAAGAAAAAAAGAAATAACGTCAATGGTACACGTTGGCACACTGAAGGCAAGAAAAAGCGCTTAATTGCTATGACTTGGGAGCAAAGAAAGAGAAGTAAATGAACACGTAATATAGTTTCACAAAGAAGCATATGAAGGTGCTCTTCACGTGGAAAGGAATGTGAATACATTCAACACTGAGTCCCCAAGTCTGTAATTACTACCTGGCCCAAAGACCAAGCAGAGAGTCTCCATAACCTATCCACTGCCTTTAGCTAAAATAGCTCTTACATGCTTGATGCCAGCCACTTCTTTACATAAAGCAAAATGGAGAAAGGGATTTCTTTACATTGGGACTCAAATCATCAACCATTACAACTATGATTTTAAATGTTTCAACAGTCAGACTGCAAAGACCAAAGGTAAGTAAGCAACGCCTCCCGGCTCTGACTAGAGAAACCCATCAGGAGTCCTTTTCAAGGTATGTAATCTCACGGCCTTGTATGGGCTGTTTGATTTTAGTACATTCCCTGGTTGTGACATCAGGCTAGTTCCTTCTTTGGTCAGGAGCAGGAGGTAATGACATTGGCCAAAGCTTTTACTAGAAATGACACTGAACCCTGAACTTACTTCAGGTTTGACCAAACAATGCATGTGTGATTAACACACAGATGCTCTCCTAAAGCTGTACCACCACTGCATTCTGATTCTTTCAGCCAGCAACCAAGTAGCTCTAAGAGCTATCAATTAATCCACCAATACCTACTTGGGGCATGGATTGAGCAAATCATTACAGTTGCTTCATTGTTAAACTGTTCCACCTTCAAAAAAAAAAAAAAAACAAAACCAAAAAACAGCTTTGGCTTTGGGTACTTGTCTTTACACAAACCACTTCAAACTTCTAAAAGCACTTTCTCTGCCTCAGTCAGTTTTTCATCACTATGAAAAGTATGTAAGATAAGCTTCTTTAAAAGAGAAAGTGTTTATTTTGGCTCACTTTCAGGGATTTTTGGTCTGTGGTCTCTTAGTCCAGTCACTCTGAGCCAGTGGTAGGGCAAAAGGATCACAGTGGTGAACACACAATCAAGGTAATCTGTTCCCTCATGTGGCCAGGAAGCAAAGGCAGACACAGGAAGTGGGTGGCAGCATATTATCCTCATCTAAGGGAAATCAACAGCCACAATTTCCTTCCTCGAGATTCACCTCTTAAGGCTCCACTACATCCAAAGAGTGCCACAGGCTGGTGGCCAAACTTCAACATATGGCCTTTGAAAGATACTTAAAATCCAACAATAAACACTCTCCCAGTTGTCTTCTTCTTTGCATAGGCATGGACATTTCATATAAAATGTCAACTCTAGATTACAAAGGTTCACTGGCCTTTCCTCTCAAAGGCAGAAGCAATTAGATTTCAATAATAAAGAAGAGAAGATCAAATCACGATCAGTAAAGATTTCCAAACTCTGAACAGTGATAAGTGAAAAGAAGATAACTTTGGTTTCTATCCGTTTTACCTCTTCATTTAGCAATTTGGAAACTGCTGGAATTTTGAAGATATGGATGGTATGGGCAAAGTCAGAGAAGTGTCATTACTGGGGTGGGCAGGGGAGGGTGTCTCACCAGTGAGACTGGTTGTGACAGGCCTCCTGGAAGTCAAGCTGTCTCTGGGTGTGGGAGGGTGTCTGGCCCCTGGAATAAACAATTCAATGAAAGAGAGAGCAAATCCCTCATTTCAGTAACTGGAGCAAAGACTTAAGAAGCAAATGAACATTATATGGCTCCATGTGTACAGAATGACAAGAACAGAACTTACTGTGGCAGAGAAAACTATAAACCCTGTACCCAGAAAGTGGAAACAAGAGGCCCAGCAAGCTGTCTAAGGCTACCCTTAGCTACAGAGCAGGTTGAAACCACCCTGGGCTACTTGAGACCCTGTCCTAAGAAAAATTAAATGTCATAACAGGTCACTCTTTAAAACAAAGTAGAATAGTTGAAAGGTGTGAATGTTTAAATATCAAAATGTTCTTAGGTTGACTATGTTTACAGTGGCAGTTACACAACTCTGAGCATATACTATAGAAACGGTGTAGCTTAAATGAGTGAACTATATGATATGCGAATTATATCTCAGTAAGGCTATAGCCAAAGAACACAAACACATTTTGGTAAATAGAATGCCAAGAAAAGCAAATGCAAGGGGTAATTTAGTAAAGTATGTGAAGAATCACACACACACACACACACACACACACACACACACACACTACTGCCCCCCATGCCTGTTCTCATAGCTCTGAGACATGGCCTTTCCCACCTTAGAGACTTACTCTTCACCAAGTAATAAGGCCAGCTGTTTTATTCATTCTCAAGGGATTGCTCAGATTAATTCTACTTCCTCCAAGACTTTAAACACATCAAGCCTATGGGGTGTAACAAGTGGTTCCTCCTCTGGACTCTGATTTCCTCCTCCCAAACAGTTACATCAATGTTCAACTACATACTCAACTGTGTTTACTTTTTTAATTGCCTTCTCCTCCAGCGACTACATGCCTCATGATAGTAAGAGCTATACCTGATTTACAACTAGGAATATTCACAGAAACTGTGTGGAGAAAGTGTCCACTGGATAAGTAAAAAGACTGATAATGCTCAACTAGTCAACACAAGAAGTTCATGACATGGCCTCCAAGTTAGACAAAATTTAATGTGCAAAATGGATAGGTGGGAGGTAAAACATTCTAGTCAACATTATAATGAAATCAAATGTCCCATTTTCTTCACACTTAACCATTTCATTAAAACCAGACAGAATCTTAAGTCAAATTCAATCTGGTTGAATTTAAGTATACATGCTTTCAGGTACATTAGTATAATTAAAACCCACTAAAAGGCTACTCACTAATAGGACTATTAGTTGGTAATTTTTAAAAAGAACAAATTAAAAAGTTCCTTTTGACATTGAAGTTAGTATCTAGCATGAAATTAAGTCAGGCTATAACAATGCTAAAACTCTTGCTTTAAAGAATAAACAAAAGAAAATGTAACAAGGCATGTGAAAAATGCTTCATGAAGTATATATGAGTTTAAAGTGTTTCCAATGAAAAGTTCAGTGTTCAAAAAGAAAACCTAGGAGTTCAGTCAAGCTTAAGCAGTATGAATTTTAGCTACAAAGTCTTCTGCAATCATCACACAAATAACAGACAGGAAGACATCACAGGACTCAGATTCCCATTTTATCACAGGGTCAATTTGCTCAACATTTATCAAAGACTGAGGACCTAATTTTTTCTGTTCTCTTGTTAAAATGAAATTCAGAGAGAGGAAAACACACACATCCTCTTTGGAAGATGATCTTCCAAGAGTCTTGGTCTACCCCTGGTAGACGGGAAAAGGGAAAAAGAGAAGGCAGGAAATAAAAAGGAAGTGACATTTTAACATGAAGAGGTAGGTACCATGAGGGGAAGAGAAAGAGGGGGAATCAATTCTCCAATACATTAATTATGAAGAATAAGAAACAAGGCACTACCCCTTCTGCCCCTTGCTTGGTCCTTGTGGTTGGGGCAGGCACCTTACTGGTCTGCTCCTGTGAAGACACCATATCCTGAGACATCCTAGAAAAGCCACTGCACTCAGAGCAGCAGACAACATATCCTGAGACATCCTAGAGGAGCAACTGCACACAGAACAGCTGGAGCTCGGAATCAAAGGATCACAGAGACATCTGGACCCTGAGGAGTTCTGACAAAAGCAAGATAATTAGAAAGACCGACTCAAGTCAGAGACAATAAGTGCAAATAGCACTAGAGTTAACCAGAGGGCAAAAGGCAAGCACAATAACGTAAGCAACAGAAACCAAAGTTACTTGGCATCATCAGAACCCAGTTCTCCCACCATAGCAAGCCCTGGACACCCCATCACACCGGAAAAGCAGGAATCAGAATTAAAAATCACTTCTCATGATGATGATAGAGGACTTTAAGAAAAACATAAATAACACTCTCAAAGAAATTGAGGAGAACACAGGTAAACAGGTAGAATCCTTTAAAGAGGAAACACAAAAATCCCTTAAAGAATTGCAAGAAAACACAACCAAACAGGTGAAGGAATTAAACAAAACCATCTAGGATCTAAAAATGGAAGTAGAAACAATAAAGAAATCTCAAAGGGAGACTACCCTGGAGATAGAAAACCTAGGAAAGAGATCAGGAGTCATAGACGCAAGCATCACCAACAGAATACAAGAGATAGAAGAGAGAATATCATGTGCAGAAGATACAATAGAAAATATTGACACAACTGTCAAAGAAAATGCAAAATGCAAAAAGATCCTAACACAAAACATCCAGGAAATTCACGACACACTGAGAAGGCCAAACCTAAGGATAATAGGTATAGATGAGGGTGAAGATTCACAACTTAAAGGACCAGTAAATATCTTCAATAAAATTATAGAGGAAAACTTCCCTAACCTAAAGAAAGAGCTGTGCATAAATATACAATAAGCCTACAGAACTCCAAATAGATTAGAACAGAAAAGAAATACCTCCCACCACATAATAATCAAAACATCAAATATACAAAAAAGACAAGATACTAAAAGCAGTAAGGGAAAAAGGTAAAGTAACATATAAAGGCAAACCTATAAGAATTACACCACACTTCTCACCAGAGACTATAAAAGCCAGAAGAGCCTGGGATGATCTCATACAGACCCTAAGAGATCACAAATTCCAGCCCAGACTACTATACTCAGCAAAACTCTCAATCAATATTGATGGAGAAACCAAGATATTCTATGACTAAACTAAATTTACACAATATCCAGAACTTCAAAGGATAATAGGTGGAAAACTCCAACACAAAGAGGGAAACTACAACCTAGAAAAAGCAAGGAAGTAATCTTGCAACAACCCCAAAAGAAAAGAGTTACACAAACATAATTCCACCTCTAATAACAAAAATAACAGGAAACAACAATCATTTTTCCTTCATATGTTTTAATATAAATAGACTCAATTCTCAGACTGGATACATAAACAGGACTCAGAATTTTGCTGCGTACAGGAAACGCACCTCAGTGAAAAAGACAAACACTACCTCAGAGTAAAATGATGGAAAACAATCTTCCAAGCAAATGGTCCCAAGAAACAAGCTGGAGCAGCAATTCTAATATCAAATAAAATCGACTTTCAACCAAAAGTAATCAAAAAGATAAGGAAGGACATTTCATACTCATCAAAGAAAAAATCTAGCAAGATGAACTCTCAGTTCTGAACATCTATGCCCCAAATGCAAGGGCACCCACATACATAAAAGAAACTTTACTATAGCTCAAAGAATACATTGTACCTCGCACAATAATACTGGGGAATTTCAACACCCCACTCTCAGCAATGGACAGATCATGGAAACAGAAGCTAAACAGAGACACAATGAAACTAACAGAAGTTATGAACCAAATGGATTTAACTGATATCTATAGAACATTTCATCCTAAAACAAAAGAATATAGCTTTTTCTCAGCACGTCATGGTACCTTCTCCGAAATAGACTATATAATTGATCACAAAACAGGCCTCAACAGATACAAAAAGATTGAAATAATCCTTTGCATCCTTTCAGATCACTACAGACTAAGGCTGGTCTTTAATAATGACAAAACCAACAGAAAGCCCACATACACGTGGAAACTGAACAATGCTTTACTCAATGATGACTTTGTCAAGAAAGAAACTAAAGACTTTTTAGAATCAAATGAAAATGAGGACACATCATACCAAAACTTTGGAACTCCATAAAAGCAGTACTAAGGGGAAAACTCATAGCTCTAAGCGCCTACAAAAAGAAACTGGAGAGAGCATACACTAACAACTTGACAGCACACCTGAAAGCTTTAGAACAAAAAGAAGCTAATATACCCAAGAGGAGTAGACGGCAGGAAATAATCAAACTCAGGGCTGAAATCAACCAAGTAGAAACAGAAAGAACTATACAAAATAATCAACAAAACCAGGAACTGGTTCTTTGAGAAAATCAACAAGATAGATAAACCCTTAGCCAGACTAACCAGAGGGTACAGAGACAGTATCCAAATTAATAAAATTAGAACTGAAAAGGGAGACATAACAACAGAAACTGAGGAAATTCAAAAAAAATCATCAGATCCTACTGCAAAAGCCTATACTCAACAAAACTAGAAAATCTCGATGAAATGGACAACTTTCTAGACAGATACCAGGTACCAAAGTTAAATCAGGAGCAGATAAACCATCTAAACAGTCACATAACCCCTATAGAAATAGCAGCAGTCATTAAAAGTCTCCCCACCAAAAAAACCCAGGACAAGATGGTTTTAGTGCAGAACTCTATCAGATCTTCAAGGAAAAACCTAATACCAATTCTCTTCAAACTATTCCACAAAATATAAACAGAAGGAACACTACCCAGTTTGTTCGATGAAGCTACAATCACACTCATACCTAAGCCTCAGAAAAACCCAACAAAGAAAGATCACTTCAGACCAATCTCCCTTATGAATATCGAGGCAAAAATACTCAATAAAATTCTCGCAAACTGAATCCAAGAACACATCAAAGCAATCATCCATCACGATCGAGTAGGCTTTATCCTAGGAATGCAGGGATGGTTCAATATTCGAAAATCCATCAACGTAATCAACTATACAAACAAACTCAAAGAAAAAAAACCCACATGATCATCTCACTAGATGCTGAGAAAGCATTTGACAAAATTCAACATCCCTTCGTGATAAAAGTCTTGGAAAAATCAGGAATTCAAATTCCATACCTAAACATAGTAAAAGCAATATACAGCAATACAGTAGCCAACATCAAACTACATGGAGATAAACGTGAAGCATTCCCACTAAAATCAGGTACTAGACAAGGCTGTCTACTCTCTCTCTCTCTCTACCTATTCAATATAGTACTGGAAGTCCTAGCCAGTGCAATTAGACAACAAAAGGAAGTCAAAGGGATACAAATAAGAAAGGAAGAGGTCAAAATTTCACTATTTGCAGATGATATGATAGTATACTTAAGTGACACTAAAACTTCCACCAGAGAACTCCTAAACCTGATAAACAACTTCAGTAAAGTGGCTGAATATAAAATCAACTCAAACAAATCAGTAGCCTTCCTCTACACAAGGATAAACAGGCTGAGAAGGAAATTAGGGAAATGACAACCTTCACAAAAGTCACAATAAAATATAAAATATCATGGTGTGAATCTAACCAAGCAAATGAAAGATTTATATGACAAGTACTTCAAGTCTCTGAAGAAAGAAATCGAAGAAGATCTTAGAAGATGGAAAGATCTCCCATGCTCATGGATTGGCAGGATTGATTTAGTGAAAATGGCCATCTTGCCAAAATCAATCTACAGATTCAATGCAATCCCCATCAAAATTCCAAATCAATTCTACATAGAGATAGAGAGAGCAATTTGCAAATTCATTTGGAATAACAAAAAACCCAGGATAGCAAGAACTATTCTCAACAATAAAAGAATTTCTGAGGGAAATCACCATCCCTAACCTCAAGCTGTACTACAGAGCAATAGTGATAAAAAAAAAAAACAAAAAACAAAAAACAAAAAACAAAAAACAAAAAACAAAACAAACAAACAAAAAAAAAACAACCTGCATGGTATTGGTACAAAGACAGGCAGAAAGATCAATGGAATAGAATTGAAGACCCAGAAGTGAACCCACACACCTATGATCACTTGATCTTTGATAAAGAAGCTAAAATGGACCAGTGGAAAAAGGACAGCATTTTCAACAAATGGTGCTGGTTCAACTGGAGGTCAGCATGTAGAAGTATGCAAATCGATCCATTCTTATCTCCTTGTACAAAGCTCAAGTCCAAATGGATAAAGGACCTCCACATAAAACCAGATACACTGAAACTAATAGAAGAGAAAGTGGAGAAGACCCTCGAATGCACAGGGGAAAAGTTCCTGAACAGAACACCAATGGCTTATGCTCTAAGAGCAAGAATTGATAAATGGGACCTCATAAAATTGCAAAGCTTCTGTAAGACAAAGGACACTGTCAATAGGACAAAACAGCAACCAACAGATTGGGAAAATATCATTACCAATCCTACATCTGATAGAGGGCTAATATCCTCAAGAAATTAGACTCCAGACAACCAAATAACCCTATTAAAATGGGGTACAGAGTTAAACAAAGAATTCTCAACTGAGGAAACTAGAATAGCCAGGAAGCACCTTAAGAAATGTTCAACATCCTTAGTCATCAGGGAAATGCAAATCAAAACAACCCTGAGATACCACCTTACACCAGTCAGAATGGCTAAGATCAAAAACACAGGTGATAGCAGATGCTGGTAAGGATGTAGAGAAAGATGAACACTCCTTCATTGTTGGTGGGATTGCAAGCTGGTACAACCACTCTGGAAATTAGTCTGGCAGTTCCTCAGAAAACTGGACATAGCATTACCTGAGGACCTAGCTATACCACTCCTGGGCATATACCCAGAAGATGCTCCAACATATAATAAGGACATATGCTCCACTATGTTCAAAGCAGCCTTATTTATAATAGCTAGAAGCTGGAAAGAACCAAGATGTCTTTCAACAGAGGAATGGATACAAAAAATGTGATACATTTACACAATGGAATATTACTCAGCTATTAAAAATAATGAATTAGAGAAATTCTTAGGTAAATGGATGGAACTAGAAAATATAATCCTGAGTGACATAACCCAATCACAAAAGAACACACATGGTATTTACTCACTGATAAGTGGATATTAGCCCAAAAGCTTGAAATAGCCAAGATGCAACTCACAGACCACATGAAGCTCATGAAGAAAAAGACCAAGTGTGGGTGCCTTGGTCTTAAGAAGGAGTAACAAAATACTCAAGGGAGCAAATATGGAGACAAAGTGTGAGACAGAAACTGAACAAGGGGCCGTCTGGAGACCATTCCTTTTGGGTATCCATCCCATGTGCAGTCACCAAAGGTAGATGCTGATGTGGATGTCAGAAAGCGCATGCTGACAAGAGCCTGATATAGCTGTCTCCTTAGAGGTCTTCCAGAGTCTGACATATTCAGAGGCAGATGCTCACAGCTAACCATTGATCTGATCAAGGGGTTCCCAATGGAGGAGTTAGAGAGAAGACTGAAGGAGCTGAGTTTGTGGTCCCATGAGGAAAACAACAATAACAACCAACCAGAACTCCCCAGGGTCTAAACTACCAGCCTGGGAGCACATAGGGAGGGACATATGACTCCATCTGTATATGTAGGGGAGGATGGCCTTGTTGGGCATAGGTGGGTGAGGAGATCCTTGGTCCCATGAAGGCTGGACACCGAGTGTGGGGGGGGGGGAATTGGGGGGGGGGGGGGGGGGGGGGGGGGGGTATGTGGAGCCACATCCTCATAGAAGCAGGAGGAGGGGGATGGGATAAGGGGATAAGGGGAGGAATGGGGTAAAGGGATAAAATCTGAAATGTCAATATAATATCCAATCAAAAAAGAAAAAGAAAACTAAAAAAAGAAACAAGGCGCAAATAAAGACTCAGTAGGTAGATCTCACACATAAACCTGTAATTTATTTAAAATGTGGTATCAAATCCTTTAATCCTGCGATGTATATTATGGAGTCTCAGAACACTGCAGACACCTTACAGACAGCCTTCCTGGACCTACTGTTTCTCTGTGGAGGGTTTGCCTAGGATTGTTAGGTTTGCCTAGGCAAACCTAACAATCACTCACACATGCTATGGTCCTGAGGAAAAATCCTGAACAGAACAAGCTGAGTCTTCCCATTGCCACTGTAGGCCTCAGAGACCATTCTGGTTCTGTCTTGCTTCACACCTGGGAAAGCTGGGGTCCATAGAGTTTGCATGTGCTGCATCCATAGCATCATGGGTAGCACACTGTTTCTATTCGGTGGTCCAAAAAGTTTGGAACACCAATTAAATTTCATAGAGTAATCAATAATTGTCCTTATATTATTGCTACTGTTTTCACAGTACAGGGTCCAAGATGTTTGGGGTAAGGAATTATGTTTCCTACAGTTTGCCTCTGGAAGGTTAGCACATGGTCTGGATTCACCCATGGTGGTGGTTATGACACAGACAACTCTGATATCTGCAGCTGTATTCAGAATGTAGAAGCTATGACAGAATTAATGTAGAAGACTTACACTTTGCTAAAACTGAAGTTATAGCTCAAGAGTGACTGGATCTCAATTGTGCACTAGAGTTTTATGGATATTCTGAAAATTTGTGTTGTAAAATGCACAAAACTTCCTGCAAAACTTATATACAGGAATCAAAGAAAAAAATAATAATAACAATCATATTTCAGGTGGAGTTTAAAATACAGTTAATTCACAAAAATGGTTTCTTCAGAGACAAGCACACTACAAAAAAAAAAAAAAAAAAAAAAAAAAAAAAAAAAAAAAAAAAAAACCCTAAAAGAATGGCTGGAAAACATTTCTTTCCACGGGGCTTTAAATTGTGACTTTTGATACTCTTCTGAATTGAAGTATTAATTCCAGTAGTTCCTTTTACATAAATATATAACTGGCAAAACTTAGTGCATACAGCTATTAGCATTAATAAACAGGCTAATCCTAGTAATGCACTATTAAATTAAACACTGGGTGTTTTGAACATCAGAGGGATTAAGGTTCTCACTTACCAATCTTGAGCAACTAAATTTAAAATTCCAAAACCAAAACCCAGGATTAGCTTAAAGCAAGAGGGATCCCTGGAGAGCCACTCAGAGAAGCCAAGCGATTGAAGGTATGTAAGTAGGGCTACCAGATTCTGCAAGGAAAACCTAACAATACAGGATGCTCACTATTGGCTTTGGTTTTGGTGGTGGTGGTGTTGGTGGTGGTGGTGCTGGTGGTAGTGGTGGTGTTGGTGGTGGTGCTGGTGGTGGTGCTGGTGGTGCTGGTGGTAGTGGTGATGTTGGTGGTGGTGCTGGTGCTGGTGGTGCTGGTGGTGCTGGTGGTAGTGGTGGTGTTGGTGGTGGTGCTCGTGCTGGTGGTGGTGGTGGTGCTGGTGGTGGTGTTGGTGCTGGTGGTGGTGTGTTTTGCTTTGCTTTGCTTTGCTTTGCTTTGCTTTGCTTTGCTTTGCTTTGCTTTGCTTTGCTTTGCTTTGCTTTGCTTTGCTTTGCTTTGCTTTGCTTTGCTTTGCTTTGCTTTG